>JAHZTW010000003.1:85512775-85537076 GCA_020283515.1 Alliaria petiolata | reverse complement strand
ATTGTTAGATCCAAGGATCCTAGGCTGCTGGAACGTGACAGAGTTGTGTAACACATGTATTGAGCTGTGTAACACAAGAACTACTGCAGAGTTGTTACAAAGTCGTTGGAAGTATGTGGAGTTATTGCTGGCACAAGAGATGTGTTTCAACGTGGAAATCAAGAGAAATATGGAAGATATGCATTGGAGTCTTATGAGAGTATCAAAGAAAAGGAAATACTTGATAAGGATGAAATATCTAGTGGAGATATTTCCATATATGCATATTGGATGAATATTGAAGGCTGAACGTTTTGGACTCTATAAATACAAGATTTATGAGTAAAATTAGGGTTAGCCGAAATATTGAGAAAAGAGAAGAAAGCTAAGCTTCGGTCTCTGTTGGTGAGCACGAGTCTGCTCGGTGTGACACACGAAAAGAAGTGTGTAACACAGTTGTGTATTCAAGACGGTTGTGTCTTGTTAAGTGATAGAGATTAGTTGGTGTCGAACTAAGGGGTGTCTTAGTGTCGAGTAATTCCATTAGTCAAGGTCTTGTTGTAAGATTGTCTAAGAATCTCTAGTGAATACTTTGAGGACGTAGGCACGTTGCCGGACCTCGTTAATTTTCTTGTGTGTTCATATTCTCGTTCTTACAATTGGTATCAGAGCGGGACACCTACCCCGATAGTTTTTCTCGAACACAGGTGAGATCCTGAGAAGAGAATATGGCGACACCTTCACAACTAATCGCTGCTTATAATCCCTTATTGTTAGATGATATGAATTACGGTCACTGGAAAGTGAGAATGAGGGCGAATATACGTGGCATAGATGAAGATGTATGGACCGTTGTTCAGTGTGGTTGGCAAGAGCCTTGTGTGATATCAGAAGATGGAGTAGAAACAGTTAAACCCAAGACAAAGTGGAGTGCAACAGAGAAGAAGCTTTCAAAATTCAATGCAAAGGCGTTGGACGCAATCTTCAATTCGGTTGATAGAAAGCAATTCGAATTAATACAAGGGTGTGAGTCAGCTAAAGAGGCATGGGATATACTACAAAACACCTTTGAGGGTACTGAAAACGTCAGGAGGATTAGACTAGACTTGCTGGCATCACAGTTTGAAAACATACAGATGAGTGATGATGAGAAGATAGGGGAATTCAGTGCAAAACTCAGCTCCATAGCTAATGAAGCACGAGTTCTGGGTAAAAGCTACAAAGACGCAAAACTGGTGAAGAAACTTTTGCGATGCTTGCCTTTTAGGTTTGAAGCACATAAAGCTGTGATAAAAATGACGATGAATACTGATGAACTCAAGTTTGCTGAGGTGGTAGGAATGCTAAAGGCTGAGGAGATGGAATTAGAATATAAATCTCCAAAACCTGTAGATGATCTTGTGTTCACAGTTGATGATGACAAGCACAAGATTCAGAAACTTGAAGAAGTTGTTCGCTTGATGATCCAAAAGTTTGAAGAAAAGATGGATCGTTTCTTTGAAACATTCAGATATAGATTGGAAAGAAAAGAAGAAGGACAGAAAAGATGTGAAGTTGAGTGCTATAAATGTCATGGCATTGGACATGTCAAATCAGTTTGTCCATCATTCAAAAGAAAAGAAACCAAGTGTAATAAGTGCAATGGTTATGGTCACACAAAATCGAATTGTGTGAACACGCGAACAAAGGAGAAGAAGATGGTTCGAAGTTGTAGTGCTACAGAGTCAGATAAAGATGAAGATGTTCTTGATCTTGTGGCCTGGCATGGAGTTATGGAGCGTGAGAGAGAAAGCAATGAACATGAATCTGAAGTATCACATGTGTCACACACATATTCAGTTGCGTCAAGCAGTGATTCAGAAAGTGATGAAGAGGTGGATGTTCAAGTTGAAGTCAGAAACCTTTATGAGAGTTGTGTTAAATTGAGCACTGATAACCTTCAATTGATCAGGGATAAGAGGATGCTAGAATCCAAAGTCAACATTCTAGAGTTAGAGCATGATCAAGTAAATGGTGCAAGTGAGATGTCTCTTTCCAAAATTCAGACCTTGGAAGACAAGAACAAGAAGTTGCAGGAGGCACTTGAGGCAGAACGTGAAAAGAATAAAACCTTGGAAGATAAGGTCATTAAGAGGCATGAAGTTTTCATGTCAAAAAAAAGGGGAGAAGAGCAAGGACCTTGTGCGTGAGGTAAATGAGAATAGGAAGAGGATACTTATGTTAAACAAGGGATCTGAGAATTTGGATAAGTTTTTGGCTATGGGAAGAACTTGGAAGACAAAGGCTAGTCTGGGTTATAAAGAAGGTACAGTGTGTTCAAAAACTGTATATGTGTCAAACATGTCAGACTGTGTTGGAGCAGAGAAGACAAGTTGTGGTCATGGAGTTCGTGGAAGTTTTTCAGGATGTTTCTTTTGTGGGAAGAAAGGACATATCAAGGCTTACTGCTACAAATTCATTGACAAAGTAAGGTGTGCTTTGAAACAAAACAAGTTTGTTCCAGATCCAAAGAAGTTTCAAAAGGTGTGGATGAAGAAGATTGATTTGTATGATGACGTGTCTTTGAGATCTTCAGCCAATATATCAAAGAAGTCTTCATATCGCACATGTAAGTGTTTGAAACATGAGTCTTGCTATCAAGAACGACATAGGGAGAAAAATATCAACACATTCAATGCAAGTCAATGGAAAGATCGAAGACAAGGAAGAGCTTGAGCATGATGCACGTTCCAGCAGGTATGACAAAGCTTATTGTATGACTTGGAGTTTTCACAGAGTTTTATCCCTCAAGCAGGGGGAGATTGTTAGTGTGTACTCAATTAAGGGGGAGTTTCTGGATAAAGGAGGAGCTTCAGATATAGATTTATAGTCAGTGAGCTTGAGTTATAAAACTCAATGAAAAAGGGGGAGATTGTTAGATCCAAGGATCCTAGGCTGCTGGAACGTGACAGAGTTGTGTAACACATGTATTGAGTTGTGTAACACAAGAACTACTGCAGAGTTGTTACAAAGTCGTTGGAAGTATGTGGAGTTATTGCTGGCACAAGAGATGTGTTTCAACGTGGAAATCAAGAGAAATATGGAAGATATGCATTGGAGTCTTATGAGAGTATCAAGGAAAAGGAAATACTTGATAAGGATGAAATATCTAGTGGAGATATTTCCATATATGCATATTGGATGAATATTGAAGGTTGAACGTTTTGGACTCTATAAATACAAGATTTATGAGTCAAATTAGGGTTAGCCGAAATATTGGGAAAAGTGAAGAAAGTTAAGCTTCGGTCTCTGTTGGTGAGCACGAGTCTGCTCGGTGTGACACACGAAAAGAAGTGTGTAACACAGTTGTGTATTCAAGACGGTTGTGTCTTGTTAAGTGATAGAGATTAGTTGGTGTCGAACTAAGGGGTGTCTTAGTGTCGAGTAATTCCATTAGTCAAGGTCTTGTTGTAAGATTGTCTAAGAATCTCTAGTGAATACTTTGAGGACGTAGGCACGTTGCCGAACCTCGTTAATTTTCTTGTGTGCTCATATTCTCGTTCTTACATTCTGCAATCTCTTGCCCTGATCAAGATTGTCAATCTGTGGTTGGACCGGACACGATCGGGAGGCTGTTATGAGAATATTTACTTCACTCTGGATGAGCTTCTCATTCGCATATCACACGTACCTCTCTGTCTCAGACATAGGGTATTTACTGTTATAAGAAGAACTAGCAATTGATTCTGTGTTTTGTGAACTCTCATTCATAGCCAAACAAATGTTCACTTTTGTTTTTCTACAGTGAAGTTAGAAATGATGGGTTAGAAATGAAGGGTTAGAGACACTGGACTACTTGGAAAACCTCGGAAAAAGAGTTCTAACGACAGAACAAGGCGATGCGATAACCTTTAGATCTGAGGTAAAGATTGTGAAAATTGTCCATAGTTGAACAAGTAATCTTCGGTTATCTCATATCAGTTGTTCATAATGTTGCTTTCCCTGCAAGTTATTTTCCAAATTCGTAGCAGTAGGAAATTTTGGTTTAAAAGGTTTTAATACGTGAGAGTATGCATATATATATATATATATATATGAATTATTATTAGTTTCAGGTGTTGGCTATGGCCCTGTGATGGCTTGCTGGGAGATTGAACGATCTATTCAAAGCATAACATGTAAGAATGTCCATATCTCATTTTAGCATTTGGTTTGGAAAATATTGTGTGGTTTTGCATGAACCTGTACATCAAAGATGAGCTATTTTCTCTCATTACAATAACTGTGTTTGTTGGTGACATAGAAGTGTCTCCCGGTGAAGACAACATGGAGGATATACTAGACATGAGAGAAGAGATACTGAGGAAGATAAGAGTTGAGAAGTTACCAGGAGACACCACCTATGTTCTCAAAGCATGGTGGCAATCTCATTCGAAATGGCCGTACCCTACTGTGAGTTCGATCTCTCTCTCTCTCTCTCTCACACACACACACACACACACACGTTTATCCCAATTCATTTCCTAACCTATTTCATTCATTGAAACGCCAATTAATAATAGTGAGTATATCAATTATTGATTTGCAGGAGTTAGATAAGGCGAGGTTGGTGCATGAAACAAGTTTTCAGTTAAAGCATAGTTCATCATTCATCTTCTTTCACTGTCTTGAAGAACAACCTCAAAAGGTATACTACTTATTTTGTCTTAAAATATAACCGAAAACTTATCGATTCGACTCGAGTCTAAAACTTTGTTTGGATGGAAGCAATGCAGGTGACAATATCAGAATCGAAGAGAGTCTTTCACGTAGAAAGACAAACACGTATTTGAAGTATTTTGGGAACTGGGTCGGATTAGATGCGACTCAAAGCATGGTGTAGGGCTTTAAGAGTTGACAAAATGAAGAAGAAGAAATCTTCTATACAGAGAGGGGACATTATTATAAAGTAAATTTTGTGCATGCAATTTAAATAGTATGTACTACGTAGATTGGTTATGTGAGGCCGTAGATTTGTTAGTACATAAACAAACAAAAAAATGAAAAAGAATATTCAGTTTTTTTGTCTATTGTTTTTTAATGGGATTGTTTGTATGCATGAGTTTTATTTTGAGCCGTAATATCTTGTGGATAAGATATTGAACGGAAGAGCATTAGGAGGCACAGTTTTATAACTTTATCTCCTAAACAAAGTTTTTTCTTTATTGGCCAACCATCCAAGACGGTTCAAGTGCATTGAATTTTTGTTTTTTTAGTCTGAAATCAAAAACGTCTAATTATGTGGTTAAGGACAAAGAATCTGAACGTGGTCTTTTTTTGGTGTCTAAATGTTAAGATGGTAAAAACTTTTGGGTTATTCTTAGATAAGTAATTCGTCATTGTTATTTAATTCTTAGCTGTTCATATTTTTTGTTCTAATCTTCAGAGCACAAGTGCACCACGATGATAAAAAGAAGAAGAAGAAAAAGATGAGGATTGCAATTGTGATCATGATGATTATACGCAGACCTGATTATACATTTATACGAAAGAAGAAGGTTTATGATTTCTGTTCAGTATTGCTACTATGTTTACTTTGTTTGTTATGTCTCTATCTATGGTCTAATTTTTTTTGTCATGGCTATAGTTCTTAAGCCTAATTTAGTGATGTGTATTTTTGCCTCTTTGAAAAAGGAATCAAAATATACAAAGAATAAAGAACAAGAATACTTGTGTGTGGACTAAGAAATCATTTCGAGCGTTTAAGAGTCGACAACAATACTTGAAGTTCGTGATTTTTTCACTTCGTTTAAATTCCCTTCTTTAGGAGATAGAATCCAGGATTATTGATGCAATTTAGGGTTAATATTTTTGATTTTTTTATAGATTGGATGTGAATCGAATCCAGGAACTTGAAGTTCGTTATTGTTGTTAGGGTTTCTAAATTCTAGAAAAAGTTAGAGCGATTATTTTAATTCTGAAATATCTTATGTTCTGTAGCCTTACCCCTATAGGCTGTGTGTGTTGCGTATTACGATTTTGTCTAATGGCAGATTTCTAAAAGCAAGAGTCTAACTATTGTGGAAGTAGCTAGGATCAAGGTACTCCGGAGGATAGCTGCCTTCAAATACAAGTATCCTCCATTATGGTTCACCCTAGAAACTATATAGTTATAGACTTGATAAAATCGTGATTCACCTTTCTATGATTTGTTTAATGACTTTCTTATTGCAGGAGTTATTAAACTTTAGATTTGAGAAGCAAAGACTATATACAAGTATAGCTGCCTTCATATACAAGTATCCTCCATTATGGTTCACCCTAGAAACTATATAGTTATAGAATTGATAAAATCGTGATTCACCTTTCTATGATTTGTTTAATGACTTTCTAATTGCAGGAGTTATTAAACTTTAGATTTGAGAAGCAAATATAATTTCATAAAGCAAATATATGAGCCTAATTATAAGTAGGAGTTATTAAACTTTAGATTTGAGAAGCAAAGATAGTTTCATAAAGAAAATATATGAGCTTAATTATAGGCCGCGATGAAATATCCACCAGAGAAACATATAATGTTCGTGGGGTTTGCAAGATATGGAGATCTGATAAGAATTTCAATGAGAAAATGTTATGCATCTAAGTCAAAGGAGTTGGTTGAGAAGGCGATGTGATAACGATTGCACATGAAATCCGACAAGAACTTGTGCATTTTGTTTGATATTCATATTTTCAAATTGAAAGTTTAAAACAATTATCTCCATCTTTATTTTAATTCCAAGTCCTGGTGGATAATCTTTTTTGTTATTACTGATGTGAGTTTAATTGACATGTTCTTTAACGATTTCAAGTTTTCAAGAGCGAGGTCATGCTAATATGTTTATGGAGTATCACATATATTTTCAAAACTCTATGAGGTTATAGACCAGATGTAGTGTTTTTGATGTTTGATGGATCGATCTTCAGACCAAGCATGGTGGGAGAGTGAAGCTGTAATCTATTTTGACGCCTTTCTCACTTTGATCACAGGGAGAAGGGAGATGCATTTTATGGTAAGTTCATTTATGCTAATCCATCTTTATTATACTAGCAGATTAATAATCTTGAGAATTATATAAATCTTAGTAAGAGTCTCATATATTGTTATGGTCTTCCAAATATCATACTATTAATGATTCTGGCTCTTTTTTTAATCGGATATGGAGCTTGCTTTATTTTTGGAGAAACTTACCAATGAAATCAGCCACAGAGATTCTAATTGCAGATGGATATGCGTCGGTTTGGTTGGATAATCTTATCCAACACCGTCTCCATTCAAAGTTTGATTCACTTTTCGTTGAGATTGCTGGTGGTGGACCTCCGAGGAGTTAAGGAAGAGGATTAAAAATCAGAGTGTAGAATAGGAAGAAATTGTGGACGGAGTCAAAAGATGAAGGGACGAAGAAGAATTTGGATTTTGGAGGAGGCATAATTTGCAAAGGATTAGGAAACGGATTGATTTACGTGAGTGGAAGAACGTGAAAGCCGGGTTGCCATTACATGTTCATCTTTGCGACCGACCCGAGTTTATTCTAAGATGTGGCTACATATTCATCGTAGGAATTGCCAACGAGCTTCACTATGTGATAAAGAAGATGCATTTGATCTTACAGAATATGGTTTGAATGAAACTTAGCTTATTAAATAATTTGTTCATTTAGATTTTAAAAGATGCATTTTATGGTAAAATGATGGCTTGAATGACATACGTGCGGCCGAAAAAGAAGAAGAATAACATAGACAGAGAAGAAGGGAGAAGAAGGGAAAGGGAGAAGAAGAAAAGATGAAAAAGAAAGAAGAAGAATAACAGAGAAGAAAAAGAGGAAGAAGAAGAACGGATGATGGAGAAGAGGAGAGAGTGAGAAGGATAAAAATAAAAAGAACGCAGAAGAAGAAAAAGAACGGAGATGAGAAGAAGAAGAAGAAAGGAGAATAAGGGAGAGGGAGAAAAAGAAGAACGAACAAGAAAAAGAAGAATAATGGAAAGGGAGAAGAAGAATAAACATACAAATTCAAATTATTATGAATTCAAATTTGTACATTTGTTCGAATTTTATTAGTATAAAATCTAATAAAAACATAGCTTAATTATGAACTTCGAGTTTTTTTTTTAATTATAATTATATAACAATATTTAGGACTAAACTTATATGTGTTTCGTATCAAAAACAAAATATTTTAGTTCTGAAAATTGATAAAGAAGATGCAATTGATCTTAGAAAATTGGTTGAATGAAAATTAGTTTACTAAATATTTTGTTCATTTTGAATTTAGAAGATGCATTTGATCTTAAGAAGATTGTTTTAATGACATATGTGCTTGCAAAGAAGAAGAAGAATATCGGAGAAGAAGTGAAAGGAAGAACAAGGGAAAAGGAGAAGAAGGGAAAGGGAGGAGAAGAAAAAGAACGAATAATGAAGAAGAAGAATGAAGAAGAAGAAAGAAGAAGAAAAAAGGAGAATAAGGGAGATGGAGAAGAAGGAAAAGAAGAACGGAGAAGAAGAAAAAGAAGAATAAGGGAGAGGGAGAAGAAGAATAAACATATATATTCAAATTATTATAAATCAAATTTGTACAATTGTTCAAATTTATTTAGTATAAAATCTAATAAAAATATTCCACCAAAAAAAAAATCTAATAAAAATATAGTTTAATTATTAAATTCGAGTTTTATTTGTCAATAATAATTACACAACAACATTTAGAATTAAACTTATATGTGTTTCGTATCAAAAATAAAATATTTTAGTTCTGAGAATTGATAAAGAAGATGCATCTAATCTTAAGAATATGGATTCAATGAAAATTTAGTTTACTAAATATTTTGTCAATTTAGAATTTAGAAGATGCATTTGATCTTAAGAAGATTGTTTTAATGATATATGTGCAGACGAAGAGGAAGAAGAATGGAGAATAACGGAGA
Organism: Alliaria petiolata; assembly: GCA_020283515.1. Classification (NCBI taxonomy): domain Eukaryota; kingdom Viridiplantae; phylum Streptophyta; class Magnoliopsida; order Brassicales; family Brassicaceae; genus Alliaria; species Alliaria petiolata. Next base: position 85,528,177 of record JAHZTW010000003.1, on the reverse strand, counting down.
AGAAGGGAAAGGGAGGAGAAGAAAAAGAACGACGAAGAAGAAGAAGAACAGGAAATAAAAAGAAGAAAAAACTGAGAAGGAGGGAGACGAAGGGAGAGGGAGAAGATGAAAAAGAAGAAAAAGAAGAAAAATGGAGAAGAAGGGAAAAGAAGAAGAACAGAGGAGAAGAAAAAGAGAATACTAAGGGAGATGAAGAAGAAAAAAGAAGAAGAATGAAGAAGAAGAATAAACATATAAATTCAAATTATTATAAACTTAAATTTGTAAAATTGTTCAAATTTAATTATTATAAAATCTAATAAAAATATACCATAATTATGAAATTCGAGTTTTATTTATTAATAATAATAACACAATATTTAGGACTAAAATCATATGTGTTTCGTATCAAAGACAAAATATCTTAGTTCTAACAATTGGTAGTTCATTAAAAACCTAATTTCAAAACAAATCAACAGCATATTATCTTCTCATAATTAAAAAGCAAAACAACTACAATTTCAACATAATCAATAACATTTAAATTATTAGCTTTATTTCTTATTTCACATTTTTTGCTATACAAAAATTATTTACATTCCTCAGTTCTTATATTATTATAAACTTAAAATTGTCAATTGTTTTTCAAATATAATTAATATCAAATATGTTATGTATGTGAATTGCATATACATATTGTTTTAGTGATACATGAATTTGACTTTTTAGTCGTAAAAAACACCAATATATTTAGGTATGAGAACCGGTTCAAGATAATAAATCGTAGAGTATTTTTATTATGAAAAATTAGAAAAATTTAAATTTTAACTAACAAGAAGATAAAAACTATATATTATAATAATAAATATGAACACTAACTAATAAATATATATATATATATAAACATTATTCGCCTGCGCTTGGCGTGGACGGTTACACAAGAAAAATGAATGAATAAGAAGAAGAAGAGCAAGAAGAAGAAGATAAAGGAAAAAGAAGATGACGAAAGAAGAAGAAAGAAGGAAGAAAAACGAAGAATAAAGTAGAAACACGAAAAATAAGAAATACAGAAAAAGAAGAAGAAGAAGAAGAAGAACCAGGATTTGATGAAGAAGGAGAAAAAATAAAGGGGAAGAAAGAAGGAACAAGAAGGAAGAAAGAAAGAAGAAGAAGAAGAAAGGAGAAATAAGAAAGAATGAAGAAAGACAAAGAAAAAAAAGAAAGAATAAGAAATTAGAAAGAAGAAGAGGAAAGAAGAAACAAGAAAAACGAAGAAAAATAAAGAAGAAGAAAAAGGAAAACAAAGAAAGAAGAAAGAACGAGAAAGAAAGAAAAAGAAGGAAAATAGAATAAGAAGAAAAAAGAATAAGAAATTAAAAGAAGAAGTTGACAAAAAAAAAGAATGAGAAAAGAAGAAATACAAAAAAGGAAAAAAATGAAGAAAAATGAATGAATAAGATGAAGAATAGGAAGAAGAAGAAGAAGGAAAATGAAGACAAAGAAAGAAAGAAGAAGAAGGATAATGACTAAGAACAAAGAAGACATAATAAGAAATTAGAAAAAAGAAAGAAGAAATAAAGAAGAATTCAAAATATACGAATAAAGGAAACTCAAAAAAATTCAAAAAACCCGGAAGAAAAAAGAAGAAGATGGATAAGGCATCAAGAGACCTCATGTTTAAATTCTTAGTAATATGGACACAAATTTGGAGATTGGTTTGTGACGATATAAACACAAAATTTCTAATGGATTTCGTTAACACCATTATAAAAAAAATTGTAACGGATATGAAAGAAAACATGTAGGATAGCTCATGTGGTCCTGTTTGGAACAGTTGACAAAAATTATAACTTATGTTGGATCATATAAGTTTACGTTTTTATTTAAACTTCTTGGAGAATTTTATTAATGGTTTGTTTTTAATTTTTGATTACTTAGTAAAAATTTTGAAGGATATCCATGTAACCTTTATAGTAACTTTTACTTATTTTTTCCATGTTCTTGAAGTTTTAATAAAACAAAAATGTTTACGAATTGTTTAGTACAGATTGAATCACAAAATTTAAAATAGATTTTGTTAACATCATTATTATAGAATCTGTAACTTATATGATGGAAAGCAAGTAGCCCACACATTTAGGGTAACAAGAAGAAAAACTCGAAGAAAAAAAAAGAAACATAAGAAGACGGACAAGACGAAAACGTAGAAAAAGAAAATGAAGATTTTAGAGAAGAGAACGAATATTTGGAAGAATAGAAATAAAGTCATAGAAGAAAATGCTACGATTTTTAAATTAATCATGTCCACGGAAGACGAAGATGAGATAAAGAAGAAAAAATCAGAAAAATTAGATGAAGAAAGACTCGAAAAAGAAAAGAAGTCGGAGAAGACATAGTGATAAAGAAGAATAAGTAGAAGTCGAAGATGATGAAGAAAAATAAGGAAATGAGGAAGAAGAATAAAAAATGAAAGATAGAGAAGAGGAGGAAGAAGAAAACGAAATCGATAAGAAGAATTTAAAAAATACAAGCACGAAGACCGGAATATGAAGATGACAAAGTAGGTGAGATGAAGATAAACAAAGAAATGAAAAGAAAATTAGAAGAATAAGAAATGAGAGGAGAAGAAGAAGACAAGTGTGATGAGTTTGGAGAAGGAAAAAGAAGACGAATAAAACCTGGAAGAGAAAGAACAATAATAAATCAGAGGAAGAGAAAATGATGAAAAGGAAAAGTCGAAGATAATGTAAAATAATTGGTGTTTAGATTATGGTAGAATAAGAATCTAAGTCTTCTCCTCCTTATGATCTATACGAGGATGAACACAACATCTCTATCTATTTACGTGTCTGAATTCCACAACGTTCATTTTGATCGTAAAAATCGAATCTTTGCAAAAACTCAAAAAGTTTCTCTGTCTTAGAACATAATGATAGAGAGAGAGAATGATAAAGAGAAGAACGACATTCAAATTGTGTGTAGCTCTGAAATGTTAAAATTAGGGTCGAATAAGGAAAAACTAAAATTCAAAATATGAAATAACAGAAAAAGAAGAAGAAGAAGTTAAAGCATAATAAGTAGAAGATAAAGAAGAATACAAAAAAACCCAGGAGAATAAGATGTCAATAACATGTTTGTGTTATTCTTTATTTTGTGAATTTGTTCTGGGCAACGACTATGGAATTATCGATTGTTTTAGTTTCATGGTTGGTAAAAAAATAATAAGTACCCATTTAATTTGTGATGTAGGGTGACAAGATTCACGCTTCTTTACCGAGAGAATTTATCTATCATTTTTATTTCGAGGTCGAAGAGGGTGATTCAGTTGTTTTAGATGGGTTTGGTCTCATACCTGCAACTGGCGATCTAAGGCCGACCTTGCATGATTTTAAAGTCTTGTGGAACTCATCGACTTCTTTTGTTAAAATTCCATCCATTACTGGTGATAATTGTTTTGGTTTCGTTGAGTTCGGTGATGTTCATGCTGGTCTTCGCGATCCTACCTTTTGTGTTGGTATATTTGTCGTACCCACTCCGTATTTCATATACTTTTTGTGTGTGTTTTTGAATCGATCTGAATTTGATTAGTAAATTCGTGTTTGGTAGATCTGATTGGTCATATTGCGGTGGTTGGAACTTTTACGCATAGTTCTCCGACGTTTGATCAAGACTGGGGAGAGGTGTATCTTGAACTTCGTAATGAATCGTACGAAATTTTTCTCCTTTGTATTTTGGTTTTATATTTTTGCAATAGCAACATTGTATTTAGAGTTCGTTTAATCTTGCGCAGTGATGTTCGTTTGCAATTGCTCATGCGCAACGATGTTGCTTTTGAGATCGTGACTTCTTTGTCACGTAGTATGCATAAAGTAAACATTTGTGTTGTAAGGTTTGCTAGAATCTTCGAGGTGCGTGATGGTTGGAAGGCTATGACTATGTACAATTGTACCCAGGTTCTGCTGAACCCTGAGCTTCCTGAAGTTCGGCGGATGCGAGCTACGATAATCCGGACCGGTTGATTGCACGACACGCAGATAGTTCTGCCTACCATAGATTTGATATTTGTAATGCAATACTATTTTTACCTATTTCGTATTCCGATTGGGGTATTGTCTTATGGATGCAATACTCGGAATTTTTTTTAAATACTCATTTGTATTCCAGGTTTAAGGTTTGGTTTTAATATGAATGTATGATAGCATATTCGCATGATTGAAATCGATCCTCAAAATAAACAAACGTTTGTTATTGACAAATCGGAAAGGAATGTCTACAATGACAACAAAATGGCAAAACCCATGTCGTATTTCATCAAAACCCATGATGAGTAGGTCAAACGTTGCCGCGTGGCGTGACCTTTTGGTGATATATTTGATATACGAAAAACAAAGGTAAAATAAATTGGTAAGAAAGCTTTACAAAAATAATTGATCTCAAAATTTATCCTAAATTACATTGTCATATAAAATGTAATACAATGAAAAAGTAATAGCCCGCGCATTTGCGCGGGCAGCCACCTAGTATTAAAAATTAAAAATAGATAATAGCATATAAGGTAATTAGTTTATTGAAATAAGTCTTTTTTAGAAGGTTGGTGAGAATGAATGTGCTGGTGACACATCAGCAAAATGGCACCACTGTAAATATTTCAAAAAATAAGCATACTCTCTAAAAATGTTTCTCAATTAATATATAGGGGATTGAATAACATACCGTTTAAGTAAGAAAAAATTGTGAAAGAAGAAAATAATCTTACTGACTATTTTCTAAGAAAATGATCAACTTAGAAAAAAAATACTAATCTATCTATAATAACAATCTGAATAAATGCCAATTGCCCTTTAAAAAGTTGTGTCTTTTCAAAATTGTTATTCGTATTTTTTAGAATTCCAATTTTAATCCAATAAATGCTATTTGTGGTTGCGTCTTTTCAATTATCAAAAATTGCTTCTTTTCACTTATGTCTTTTGAAGATTATTTATATTGTTCAAACCACCTAAAAAGGATCATTTGTTAATGATTCATGCTATAATGGTGAATCAAAATAGTATGTTATCGAGATGGTTTGCTATATATAAAAAAAAACGTTCAAAATATAAATTATGATTGTTTTCCAACAAAATATGTATGGAACAAAAATTTAAAAATTCGAATAAAAGTTAAGATTATAAATCGACTTGGGAAAAAATATAATATTTACCCTTCTTATGAGTTATATTATCTTCGAACGTTAATAAATTGTTTTGAAAGAAATAAGTTTTTTGAAGATATTTTTGCAGATTATGGTGATGAGAAATGCTATGCAACAATCTATAATAACAATCTGAATAAATGCCAATTGCCCTTCAAAAAGTTGTGTCTTTTTAAAATTGTTATTCGTATTTTTTAGAATTCCAATTTTAATCCAATAAATGCTATTTGTGGTTGCGTCTTTTCAATTATCAAAAATTGCATCTTTTCACTTATGTCTTTTGAAGATTATTTATATTGTTCAAACCACCTAAAAATGATCATTTGATAATGATTCATGCTATAATGGTGAATCAAAATAGTATGTTATCTAGATGGTTTGCTATAAATAAATAAATAAAAAAAGTTCAAAATATAAATTATGATTGTTTTCCAACAAAATATGTATGGAACAAAAATTTAAAAATTTGGATAAAAGTTAAGATTATAAATCGACTAGGGAAAAAATATTATATTTACCCTTCTTATGAGTTATATTATCTTCGAACGTTAATCAATTGTTTTGAAAGAAACAAGTTTTTTGAAGATATTTTTGCAGATTATGGTGATGAGGAATGCTATGCAACAATGAAGAAGCTTCTTTTTGGGCTACACCAAATCAGTTGTTTAATTTGTTTGTCATATTAGTAAATCATTGTGGTGTTACAAATCCATTACGATTATGGTTTATAATTTGGGAATATGTTACTGATGAAATGGTTTCTCCAGGAAAACAAGTTATGTAGTTTTCATCAGCATGTCTAATATACTCATATGTCAAATGATTGATGGAAAGATTGTTACCATAATATTTTAAAAGTTATGATTCGATATTAAACCGCTCCTTTCGATTTGATTGACACAAACACGTGATCTTATAGTATCTTAAACAAACGCAGCGATCATTATTAATAATCGTATTTAATATCAATTGCGTCTATAATAACAATTTGAATAAATGCCAATTGCCCTTCAATAAGTTGCGTCTTTTCAAAATTGTTATTGGTATTTTTTAAGAATTTCAATTTTAATCCAATAAATGTTATTGGTGGTTGCGTCTTTTCATTCTTATTTTTACGAATTTTGATTTTAATCCAATAAATGTTATTTGTGGTTGCAACTTTTCAATTATCAAAAATTGCTTCTTTTCACTTGTGTCTTTTGAAGATTATTTATATGGTTCAAAACCACCTAAAAAGGATCATTTGATAATGATTCATGCTATAATGGGATCATTAGATGTATATATTTTTGATGATACATCTACAACAAGTAGTTTAATAGAGAGTGATGATGAATGCTATGCAACAATGAAAGAAGCTTCTTTTTGGGTTACACCAAATCAGTTGTGTAATTTGTTTGTCATATTAGTAAATCATTGTGATGTTACAGATCCATTACGATTATGGAGTACATTTTGAGAATATGTTACCGAATAAATAGTTTCCCAGGAAAGCAAGTTATGTAATTTTACCGGCATGTCTATAATATACATGTTGTTGCAAAAGAATCGAGTAAACATAATTTGGATAATACCAAAAATAATTGCAGCCAAAAATGCAAGAGTTTTAAAGGACGGAAAATGGAGACATATGAAGTTAGTACGTGTGCTGGTCCAGAAGTTTATTAGCAGCCATATCAGCATCAACTAAACCGGAGTGGATCCGAGAAAGGAGTGGAAGGAGAAGAAAGACGTGTTGGTACTAGTGCTGCAATTACTAAGGTACTCATCAATTGGAGTAAAAATAAGTTGCATCTTTTCAATATTGTTTTTTTATATTTTTTTATCTTTTCAATATTGTTATTTGTGTTTCTATGAAACCAAACTTTAATCCAATAAATGTTTATTATGGTTACATCTTTTCATCATAATTGTTATTAGAGTATGTGTCTTTTTATTATACATTATGCGTCTCTTCGTTTATAATCGCTTATTTTTTGAAAAGTTGCATCGTTTAATATTCATGTCCTTTCAACTTTGTAAAAAAATACCAAAATTCTAAGGATCTTCATTAAAAAATTTTTAGATACATGTTTAGCTAAAAAGTTTATTAAACTAAAATGAAGAGTGACACTGAAACAATGTAAAAAATATTACTTATTAATTGAGCAACCAGTTTTTATTGTTAAATTTGTTTATATATATTTTCTATTTGCATTTTTAAGGTATGAATTTTTTTTTACTTATTAACTATAGTATTCATTATGTATGTTTCGAATAATATAAAAATATTTTGCAAAAACAAATTGTTTGTGAATTATAAATTTTAACTATACAATCTTATAAAATTTATCGGATGATCACATTTTTTTATCGTCATTTTTTCAATACACTTTCACTTATAACCATTTTTAATAAATTCTATAACATCTTTTGAAAATCGTGTGCTTTTTTACAGTTATAATCATAATAATTCTATAAAATATTTTGGAGTGGATATATATATATAAATTATAAATAAATCTTAGAGATAAAAAAATATTTATTAAAAATGAGTTTCCGCGCGAAAGCGCGGATTCTATACCTAGTGTGAATAAGAACAATCCGTTATAAATACATAATTTATAATTAGAATAGAATTAATTACTCCTAATTTTAATCAGGAGAGGGGAGATACAAAAAAAAAATTAAAAAGAAAATAAGCTTACTTTCTCGTGGGCGATCACAGGACAAAAACCAGAAAAGTAACAGCTTCTTCCGTCAACCACGCACTTCACTGATTCAGACTTCTTCTTCTTCTCCTCTCTTTCTACGATTTCAAACAAATATTCTTAAAAATAAAATTAAAAAATAGTTAGTTTTCTGGTGAGTTAATAGTTAATATTCTCTGCTAATGCTTTTTATGTTTGTGTGTTCATAATGTGTTATTTCTATTTATGTTCTGGAGCTTGGTTTGTTAGATCTTCTATTGGATCGCTGTTGTTAGTTTCTGTACATGAAAAAGTTGCTGTTTTTCAAGCTTTCGCGTTGCCATTATCGATTTTGCTTTCTCTAGGTTTGTTTTTACCAATGTGCACCAGATGTTTTTTTGTTTTTTTTTTCTTTTCCTGAAAATCACTTTTTGGGGGTGTTTTCTTTAGGTTTATTGATGAAAAATTGAAAATTTACACTTTCCTTTTGAAATTTGTAACTAAAAAAACAGTAAATGTTCAAACTTATTCGGCCGTGGGAAGATGAGATACGATCAATTGATCTTTGGATGAAGCTTATTATGATTCAAACCTCTTCCTTTTACCTTCTGTCTTTTGTATATAAAATTCAATTTCTTAGAATGTTTATTTCCAACCCAACAATGGTTTTTTTTTCCAACCCAACAATGGTTTTGAAAGACTTTTTTGGTCTGCATAAGTTTAATTATGGAGATTAGAGGATCTTCAAACTTCAAGAGTTTTTTGTGCTTCGAGACGATGAGATTTTGAGAATTTCGGGGATCTGTGTTTGTGAATCATCTTGGGTTTGTGGAAATTTCGTTGCTTTCGAGGATTTATCTATTGAATACTCTCAAGAAATGTCTTTTTTATAACTTTTACAGAATCTCTCTGGTCGGTTTCACTTTAACACTTTGCTTAGATTTGAACAATGGGTCTGGATTATTCTACTACTATTTTGATTATACTAATAGAAGAAACTGAAACGCTTTGTGTGTTAATCACTTTACTTGAAGCTTTTGTTATTCTTCTGAGCCAAAATTCGTCTCTGCTATTAACTTTCCCAGGTTTCTGTTTGTTGCAGCTCAAAAGATGGATTCTTCTTACTGCTTTGCCTTGGGGAAAAGCAGTTCTGTCTTGCCAAAACTCAGTTTCAAGAATGTAGAGAACAGATTTTGGGGTGAGAAGATCAACAACAATGGTTTCTTTAAACGTTATGCCTCAGATTTGGGCTCTAAGAAGTCTGGTAATCGAAAGTTCAAGCACGGTGTTGTTTACTCTGTTGCCATTTCAGAGAATCCAAACGAAGCTATGGTATGTTTGATCACACTACTCTTTCCTCTCTCGCTTAAAAGAGCATCAGGCTTTGTCTCGATCAGAAACAACGGTCTTAAGAGAATTGCTTAATCGACTCCTTTTCATGTCCTGCGAAAGTCCAGAGGTCTTAAATTCTGTTTGCTGCTTTTTGTTTTGTTAGACAGTAAAGCCTTCGATGTTTGAGAGGAGAAAGGCAGACCCGAAAAACGTGGCAGCAATCATTCTAGGAGGAGGCAATGGAGCTCAACTCTTCCCTCTTACAAAGAGAGCCGCGACACCGGCTGTAAGATATTCATCTTTCGAAACTGTAGATAACATTCATGGAGATTAGGACCTCAAGGGTCTTCTTATCTATGAAACAATGTTTTGTTTAATGAGGATTCTTCAAAAATAATGTAGGTTCCTGTGGGTGGATGCTATAGGCTGATCGATATCCCGATGAGTAACTGCATAAACAGCTGCATCAACAAGATCTTTGTGCTGACACAATTCAACTCGGCTTCCCTCAATCGACATTTAGCACGTACTTATTTTGGGAATGGCATTAACTTTGGAGGTGGTTTCGTAGAGGTATAAACACTATAGCAATAAACAATTTGGTTTGTTCTTGATTTTCGACGAATAAAGCAAAAGTAAAATCTTATTGAACAGGTTCTTGCTGCTACACAAACACCCGGGGAAGCAGGGAAGAAGTGGTTTCAAGGAACAGCAGATGCTGTCAGAAAATTTCTCTGGGTGTTTGAGGTATGAACTTATGATCACGTTTACTGCTTTATTGATACTAAATTCTGTTACTTTGTGATCTTTGAAGTGGTTTAATAAAACTGTTGATGTAGGATGCCAAGAACAGGAACATCGAGAACATACTTATCTTGTCTGGAGATCATCTCTATAGAATGAACTATATGGACTTTGTTCAGGTATTTATCTAAATCTAAACCGATTTTTTTCATTATCTTTTAGCCTCTTTATAGTTTCACTAACTCAATGTGTTGTGTAACTTGTAACAGTCTCATGTAGATAGAAACGCGGATGTAACTCTTTCGTGCGCACCAGTCAGCGAAAGGTTAGTTTCTTGAATCTCCTTTACGCCTTTTGTATGAGGAATATCGGTTCTTAAAAACCGGTCTTTTGTGAAATCTTTAGCCGTGCATCGAATTTTGGTCTAGTGAAGATTGATCGAGGTGGGCGTGTAATTCAATTCTCTGAGAAACCAACGGGAATCGATCTGAAATCAATGGTATAGTTTTGTCTAATTCTCAAAACAGATTTAACTCAGTAGAGTCGCAAAGCATTTCAAGAACGTAAGACTTTTTTCTGTTTTTTTCTTACAGCAAACAGACACAACAATGCTTGGATTGTCTCATCAAGAAGCAACAGACTCTCCATACATTGCCTCAATGGGGGTTTATTGTTTCAAAACCGAAGCTTTGCTGAACCTTCTGACACAACGGTATCCGAGTTCCAATGACTTTGGATCTGAAATTATTCCTGCAGCCATAAGAGATCACGATGTTCAAGTAAGATTGTAGAGAAGCTCACATCTTCGTGTTTTTTTATCCGTTGAAGACAATGAATGATTAAACGATTTTGTATTGTCTTGGTCAGGGATACATCTTCCGAGATTACTGGGAGGATATTGGAACTATAAAGACATTCTATGAGGCTAATTTAGCTCTTGTTGAGGAGGTTAGAAACTCAGAAACATACTCTCAAGCCTTTCCACCTTGTTATGATCTCTTGGAGCCATTTCTCAACCTTTTGTTCCTGTTTTTGCAGCGACCAAAGTTTGAGTTCTATGATCCAGACACACCGTTCTACACTTCCCCCCGGTTTCTCCCACCAACCAAAACTGAGAAATGCCGTGTATGTATCTAACAAATCCCTTTGCCTTATGGCTGTCTTTTTTGGTTTCTGATTTGCTAATATTTGGTATGGTTCCTCTTTGATGATTACGTAGATGGTAGATTCGATAATCTCACACGGATGTTTCCTGCGAGAATGCAGCGTCCAACGCTCCATCATTGGTGAACGGTCACGTCTAGATTATGGAGTTGAGCTTCAGGTGAATCTTTTTAGTCTCTTTGCTTAATTCTAAAACATTTTACGACATGTTGTGATCAAACTGAGTTTTGGTTTTTCTTTTGGTTTTGAAAGGATACATTGATGTTAGGTGCAGATTATTACCAAACTGAATCTGAGATTGCATCTCTATTAGCAGAAGGAAAGGTTCCGATTGGTATTGGTAAAGACACAAAGATCAGGTAAGTTTTGAAAATACAGAACATTACAAACATCAATTGGATTTGTTTGAAACAAAAAGTATTTTTGTGGTGATTTATAGGAAATGCATCATTGACAAGAATGCCAAGATCGGTAAAAATGTGATCATCATGAACAAAGGCGTAAGCTTTTCTTAAATTTCTTCTCCTTACTGTTAGAGAAAGATCGAGAACTTTAAAGACATTATTATCAATGTTTTCAGGATGTTCAAGAAGCGGATAGACCAGAGGAAGGATTCTACATTCGATCTGGAATCACTGTGATAGTCGAAAAGGCGACAATTCGAGACGGTACTGTCATATGAACGGAGCTTGAAAGTTGCCATCTTTAAGTCGCCAAAGCAACGATCTAGCCGGAGATCGTAAAGCTTCTTTGGCCGGAGAATTGGAAGAGATAAGCTTTGATCTTTTTTATTTTTCCGGGAGTGTATGTAAGTTATATTAGAAGTGCTCAAGTTTAGTTAACATTTTATTATATAAGAGATAGAAACTTAGAACAATAAGAGCACAGTGAGGTCTGACCGGAGCTCCGGCGAAGGATGATCACTTGCTTTTTTTTCCTTTCAACTTTTTGTATTTTTGAATCTTTAGGTGATTCTCTTTATATTATTGAGAAAAAAAAATGATTTTTCGTATTGAATTCACAAATCTTAAATTAAACAAGTGAAATTTATAACTAAATAAGTAAATTATCCCCTATGTATTAATTGAGAAACATTTTTAAAGAGTAAGCTTACTTTTTGAACTATTTACAGTGGTGCCATTTTGCTGATGTGTCATCACCACACTTATTCTCCCATTATTTTAATACAAATTTCCTTTTTTTTTATTAAAGTAATTACATTATATGCTTTTAACCATTTATTACTTTAAACATTTACTTTATGAAGATATAATGTTATTAAACAAGTAAAATGAAAACATGATTTTTCGTATTGAATTCACCAATCTTAAAATTAAACAAGTTAAATTTATAAATAAGTAGATTTTATATACTCTGACCAATATATAAATGCATTCTGGCAAAACTCGCAAAGAAGGTTTTAGTGGCCCTCTCAGAATTAGGACTGTCACCGCTTATCAAGACTTTTATCTGCCAAATGGTCTTGACCAAAGGATTAGAGTCCATCGGGTGAACAAATTCAGAGTAAGAAATGGATTTTTGTGTTTTTGTATGTTTCTTACGACATATTGCTGAATTGTTTTTTGTTAAGAGCCTATCGGTCCTAATTTTTTTGGATTTTTGTGTTTTTGTATGTTTCTTACGACAGATCGTTGAATTGTTTTTTGTTAAAAGCCTATCGGTCCTAATTTTTTTTTTCCCAGGATCGCCAGGTTCAACCCAAAATCAACTTGCAGATACTAACATCAAAGACAGCGGATTGTTTTGAGAATGTGATAATTATTTCGAGAGACATCAGGTTCCAATGATATTAAACCTAGATCAATTTGCTTTCGCCTCCTCTTTGGCAGCCTCCTCCCTCGCTCGCTTGTTCTTCTTCTTCTTCCTTTTCTCCTTCCTTTTCTCCGCTCTCCTCTTCTCAGCCTCCACTCTCCTCTTTTCAGCCTCCTCATTGGCAGCAGCCTCAGCCTCCTTCCTTTCCTCCGCTCTCCTCTTCTCAGCCTCCTCATTGGCAGCAACCTCCTTCCTCTTCTTCTGCCTTTCCTTCTTCTTCTTCCTTTTCTCCTTCCTTTCTTCCGCTCTCCTCTTTTCATCCTCCTCATTGGCAGCAGCCTCAGCCTCTGTCATTTCCTCCGCTATCCTCTTCCTTTTCTCCTTCATTTCCTCCGCGCTAATCTTCTTATTCTCCTCCGCTCTCCTCTTCTTATCCCCCACTTTCTTTGCCCTCCTCCTCTTATTACTGATCATGAATTATAGAAGATGAAAATTTGATAAATTGGCTTTTGGATTTCTTTTTAACTGATTCAAGTTAAATTTGATAAATTGGCTTTTTTCTTTTACATTTTCTGCACTTTCGATGATTTTGATTGCTGTATAATTCCTTCAACATAATTTGTAAGTTCCAACATCATGTATCAACCCATAGATAAACATGTCTCTGAGTAGCTTATCAATGCTGTTGAGGTTTTTTTTGCTTGCATAACATATCTATGAGAGAATTATATGTAAAGATCTAAGCAGAAAAAAACACAAATGTTAGTATTATTCAAATAAAAATAATGATATAAAAAAATACAAAAGTATTACCTTGTGCAACTTCAACCTCGGTATGTGATTTATGAGGCTTGTCGACACATTTAAATTTAAAGAACAAAGGAAAATTTGTTTTTTAATGTTTTTTTTTAGAAGGGCCATTTTTTTAATGTTGTGACTTGTGAGAGTCAGAGTGAGAAAGAGAGACGAGGAGTGTGAAACACAAATGTTAGTATAAATAGGGAGTAGTAAAGCACAGAACACGAGACCACCACCATTAATCTGTAATGGAGTTTTGGCTTGAGTTTATTAATAGCAGCCAAAGGAAGAAATATTGTACAGAAAGAGGTGGGTTAATGAGTTAATCGGGCTCTAGTAATGGGCTTTATTATTTTTTTAACAATAATGGGCTTTCTAGGAAAAATCCAGCCTGTGAAAACACTCAGAACTCAGAAACCCTAATATATAAGAACAAAACCACAACTCTTTCTCTCTGTCGTCTCCGTGAGCCTAAGCTTTCGTCTATACCCTACTCGCCGCAGATTGTTACTTCGCCTCCGTCGATAACACCATGGTTACTCTCTCTCCGTCTCTCTGTATCGCTTTGTCTCTCTTCGCGTGGGTATCTGACCTTAATTGGAATGTTGTGTGTTTTCAGGCGCCAAAGAAGGATAAGGTTCCACCGCCGTCATCGAAGCCGGCGAAATCCGGAGGTGGAAAACAGAAGAAGAAGGTTCGTTTCCCCGGTTATCAATTATCCCATCAAACAAACTGCTCCATTTCTCTGTTTAATAAGAGTTTTGAGAAATTGATTTGGTTAAACCAAGGTTTATAATGAATTGACTCAAGATCTAGGTAGATTTAGGGTATCTGTTTCTAGTGATTCATACAAATCTAGGAACTTGTTGTCTCTGTGATTCGTCTGTCCAAGGAGTATAATAATGTCTACATGAAAATGCTAAACGTATCTGGAAATTTGCTTTGATTATGAAGTTATAACGTACGTCTTGCTTTGTGTTTTATGTCCATGATCTTTGTGCTTAATCTTTGTTTTCCATGTGTATTTTTGTTAAACAAAACAGAAGTGGAGCAAGGGAAAGCAAAAGGAGAAGGTGAACAACATGGTGCTGTTCGATCAGGCTACTTATGACAAGCTTCTCACCGAGGCGCCCAAGTTCAAGCTCATCACTCCTTCCATCCTCTCTGACCGTATGAGGGTACATGTTTCTTCAATTTTACTATTTCATTTCTTCCATATAAGTATCAGGAATCTTATAGTTCTTCATTATTGCTTGGTGTTTTAGTAATATGAACTTAGTTTCAAGCAAATTTAGAGAAAGACAAACTGTAAGATGTTGCTCGAATCCTTGCTCATGAGCTTGTTCTGTGCTTCCACACACATTCAAATGCTGTCAATCTCGTACTTGTCTATAACTTCAAATGTAGTACATTTTTGGCTTATTGTTCGAATCCTTTGCTCATGAGTTGGTTCTTTGCTTCCACATAAATGTTGTCAATCTCGTTCTTGTCTACTAGAACTTCAAACTTGTTGTACATTTCTGTTTTTGCCTTGTTGGTTTTGTGTTACCAAGGCATAACGTCGTGTACTGTATTTGATATTGTTGGAAATACAGATTAGCGGGTCGCTAGCAAGGAGGGCGATTAGGGAGCTAATGGCGAAAGGTCTGATCAGGATGGTCGCTGCTCACTCGAGCCAGCAGATCTACACTCGTGCCACCAACACCTAAACAATATTGACTTGTCAATGTTTTGGTGCTCGAATCTCGTCTC
>JAHZTW010000003.1:85460508-85510376 GCA_020283515.1 Alliaria petiolata | reverse complement strand
AAAAAAAAACACTTCAAAATTGCCAGTTACCTCTAGTATTTTTTTTCCAAGAATTGCTCATTATACGAATAGCAATGTACGTATTTAAATTTGATAATAATGAGATTGAGGGTTTTGGATCTCCAATAGATTGACCAACTTTTAATGGATGGATGAAGTTGGGCACAACTTAATACTCCATGTTCCTGATAGTTTGATGTTTTAGATTTTATGTTTGTTCCTAACAGATTGATTTTCTGCATTAAATTTAATATATTTCTTTTTTCAAAACAATAAACAAACAAAAAATAATACATAAAATAAATTTAAATTCAAAAACAAACAAAAAGTAATAGAAAAAAGTAAGTAATAATTGGTTCTTAATATCTGTGAAAAATCTAAAAAATCAATTTTTGAAAAATAGAGAGAGTAATCATGAAGTACCATATGTATATTCAATCATTTGTGTTAATATTTTGTGACCAATTAAAAAAGACTTTGATTATGTCATTTCCAGAGTTTTGTTGTTTTGCAGTGCTACAAATGATGGTTAAAAAGTTGAATAATCTGAATCAATGATTCGTTCATTATTTCTTATTGGGTTTTTGGGATCTGTAGCTCTGCTCTTCTTTTTCATTATTGACATCCACACAGTGGTTATGTTAAAAAAATCTCATAACTCTCTAGATTACTTCAATTACATTGTTACAAATTTTGTTAAAGAAGTTTTAGTCGACTTTGAATGGTGGCAACGAAGCTGGCTTTCCATCAAAACCCTTTTTCACTATTTATAAATTTCTGTTATATAACAGATAAAAAAATAGTTATCCATTTGATGTTGAAGAAACACTAGCTCGCTATCGTTAAACTATCATTATCATAGCCTTTGGACAATTCGTCCTATCATTATTGTCAGCATATCATTATTGTCAGCATATCATTATACCATTATTGTCAGCATATCATAAACAGAAAACAAAACGAAAAAATATGTTGATTACATCAAGATTTAATCCATTTTATCTTGTAAGATCAAAATATTCGCTCAAACAAAATAAAATTACTTAATCTACTTGAGTAAATTAGTTGGATTAATTTTAATTAATTGTCGATCCACTCTATTTATACTCCTAGCTGGGATCGGACCGTGGGAGATTTCAAGTTCAAAATATGAATGGATACCACCAAAAAACGGTTGCCAATGATGCTGACAGATTCGAATGTATAATATTTTATTTTTATAAGAAAAAAAAAAATATTATGACAATTGTGCGGCCGTAAATTTTCTGAATTCATCCAATAAAAAGCAATACCTACATATTAAGCATCAATCAAAACTTGACTACATTGGTTACAAAAACGTCACTATCTCTCACATATGCACACAACACATGAAAGCAGTTCTAGATATTTTTATTGGACCCTTCTAGAAAATCCTGACCGTCAAAAACTATTCACTTGCTAGTGATTTGTAGTAATACTAGTATTACCCATCGCATCGGGAAAACAAATGATTTGCTGTAACACTTATTTTGGAATTTTAATTATATATCGAATAACATATCACTTTTTTTACTTCGTTTAAGTAAAAAAAATTGCGAGAGAAGAAAATAATCTTATCGACTAAAAATATATGATATGTTAATCTTTCCGTTGTTCAGCCATACCCATACACCATTGTTGATCAGTCGTATTAGAGATGTGTTTCTGGGATAGAAAAAGATTGTGGCATAATTTAATTTGAGATAAATATAAAGAAGATAAAGAGTTTATTTTAGGACTTTTAATTATACAAGAGGTGTTGAATGTGTTTAGAAGGTCAGCGTTTATGGTGTCTTGCATGAGTGTTGACTGTGAGAAGCAAAAGAAAACAGATTGATGATTTGAAGATACAATTACTGAGAACCTAAAAATGAGCTTTGAGCTTTGAATGACCTTATCATCTAGAAGGACCATGTTGACACCCATGAGCTCGCATCTTTTCTTAATAAGGAGTGTGTGAGTTACGGTTTATCCAAGAGAATGGTAAGACGTTGTTATGTGGAAAGTTAGGAAGAGAATGGCGGACTTTAAAAAGAGAGGTAGTGACTATTTGTTTCTTCATCCAGATGATCTGGATGAAGATCACTCATGATGAAACGAATAACATCAAAAACAAAATGAAATCATTTTCATCCAGATAATCCATTAAACACAAAAAAAAAATGGAAACTTTGAAGAGGGAGCTAGTGGAAAAAATTTAGATGGCAGCATAGGAAGTGTTTTCTATGTTTTAACGTCTATATGTAGATTAATATGGGTTGAGGCACCCTAGATCATATGTGAGGTTCCATGTGTCCTTGTAGCACTCGGGTAAACTTGGGGGTAAAAGTCACATGAGAGGCTGTTAACATCGAGACAAAAAAAAAAAAAAAAAAATTGATTTGAAAATTTATATACATATGATTGTTTATAATTTTTTTTATAAAATCTACTGATTTCTAATCTGTAAATCTGGTTTGGATTTCACCTCATATTTTTTGGTTTGTAGTGTTAGAAAACAGTTGCATTAAATAATAGTATTTTTGAATTGATTATTTTACCAATGTAGTGTGATTTCATTAAAAAAAAAAAAATACTAATGTGAATAAAGAACAATCCGTTATAAATACATTAATTTATAATTAGAATAGAATTAATTACTCCTAGTTTAATCAGGAGAGGAGATACAAAAAAACAAAAAAAAACAAAAAAAAAACAAAAAAAAGAAGCTTACTTTCTCGTGGGCGATCACAAGACAAAAACCAGAAAAGTAACAGCTTCTTCCGTCAACCACGCACTTCACTGATTCAGACTTCTTCTTCTTCTCCTCTCTTTCTACGCATTGCCATTATCGATTTTGCTTTGTCTAGGTTTTTGTTTTTACCAATGTGCACCAGATGGGTTTTTTTTCTTTTCCTCAAAATCACTTTCTGGGGGTGTTTTCTTTAGGTTTATATTGATGAAAAATTGAAAATTTACACTTTCCTTTTGGAATTTGTAACTAAAAAACAGTAAATGTTCAAACTTATTCGGTCTTGGGAAGATGAGATACGATCAATTGATCTTTGGATGAGGCTTATTATGATTCAAACTTCTTCCTTTTACCTTTGTCTTTTGTATTGAAATTCAACTTCTTATAATGTTTATTTCCAACCCAACAATGGTTTTGAAAGACTTTTGTTGTCTGGAGATTAGAGGATCTTTTCAAACTTCAAGAGTTTTGTGCTTTGAGACGATGAGATTTTGAGAATTTCGGGGATCTGTGTTTGTGAATCATCATCTTGGGTTTGTGGAAATTTCGTTGCTTTCGAGGATTTATCTATTGAATACTCTCAAGAAATGTCTTTTTAAAACTTTTACAGAATCTCTCTGGTCGGTTTCACTTTAACACTTTGCTTAGAATTTGAACAAATGGGTCTGGATTATTCTATTACTATTGTGATTATATTAATAGAAGAAACTGAAACGCTTTGTGTGTTACTCACTTTACTTGAAGCTTTTGTTATTCTTCTGAGCCAAAATTCGTCTCTGCTATTAACTTTTCCCAGGTTTGTTCTGTTTGTTGCAGCTCAAAAGATGGATTCTTCTTACTGTTTTGCCTTGGGGAAAAGCAGTTACGTCTTGCCAAAACTCGGTTTCAACAACAATGGTTTCTTTAAACGTTATGCCTCGGATTTGGGCTCTAAGAAGTTTGGTAATCGAAACTTCAAGCACGGTGTTGTTTACTCTGTTGCCATTTCAGAGAATCCAAACGAAGCGATGGTATGTATGTTGATCACACTACTCTTTCCCTCTCTTGCTTAAAAGAGCATCAGGCTTTCTGTCGACTCCTTTCATGTCCTGCAAAAGTCCATAGGTCTTAAATTCTGTTGGCTGTTTTTTTGTTTTGTTAGACAGTAAAGCCTTCGATGTTCGAGAGGAGAAAGGCAGACCCTAAAAACGTGGCAGCAATCATTCTAGGAGGAGGCAATGGAGCTCAACTCTTCCCTCTTACAAAGAGAGCCGCGACACCGGCTGTAAGATATTCATCTTTCGAAACTGTAGATGACATTCATGGAGATTTAGGACCTCAAAAGGGTCTTCCTTATCTATAAAACAATGTTTTGTTTAAACGAGGAGGATTCTTCTCAAAAAATAATGCAGGTTTCTGTGGGTGGATGCTATAGGCTTATCGATATCCCGATGAGTAACTGCATAAACAGCTGCATCAACAAGATCTTTGTGCTCACACAGTTCAACTCGGCTTCCCTCAATCGACATTTAGCACGTACTTATTTTGGGAATGGCATTAACTTTGGAGGTGGTTTTGTTGAGGTATAAACACTAACTATAGCAATAAACAATTTTGGTTTGTTCTCGATTTTCGAACGAATAAAGCAAAAGTAAAATCTTATTGAACATGTTCTTGCTGCTACACAAACACCCGGGGAAGCAGGGAAGAAGTGGTTTCAGGGAACAGCAGACGCTGTCAGAAAATTTCTCTGGGTGTTTGAGGTACGAACTTTATGATCACGTTTACTCTGCTTTATTGATACTAAATCCTGTTCCTTTGTGATCTTTGAAGTGGTCTAATAAAACTGTTGATGCAGGATGCCAAGAACAGGAACATCGAGAACATACTAATCTTGTCTGGAGATCATCTCTATAGAATGAACTATATGGACTTTGTTCAGGTATTTATCTGAATCTATAAACAGATTTTTATCATTATTATCTTTAAGCCTCTTTATAGTTTTTCACTAACTCAATGTGTTGTGTAACTTGTAACAGTCTCATGTAGATAGTAACGCTGATGTTACTCTTTCGTGCGCACCAGTCAGCGAAAGGTTAGTTTCTTGAGTCTCTTTTACGCCTTTTGAATGAGTAATACGGGTTCTTAAAAACTGGTCTTTTTGTGAATTCTTTAGCCGTGCATCGAATTTTGGTCTAGTGAAGGTTGATCGAGGTGGGCGTGTAATCCAATTCTCTGAGAAACCAACGGGAATCGATCTGAAATCAATGGTATGGTTTTTGTCTAATTCTCAAAAGAGATTTAACTCGGTAGAGTCGCAAAGCATTTCAAGAACGTAAGACTTTTTTCTTACAGCAAACAGACACAACAATGCTTGGATTGTCTCATCAAGAAGCAACAGATTCTCCATACATTGCCTCAATGGGGGTTTATTGTTTCAAAACCGAAGCTTTGCTGAACCTTCTGACACAACGGTATCCGAGCTCCAATGACTTTGGATCTGAAATTATTCCTGCAGCCATAAGAGATCACGATGTTCAAGTAAGATTGTAGAAAAGCTCACATCTTCGTGTTTTTATCCGTTGAAGGCAATGAATGATCAAACGATTTTGTATTGTCTTGGTCAGGGATACATCTTCCGAGATTACTGGGAGGATATTGGAACTATAAAGACATTTTATGAGGCTAATTTAGCTCTTGTTGAGGAGGTTGGAAACTCAGAAACATACTCTCAAGCCTTTCCATCTCTTGGAGCCATTTCTTCAACCTTTTGTTCCTGTTTTTGCAGCGACCAAAGTTTGAGTTCTATGATCCAGACACACCGTTCTACACTTCCCCCCGGTTTCTCCCGCCAACCAAAACTGAGAAATGCCGTGTATGTATCTAACAAATCCCTTTGCCTTATGGCTGTCTTTTTTGGTTTCTGATTTGCTAATATTTGGTATGGTTCCTCTTTGATGATTACGTAGATGGTAGATTCGATAATCTCACACGGATGTTTCCTGCGAGAATGCAGCGTCCAACGCTCCATCATTGGTGAACGGTCACGTCTAGATTATGGAGTTGAGCTTCAGGTGAATCTTTTTAGTCTCTTTGCTTAATTCTAAAACATTTTACGACATGTTGTGATCAAACTGAGTTTTGGTTTTTCTTTTGGTTTTGAAAGGATACATTGATGTTAGGTGCAGATTATTACCAAACTGAATCTGAGATTGCATCTCTATTAGCAGAAGGAAAGGTTCCGATTGGTATTGGTAAAGACACAAAGATCAGGTAAGTTTTGAAAATACAGAACATTACAAACATCAATTGGATTTGTTTGAAACAAAAAGTATTTTTGTGGTGATTTATAGGAAATGCATCATTGACAAGAATGCCAAGATCGGTAAAAATGTGATCATCATGAACAAAGGCGTAAGCTTTTCTTAAATTTCTTCTCCTTACTGTTAGAGAAAGATCGAGAACTTTAAAGACATTATTATCAATGTTTTCAGGATGTTCAAGAAGCGGATAGACCAGAGGAAGGATTCTACATTCGATCTGGAATCACTGTGATAGTCGAAAAGGCGACAATTCGAGACGGTACTGTCATATGAACGGAGCTTGAAAGTTGCCATCTTTAAGTCGCCAAAGCAACGATCTAGCCGGAGATCGTAAAGCTTCTTTGGCCGGAGAATTGGAAGAGATAAGCTTTGATCTTTTTTATTTTTCCGGGAGTGTATGTAAGTTATATTAGAAGTGCTCAAGTTTAGTTAACATTTTATTATATAAGAGATAGAAACTTAGAACAATAAGAGCACAGTGAGGTCTGACCGGAGCTCCGGCGAAGGATGATCACTTGCTTTTTTTTCCTTTCAACTTTTTGTATTTTTGAATCTTTAGGTGATTCTCTTTATATTATTGAGAAAAAAAAATGATTTTTCGTATTGAATTCACAAATCTTAAATTAAACAAGTGAAATTTATAACTAAATAAGTAGATTATATATAGTAACGCACAGAACACAAGACCACCATTAGAATCTGTAATGGTGAGTTTTGGCTTGAGTTTATTAATAGCAGCCAAAGGAAGAAATATTGTCACCAAATTAATACTTTGATGATACGTATACAGAAAAATGAGTTAATTGGGCTCCAGCAATGGGCTTTTTATTTTTAACGATAACGGGCTTTCTAGGAAAAATCCAGCCTGTGAAAACTCTCAGAACTCAGAAACCCTAATATATAACAACAAAACCACAACTCTTTTCTCACTGTCGTCTCCGTGAGCCTAAGCTTTCGTCTCTACCCTACTCGCCGCAGATTGTTACTTCACCTCCGTCGATAACACCATGGTTACTCTCTCTCCGTCTCTCTGTATCGCTTTGTCTCTCTTCGCGTGTGTATGTAATCTAAATTGGAATGTTGTGTGTTTTCAGGCGCCAAAGAAGGATAAGGTTCCACCGCCGTCATCGAAGCCGGCGAAATCCGGAGGTGGAAAACAGAAGAAGAAGGTTCGTTTTCAATTATCCCATCAAACAAACTGCTCCATATTTCTGTTTAATGTCTTGAAGAGTTTTGAGAAATTGATTTGGGTAAACTACGGTTTATTATGAATTGGCTCAAGATCTAGGTAGATTTAGGGTATCTGGTTCTAGTGATTATTACAAATCTAGGAACTTGTTGCCTCTGTGATTCATCTGTCGAAGGAGTATAATAATGTCTACATGAAAATGCTAAATGTATCTGGAAATGTGCTTTGATTATGAAGTAGTTATGAACGTCTTGCTTTGTGTTTTATTTCCATGATCTTTGTGCTTAATCGTTGTTTTCCATGTGTATCTTCGTTAAACAAAACAGAAGTGGAGCAAGGGAAAGCAAAAGGAGAAGGTGAACAACATGGTGTTGTTCGATCAGGCTACTTATGACAAGCTTCTCACCGAGGCGCCCAAGTTCAAGCTCATCACTCCTTCCATCCTCTCTGACCGTATGAGGGTACATGTTTCTTCAACATCTACCATGTCATTTCTCAAAATCATAACTTCAAAATCCATTTAAGTGTCAGGAATCCTAGTTCCTTCATTATTGCTTGGTGTTTGAGTAATATGAACTTAGTTTCAAGCAATTTTAGAGAAAGACAAACTGTATGATGTTGCTCAAATACTTGCTCATGAGCTTGTTCTGTGCTTTCACATAGATTCAAATGCTGTCAATCTCGTTCTTGTATATAACTTCAAATGTAGTACATTTTTGGCTTTTGTGTTTCCAAAACATAACGTCATATAATTATTTGAAATGGTTGAAAATACAGATTAGCGGGTCGCTAGCAAGGAGGGCGATTAGGGAGCTAATGGCGAAAGGTCTGATCAGGATGGTCGCTGCTCACTCGAGCCAGCAGATCTACACTCGTGCCACCAACACCTAAACAATATTGACTTGTCAATGTTTTGGTGCTCGAATCTCATCTCGGTTTTTGTCTTTTGATGTGTAACTTTAATCATCAGAGCTCGTTATAATTTTTGTTTTTTTTTTGGGTATTTCTTTACTCCTTTGTACTCGAGAAACTCTTTAAAATGCTGCTTTAAGAGATATTAGATCTTCTTCAATTTCTATTTTTGCCTTCTCAATAGTGTCATCTAAATTTCAACAAGCAGAATTTCTTAAGACTTAAGAATTGAATCATCTTTATTTAGTTCTAAAATACGGCCTATATACGGTGTATAACCGCCGTATTTTAGGTCACTATTATAAGTGAAAATACGGCCTATACTACAGCCTTCCGAGTAAAGCACACCGTCCCGCGATAGAAGAGCACACCTTTACAGGCTTTCATTTAGGCCCATTAGTTTGGTGTATATACAGAGTACATCAAACTCAAAAGAAACCTTGGGGATCAAGGAATTGTGTGTCTGTGATTTGTTTAGGTTTAGAGGATGTTTGGGAACTACTCGGCGAAGCCTGAAAACGCGACAGCTAAAATAGCGGTGTGGTGGGACATGAAGGGCTGTCCGATTCCCGAGGGTTATGACGCTCGTCGGGTCCGTCCGAGTGTAGAAGTGGCGTTCAAGAAACTAGGCTACTCTGGTCCTGTCTCCGTCACTGCCTATGGCGACCAAAAGCAAACCCCTTGTCACCTCCTGCGAGGGCTCTCTTCCACGGGAGTCGCTGTTGCACATACCAAACCCGGTTACTCCAATTGCTATCCATCTCCTCTGGAATTTAAGGTTTTCTAAATTTCAACTCAGCAAGTCGTATGCCTTTTTTTTCCTGAAACAGAAACCATATGCTCACTCATGTATAAGGATATGCTGGAGTGGCGAGCTCATAATCCTCCTCCGGCTACAATGATGCTCATATCCGATAAGGTGGAAGATGTCTTCGCTTGGGATCTGGCCCGTCTACAACAACAGACGCAATACAACCTTTTTCTGGCTTATCCATCTAAGTCTTGTTACATGTCACTACTGGAAACTTCTGGAGGGTGGCTCTGGAATAAATTACTTGAGCCCAAAAGCGCACTCATTGTTGAGGACAAGTGCAGTAGCGAATTATCTGCCATGTTTTTTTGCAAATCGTGCTGTTTCGATGGCCTAAGCCTGGAGGGTTTCAGGAAGCATATCTCGAGTAAAAAGCATGCAGTGCACGTAAGCATCCTCTCTCTCCCTCTCTCTGCATGTTTCATGCTCTAACTATATGAGCAACAACCTGTTCCCACTCGCAGGAGGTTTTAAACCCTGCGTATGCAGAGCTTGACTCTGTAACGAGGAGGTGGGGAAAGAACTACGCGGCGAAGCCTGAATACGCGACAGCTCAAATAGCGGTGTGGTGGGACATGATAGACTGTCCGATTCCCGAGGGTTATGATGCTTGTCTGGTTCGTCCGAGTATTGAAGCGGCGTTCAAGTAACTAGGCTACTCTGGTCCTGTCTCCATCACTGCCTATGGCGACCTAAAACAAGCCCCTGATCACTTCCTGCGAGGGCTCTCTTCCACTGGAGTCGCTCTTGCACATACCATTCCCGGTTAGTCCATCTCTGGAATTTAGGGTGTAAATTTCAACTATCCCTACTAATATGCTTTCCTTTTACTGAAACAGAAGTCATATACATGCGCATGGATGACGATTTGGATAAGTGGCGAGATCATAATCCTCCTCCGGCTACAATGATGCTCATATCCGATCGTGTGGAAGAGGTCATCTCACATGGTCTTGTCCAGCGACAACAACGGAGGAAATACAACCTTTTTCTGGCATATTCGTATAGGCCTTACAAAATGTCAGTCCTGGTCACTTCTGCAGAGTGGCTCTGGGAAAGCTTACTTGCAGTTGCAGGTGTTTGTTTGCCCTCTCATCATCTCATCCACTAGTGTTTAAAATTAACTACGCTGTTTCTGAGCTATAGTTTTTTTTTTTTCTTTCTTTTCCACTTGTTTCAGAGACAAGAAGACACGTTCTTCACAAGTGCAGTGGAAGGGGTGAATCTACCGAAATGTTTTATTGCAAAGTGTGCTTTTGTGATTGTGAAAGCCTTGATGATTTCACCAAGCATCTCTCATGCGAAGAACATGCAGAGGAAGTAAGCATCCTCTATATCATCTAATACATTTGTCTAACCATTTGAGCAACAACCTGTTTAACCTTTTCCACTCCTTGTCAAGCAGGAGGATGAGATTCATGCGTGTAAGCGAGAAAACAAGCTCGATCGAGAGCACTGGCAAAAGGCAAGTTTTTCTTAATGATAATTATAGATTAAAAATGTATACATCCGACTGTGAAATAGAAAGCATGAAATTGGTTTTACTGACTTTGGTGGTTGTTGCTAAAACATTGGAAGAAAAAGTGTTGACTCGTTGTTTGTGTTTCTGAAATGCTTCCAGATGCAGTCAAATAGAGAGATTAAAAAAAAAAAAAAGCGTTTCCAAGTACTCATGTTTCATGTACACATCTTGTAGGTAAGCGTACTAGAAAATTTTACAAAGAGAAAACGTTTGAGGAAAGCATACCGGACGGGTTTTGGTCATCTTCATAATCAATTACGTCTTGCGAATCGTTGAGCTCCACGTAGAGCTCGAAAAATCTCAAACCTTGCAAGGAAGAGTGGTGAAATTGTTACTCAAGCGATCAGTCCTGGAAGCTCTTTAAAATGCTGCTTTGAGAGATATTTAGACTTTTTTGTTTCTTTGCTTTGTGTCCCTCTATCGGGCTATTGGCTCCGGAAATTTTTTAATCATCAAAGCAACACCAAAAGATAGCCACATGCATGCACCTTCTTCTTTGGAATTAGGTAAACCCTTTCAAAGTCGTC
The DNA here is from genome assembly GCA_020283515.1 of Alliaria petiolata. Classification (NCBI taxonomy): domain Eukaryota; kingdom Viridiplantae; phylum Streptophyta; class Magnoliopsida; order Brassicales; family Brassicaceae; genus Alliaria; species Alliaria petiolata. The sequence goes on along the minus strand of JAHZTW010000003.1, from coordinate 85,499,361 downwards.
ATTGTTTAGTTTAAGTGGCTGATGATCATACAGCTTGCGTGACTTTGAAGCATCTCCACCATCCATGGGGATTAGCGACTCTGAAACAAGAATTAATGTTCGTTAGTTTAAGATTCTCACCAGCTCTTGAAAGACTTATGAACTTCTGAAAATCTGTTTTGGGTCTTGCCTCATAGTTCCTTTCATCTTTTTCCTCAGAATTTGTCACCTTCATCTGCACAAAAAGGAGCATTTTGAAAAATGAAATACATATATAGACATAACGTTTCATAATCAATATTTACATGACCATTATCAGGTTTAGTTACACAATGGTGGGAGATCAGTTATTGCATCTCCAAGTGTAAGAGCCTTTTCCAAGTGCCTTTTATGGCTACGTCCAACTTGAATATCCTGCATTTACAACAAAAAAAAATAAATAAAAAAACATATAGTAAGAGTCTATGACCTGCTCAACGTTCAAAATCAATAAATTGTATGTGTGGACACTGAATCTGCTAACACACTATATATAAAAATGACCACTGGTGGTTAAGTCTCAAACTATCACAAGCGAAACTTTTAATATCTACTGTCCGTTTTGCAAAATCAGAAAGAGCCAATTAATGTCAATGTGGAATACATTTCAATACAACCATCAATGTGAAACATGACAAAAGCTGTATACCGTAATCAATTTTACGCCTAAAAGGGTAGCCTCCATACAAAGCCCACAGCCAGGGTATAGATCCAATAAGTATTTCTCATTCTTGTTGGGATTTTCAATGCAATTCGAACCTAGTATCATGTTTGCTTGAATCCTTGCTCATGAGCTTGTTCTGTGCTTCCACATATGCTGTCAATCTCGTTCTTGTCTATTACTTCAATTGTAGCACATTTCTGTTTTTGCCTTATTGGTTTTGTGTCACCAAGGCATAACGTCGTGTACTGTATTTGAAATGGTTGGAAATACAGATTAGCGGGTTGCTAGCAAGGAGGCGATTAGGGAGCTAATGGCGAAAGGCCTGATCAGGATGGTCGCTGCTCACTCGAGCCAGCAGATCTACACTCGAGCCGCCAACACCTAAACATATTGGACTTGTCAATGTTTTGGTGCTCGAATCCCATCTCGGTTTTTGTCTTTTTTGATGTGTAACATTAATCATCAGAGCTCTTATAATTTTTTTTTTTGGTATTTCTTTACTCCTTTGAACTCGAGAAACTCTTTAAAATACTGCTTTGAAAGATATTAGATCTTCTTAATTCGGATTCAATTTCTATTTTGCCCCTTTCAATAGTGTCATCTAAATTTCATTAAGCAGAATTTGTTAAGACTTAAGAATTGAATCTTCTTTTTTTAGTTCTAAATACGGCATGTAACGTACACCGTCCCGCGATAGAAGACCACACCCTTTACAGGCTTTCATTAGAAGACCACACCCTTTACAGGCTTTCATTTAGGCCCATTACTTTGGTATATATACACAGTACATCAAAAGAAACCTTGGGGATCAAGGAATTGTGTGTCTGTGATTTGTTTAGGTTGAGAGGATGTTTGGGAACTACAAGGCCAAGCCCGAAAACGCGACAGCTAAAATAGCGGTGTGGTGGGACATGAAGGGCTGTCCGATTCCCGAGGGTTATGATGCTCTTCGGCTCCGTCCGAGTATGGAAGCGGTGTTCAAGGAACTAGGCTACTCTGGTCATGTCTCCGTCACTGCCTATGGCGACCAAAAACAAACCCCTTGTCACCTCCTGCGAGGGATCTCTTCCACCGGAGTCTCTGTTGCACATACCAAACCCGGTTAGTCCAATTGCTATCGATCTCCTCTGGAATTTAAGGTTTTCTAAATTTCAACTCAACAAGTACCCTTTGCCTTCGACTGAAACAGAAACCATATGCTCACTCATGTATTCGGATATGCTGGAGTGGCGAGCTCATAATCCTCCTCCGGCTACAATGATGCTCATATCCGATAAGGTGGAAGATGTCTTCGCTTGGGATCTGGCCCGTCTACAACAACAGACGCAATACAACCTTTTTCTGGCTAATCCATCTAAGCCTTGCTACATGTCAGTACTGGACACTTCTGCTGAGTGGGTCTGGAAAAGCTTACTTGAGCCCAAAATCGCACTCATTGTTGAGGACAAGTGCGCTAGTGAACTATCCGCCATGTTTTATTGCAAATCGTGCTGTTTCGATGGCCCAAGCCTGGAGGGTTTCAGGAAGCATATCTCGAGTAAAAAGCATGCAGTGCACGTAAGAGAAAGACAACCTAGACAAATTCTCTCTCTCTCGCTCTGCTTGTATCAATTCATTGTTTCATGCTCTAACTATTTGCCTGTTTCCACTCGCAGGAGGTTTTAAACCCTGCGTATGCAGAGCTTGACGATGTGACGAGGATGTGGGGAAAGAACTACGCTGCGAAGCCTGAACATGCGACAGCTAAAATAGCGGTGTGGTGGGACATGATAGACTGTCCGATTCCAGAGGGTTATGATGCGTGTCAGGTCCGTCCGAGTATAGAAGCGGCGTTCAAGCAACTAGGCTACTCTGGTCCTGTTTCCATCACTGCCTATGGCGACCTAAAACAAACCCCTGATCACCTCCTGCGAGGGCTCTCTTCCACTGGAGTCGCTCTTGCACATACCATTCCCGGTTTGTCCATTTGGTTATTCATCTCTGGAATTTCAACTATATATCCCTACTGAAATGCTTTCCTTTTACTGAAACAGAAGTCACATACAAGCGCATGTTTTCAGATTTGGTGAAGTGGCAAAATCATAATCCTCCTCCGGCTACAATGATGCTCCTATCCGATCGTGTGGAAGAGGCCTTCTCACATGGTCTTGTCCGGCAACAACAAGAGAAGAAATACAACCTTTTTCTGGGATATTCGTGTAGGCCTCACTTCTGCAGAGTGGCTCTGGGAAAGCTTACTTGCAGTTTCAGAGACAAGAAGTCACGTTCTTCACAAGTGCAGTGGAAGGGGTACTGAATCTACCACCGAAATGTTTTATTGCAAAGTGTGCTTTTGTGATTGCGAAAGCCTTGATGATTTCACCAAGCATCTCTCAAGTGAAGAACATGCAGAGGAAGTAAGCATCCACTGTATCTATACATTGTTTCATTGCCTAACCATTTGAGCAACGACCTGTTTCTAACTTTTTCCATTCGTTGTCAAGCAGGAGGGTGATATTACTGAGTGTATTCGATTAAACAAGCACGATCGAGAGCAGCGTCAAAAGGCAAGTTTTCTTAATGATAGTTATAGATTTTCAACATAGAAAAATGTATACAACATCTGATTTCTTATAAACAGTTTGTGAATTAGAAAGCATGAATTTGGTTTACTGACTTTGGTTGTTGTTGTTTGTGTTTTTTTAAATGCCTTTAGATTCAGTTATAGAAACAAAGATTAAAAAAAAAAAAAAAAAAAGTCCCTTGTGTTTCTGGTCTTCACAGTTTAATGTTTTTTCACGTTTTTTTTGATACTCATGTTTTTGATAATACATCTTGTAGGCAGAAACACTAGAAAAATTTACAAAGAGCAAACGTTTGAGGAAAGCATAACGGACGGGTTTTGGTCATCTTCACAACCATTTACGTCTTACTAATCCTTCAGCTCGACATAGGGCTCGAAAATCTCAAACCTCCAAGAAAGAGTGGTGAAATTGTTACTCTAATTAAGTGATCAGTCCTGGAAGCTCTTATTTTCCGTTGATGTGTATGTTTCAATTTGACCTATTTATCGTTTTGCTAGCTTTTTCCAGACGCGACTGCTAGCATGTGCGTCAAAAAATAACAAACCCAGAAGCTTATAGATGGACACGTGGAAGGTTTTAAGTTTCCTAGAAATCTAGAACGGAAGACGCAGGGACGAAAAACGGAGGAGCGGCTATCGCTTAAAATATCAGCATCTAGTTTTGATAAAACCGATTGCCGTGTTTAACGACGCTGCGTCTCATTACCTCACCGCCGTTGTTGGATTTGTCACATTCATAATGTATTTTGTTGACGCAGACGCTAGCCGCAGCGTTTGGAAAAAGAACACGCCTAATTATATACAAGGTCCGCGCGTTGCGCGAATTTGTGATAGTTTAAATGTTTTAATTTTATAATTTATTTCATAGTATTTGTTTGTAAAAGTTTGTCGGTAATTATTAATTTCTAATTTGTGAATATCATGTAGTTTTTTAATTTTGTATTGAAAGATTGGTGGAATAATAATATCTATAGTGGATGAGAATTATTTTTTATTCATTGTAAGCATATAAAATATCAAATTATTTCTCTTCGACAATAATGACATGTTGTTTCGTAGTATAACCAATCTGAAATACATTTGGGGTGGAATTTGTGACTGCAAATTAAAGTGTTGATATATTTTGGCCCTTCTCGATTATCAAGACATATAACACAATTGACATAATCTTCTTTTGTAGCTTGTGTTTGTGTTCTCTCTAAGTCTCCAATTATAAAATCAACATCTAGTTTTCTTGATGCATTTGGGTTGTAATCTTCAATTTCAAAAAATATTTTGAGGTGTTGGGTTTTATGTGGTCGACGTGATATTATAGATTTTTGAATAAAGTTTATTAAACTCTAGGTTAATGTACTTGATGTTGTATCATCCATGTCATGATAAGTGAGGTGGAAGTTATCACATCTTTAAAGGTATTGCTTGTAGTATTTGATCGGTGCTAAAAAGGATTGTGTAGTTGATGTTCTATTCTTGATGGAGAGGACGTGTAATTTTGAGCCGAAGTTTGTTTCCGGTTGATTGGGTGAAATGAATTCTCTGATAGTGTAATGCATATATTCTATTGGAATTTTGTGTGCTAATAAAAGTGAGTTGTGTTTGTAGATTGTTGTACTGTTCTTGCTATTTATATATTGTTGTAGAATCTATATTGCAGTTTTTTGTTTTTGTTTTTTTTTGTGAATTGCATTTAATTGTCATTATTATTTTTGCTTAGTATAGTTGAATTTTTTATTCTCCCAGTTTTTCTTTCAAATGTAAATATGTATAATAAAGGCATGACACATGTTAATTTCTGAAATGTCACGTGGCAGCATATCAAAGTTCTTCTGGAAAAAAAAACCTTACTTTATTATATAACACAATTGACATAATCTTCTTTTGTAGCTTGTGTTTGTGTTCTCTCTAAGTCTCCAATTATAAAATCAACATCTAGTCTTCTTGATGCATTTGGGTTGTAATCTTCAATTTCAAAAAATATTTTGAGGTGTTGGGTTTTATGTGGTCGACGTGATATTATAGATTTTTGAATAAAGTTTATTAAACTCTAGGTTAATGTACTTGATGTTGTATCATCCATGTCATGATAAGTGAGGTGGAAGTTATCACATCTTTAAAGGTATTGCTTGTAGTATTTGATCGGTGCTAAAAAGGATTGTGTAGTTGATGTTCTATTCTTGATGGAGAGGACGTGTAATTTTGAGCCGAAGTTTGTTTCCGGTTGATTGGGTGAAATGAATTCTCTGATAGTGTAATGCATATATTCTATTGGAATTTTGTGTGCTAATAAAAGTGAGTTGTGTTTGTAGATTGTTGTACTGTTCTTGCTATTTATATATTGTTGTAGAATCTATATTGCAGTTTTTTGTTTTTGTTTTTTTTTGTGAATTGCATTTAATTGTCATTATTATTTTTGCTTAGTATAGTTGAATTTTTTATTCTCCCAGTTTTTCTTTCAAATGTAAATATGTATAATAAAGGCATGACACATGTTAATTTCTGAAATGTCACGTGGCAGCATATCAAAGTTCTTCTGGAAAAAAAAACCTTACTTTATTATATAACACAATTGACATAATCTTCTTTTGTAGCTTGTGTTTGTGTTCTCTCTAAGTCTCCAATTATAAAATCAACATCTAGTCTTCTTGATGCATTTGGGTTGTAATCTTCAATTTCAAAAAATATTTTGAGGTGTTGGGTTTTATGTGGTCGACGTGATATTATAGATTTTTGAATAAAGTTTATTAAACTCTAGGTTAATGTACTTGATGTTGTATCATCCATGTCATGATAAGTGAGGTGGAAGTTATCACATCTTTAAAGGTATTGCTTGTAGTATTTGATCGGTGCTAAAAAGGATTGTGTAGTTGATGTTCTATTCTTGATGGAGAGGACGTGTAATTTTGAGCCGAAGTTTGTTTCCGGTTGATTGGGTGAAATGAATTCTCTGATAGTGTAATGCATATATTCTATTGGAATTTTGTGTGCTAATAAAAGTGAGTTGTGTTTGTAGATTGTTGTACTGTTCTTGCTATTTATATATTGTTGTAGAATCTATATTGCAGTTTTTTGTTTTTGTTTTTTTTTGTGAATTGCATTTAATTGTCATTATTATTTTTGCTTAGTATAGTTGAATTTTTTATTCTCCCAGTTTTTCTTTCAAATGTAAATATGTATAATAAAGGCATGACACATGTTAATTTCTGAAATGTCACGTGGCAGCATATCAAAGTTCTTCTGGAAAAAAAAACCTTACTTTATTATATAACACAATTGACATAATCTTCTTTTGTAGCTTGTGTTTGTGTTCTCTCTAAGTCTCCAATTATAAAATCAACATCTAGTCTTCTTGATGCATTTGGGTTGTAATCTTCAATTTCAAAAAATATTTTGAGGTGTTGGGTTTTATGTGGTCGACGTGATATTATAGATTTTTGAATAAAGTTTATTAAACTCTAGGTTAATGTACTTGATGTTGTATCATCCATGTCATGATAAGTGAGGTGGAAGTTATCACATCTTTAAAGGTATTGCTTGTAGTATTTGATCGGTGCTAAAAAGGATTGTGTAGTTGATGTTCTATTCTTGATGGAGAGGACGTGTAATTTTGAGCCGAAGTTTGTTTCCGGTTGATTGGGTGAAATGAATTCTCTGATAGTGTAATGCATATATTCTATTGGAATTTTGTGTGCTAATAAAAGTGAGTTGTGTTTGTAGATTGTTGTACTGTTCTTGCTATTTATATATTGTTGTAGAATCTATATTGCAGTTTTTTGTTTTTGTTTTTTTTTGTGAATTGCATTTAATTGTCATTATTATTTTTGCTTAGTATAGTTGAATTTTTTATTCTCCCAGTTTTTCTTTCAAATGTAAATATGTATAATAAAGGCATGACACATGTTAATTTCTGAAATGTCACGTGGCAGCATATCAAAGTTCTTCTGGAAAAAAAAACCTTACTTTATTATATAACACAATTGACATAATCTTCTTTTGTAGCTTGTGTTTGTGTTCTCTCTAAGTCTCCAATTATAAAATCAACATCTAGTCTTCTTGATGCATTTGGGTTGTAATCTTCAATTTCAAAAAATATTTTGAGGTGTTGGGTTTTATGTGGTCGACGTGATATTATAGATTTTTGAATAAAGTTTATTAAACTCTAGGTTAATGTACTTGATGTTGTATCATCCATGTCATGATAAGTGAGGTGGAAGTTATCACATCTTTAAAGGTATTGCTTGTAGTATTTGATCGGTGCTAAAAAGGATTGTGTAGTTGATGTTCTATTCTTGATGGAGAGGACGTGTAATTTTGAGCCGAAGTTTGTTTCCGGTTGATTGGGTGAAATGAATTCTCTGATAGTGTAATGCATATATTCTATTGGAATTTTGTGTGCTAATAAAAGTGAGTTGTGTTTGTAGATTGTTGTACTGTTCTTGCTATTTATATATTGTTGTAGAATCTATATTGCAGTTTTTTGTTTTTGTTTTTTTTTGTGAATTGCATTTAATTGTCATTATTATTTTTGCTTAGTATAGTTGAATTTTTTATTCTCCCAGTTTTTCTTTCAAATGTAAATATGTATAATAAAGGCATGACACATGTTAATTTCTGAAATGTCACGTGGCAGCATATCAAAGTTCTTCTGGAAAAAAAAACCTTACTTTATTATATAACACAATTGACATAATCTTCTTTTGTAGCTTGTGTTTGTGTTCTCTCTAAGTCTCCAATTATAAAATCAACATCTAGTCTTCTTGATGCATTTGGGTTGTAATCTTCAATTTCAAAAAATATTTTGAGGTGTTGGGTTTTATGTGGTCGACGTGATATTATAGATTTTTGAATAAAGTTTATTAAACTCTAGGTTAATGTACTTGATGTTGTATCATCCATGTCATGATAAGTGAGGTGGAAGTTATCACATCTTTAAAGGTATTGCTTGTAGTATTTGATCGGTGCTAAAAAGGATTGTGTAGTTGATGTTCTATTCTTGATGGAGAGGACGTGTAATTTTGAGCCGAAGTTTGTTTCCGGTTGATTGGGTGAAATGAATTCTCTGATAGTGTAATGCATATATTCTATTGGAATTTTGTGTGCTAATAAAAGTGAGTTGTGTTTGTAGATTGTTGTACTGTTCTTGCTATTTATATATTGTTGTAGAATCTATATTGCAGTTTTTTGTTTTTGTTTTTTTTTGTGAATTGCATTTAATTGTCATTATTATTTTTGCTTAGTATAGTTGAATTTTTTATTCTCCCAGTTTTTCTTTCAAATGTAAATATGTATAATAAAGGCATGACACATGTTAATTTCTGAAATGTCACGTGGCAGCATATCAAAGTTCTTCTGGAAAAAAAAACCTTACTTTATTATATAACACAATTGACATAATCTTCTTTTGTAGCTTGTGTTTGTGTTCTCTCTAAGTCTCCAATTATAAAATCAACATCTAGTCTTCTTGATGCATTTGGGTTGTAATCTTCAATTTCAAAAAATATTTTGAGGTGTTGGGTTTTATGTGGTCGACGTGATATTATAGATTTTTGAATAAAGTTTATTAAACTCTAGGTTAATGTACTTGATGTTGTATCATCCATGTCATGATAAGTGAGGTGGAAGTTATCACATCTTTAAAGGTATTGCTTGTAGTATTTGATCGGTGCTAAAAAGGATTGTGTAGTTGATGTTCTATTCTTGATGGAGAGGACGTGTAATTTTGAGCCGAAGTTTGTTTCCGGTTGATTGGGTGAAATGAATTCTCTGATAGTGTAATGCATATATTCTATTGGAATTTTGTGTGCTAATAAAAGTGAGTTGTGTTTGTAGATTGTTGTACTGTTCTTGCTATTTATATATTGTTGTAGAATCTATATTGCAGTTTTTTGTTTTTGTTTTTTTTTGTGAATTGCATTTAATTGTCATTATTATTTTTGCTTAGTATAGTTGAATTTTTTATTCTCCCAGTTTTTCTTTCAAATGTAAATATGTATAATAAAGGCATGACACATGTTAATTTCTGAAATGTCACGTGGCAGCATATCAAAGTTCTTCTGGAAAAAAAAACCTTACTTTATTATATAACACAATTGACATAATCTTCTTTTGTAGCTTGTGTTTGTGTTCTCTCTAAGTCTCCAATTATAAAATCAACATCTAGTCTTCTTGATGCATTTGGGTTGTAATCTTCAATTTCAAAAAATATTTTGAGGTGTTGGGTTTTATGTGGTCGACGTGATATTATAGATTTTTGAATAAAGTTTATTAAACTCTAGGTTAATGTACTTGATGTTGTATCATCCATGTCATGATAAGTGAGGTGGAAGTTATCACATCTTTAAAGGTATTGCTTGTAGTATTTGATCGGTGCTAAAAAGGATTGTGTAGTTGATGTTCTATTCTTGATGGAGAGGACGTGTAATTTTGAGCCGAAGTTTGTTTCCGGTTGATTGGGTGAAATGAATTCTCTGATAGTGTAATGCATATATTCTATTGGAATTTTGTGTGCTAATAAAAGTGAGTTGTGTTTGTAGATTGTTGTACTGTTCTTGCTATTTATATATTGTTGTAGAATCTATATTGCAGTTTTTTGTTTTTGTTTTTTTTTGTGAATTGCATTTAATTGTCATTATTATTTTTGCTTAGTATAGTTGAATTTTTTATTCTCCCAGTTTTTCTTTCAAATGTAAATATGTATAATAAAGGCATGACACATGTTAATTTCTGAAATGTCACGTGGCAGCATATCAAAGTTCTTCTGGAAAAAAAAACCTTACTTTATTATATAAGATATTGTCCTCAGGATTGAATCGACTCTCTAGGAAGGGCCATTTATGGCAAAATCTTTTATATCACTTTTCAGTCGAATACATTTGTTCTCTTCTTCAAGAATACTAACAACCTCAAACAGAGGAGTTTCATTGATCTGCAACTAAATGAATGAAGATGTTTTCTATTCGTTATTCTTTTTCTACTGAGGGCATATGGTGGCTTTTGTGTTTCCAAAACATAACGTCATGTAATTATTTGAAATGGTTGAAAATACAGATTAGTGGGTCGCTAGCAAGGAGGGGCATTAGGGAGCTAATGGCGAAAGCCGAAAGGTCTGATCAGGATGGTCGCTGCTCACTCGAGCCAGCAGATCTACACTCGTGCCACCAACACCTAAACAATATTGACTTGTCAATGTTTTGGTGCTCGAATCTCATCTCTGTTTTTGTCTTTTTTGATGTGTAACATTAGTCATCAGAGCACGTTATCACGTCTTATATTATCAACTGCTTTAGATCCTAATTCATTTGAGATATACTCAAAAAAATATCTTGAACGTAAAATTTAATACACAAACTAATTTGTCAAGATCGATATGGTCACATACTCACAGTTTGAACGAATGGTTGATCTGGTGGTTAACATTGAATATATATATGTTATATAATGATGATACAAAATTTAAAGATATGCTAGATACGTTCGTAAATGGTGAATAATTTTAAGGTGCAAATAATTATTGAAAATGATCTAATAGCTAAAACTTTATCATGGAAAATTTGAAGAAAAAAACTACAGGAAATTACGGGTCATTAAAGACAAATATGTGGTGGGACATTAAAAATGGGGCCGTTCCCAACGGTGTTTCCGGTGACGATGTCTATAAATGCATTCTGGCAAAACTCGCAGAAGAAGGTTTTAGTGGCCCTCTCAGAATTCAAGACTCTTATCTGCCGGATGGTCTTGACCAAATGATTAGAGTCCATCGGGTGAACAAATTCAGAGTAAGAAATGGATTTTTGTGTTTTTGTATGCTTCTGATTTTTGTATGTTTCTTACATCGCTGAATTGTTTTTTGTTAAGAGTCTATCTGTCCTATTTTTTTTTTCCATCGACAGGTTCAGCCCAAAATCAACTTACATATACTAACATAAAGACAGCGAATTGTTTTGAGAATGTGATAATTATTTCGAGAGACAACGGGTTCCGATGATGTCAAATTGTTGAAAGAGGCTAGACACACCACTATGGTGGTGTTTAGAAAGAGAAAAAATCAAATGTGATGTTCATCTAAGGTTAGAAAAATGATAAGACGAGTCACTGAGCGAGTAAACTTGAATAATTGGTGATTCTTATTCTCCTCTTTCTTCACCATCTCAGCATCCCTCCGCATCTGCTTCTTATTAGGAGCGTATTTGGGAAGTTCGAGAAACTCCCTCCAGTGCGGCAAACACAAGTCGACAGATTGTCGAATCACAGAAAAAGAACACTTTTGATTTTTTACCTGTCTAAAGATACCCATAGTGTAGTGTCCTGCATCCTTCACCAACTCGATGGCATCCTTGAAACCCTTGTCTCCGGAGATTAGAAGCACGTTCTGACGCTGGTGATGATTTAGAATCCACTTTTTTATTCTCTTTGTGATTCCCGAATCTGCAGCCTGATCCATAAGGATCAAGTTAAATTTGATAAATTGGCTTAAATTTAACTGATTCAAGTTAAATTTGATAAATTTGGCTTCTCTTTTGTACAGTTTCTGCAGTTTCTGCACTTCGATGATTTTGATTATTGTATAATCCCTTCAACATAATCTTGTAAGTTCCAACATCATGTATCAACCCATAGATAGACATGTCTGATTAGCTTATCAATGTTGTTGAGGTTTTTTTTGCTTGCATAACATATCTATGAGAGAATTATATGTAAAGATCTAAGCAGAAAAACACAAATGTTAGTATTGTTCAAATAAAAGTAATGATATATAAAAACACAAAAGTATTACCTTGTGCAACTTACCTCGGTAGGTGATTCATGAGGCTTGTCGACACCTTTCAATTTGAACAAAGGATAATTTGTTTTTTTTCAAAAAAAAAACATTTTGAAAAAGAGAGAGTGAGAGAGAAAGAGAGACGAGGAGTGTGAAACACAAATGTTAGAATAAATAGGGAGGTGTTAGGCTTTGAAATTAGGTAAGTGCGGAAGTTCGGTGTGGGTTCTAGAAAATAATTCCTATTCTGTATCAAATTATATTTTAGTTTGGTTTGATTCCGTTTTAGAAAAAAAAATTAATAAGAAAATTAAATACGTTAACTGTTGTGCGGTGATGAGCATGTGATAAAGCTCCCTTTCAAGTATCCTCAATGTCTGCTGCACACTTGCAAAAAAAATGCTAAGGAGCATTCTGATTCTAAGCCATTGAAAGTTTAGTACCCAAAGAGGATGAGAACAAGTCCAGTGTGATGATGATTCTTGGAGGCTTATCTTTGATTTTCAATTTTATTAAAGAATGATTTGTTCACGTTTTTTGCTATCTAGTAATGATGTGGTCTTTCGTTTGTGGGAGGCATCCAAGGAATTGAGAGCTTTGAGTTTTTTTTTCTTATTATTATTACTACTTCTTTTTTGTCTCTTACTCTGTTTTGTGGCCACTTTGCGTTTGAAAACTTGATTACACAAAACCGGCAAGGATTAAAATCCTTCCGGAGGCAATAGCCCAATGAGCAAGAAAGATACACCAACTCAGCAAAAACCTAAAAGTACCAAGCAAAACACAAAGAGTGCAACTGGTGGTAAGTAGAGGAATTAGAGGAATAATGATTAGTGGAAAAAAATGAGTGCCAACTTATTACTCTCCTATTTTTTAGAGTAACAAAATCTAGAGGAACAAAACTTATTTTTCAACTTTTTAGTGAGACCCATTATAATTGAGAGGAATGTTAATTAATATTGTTAAATGGTAGATTTTTGGAAGAATGCAAATGAATAATCATTTTCACCCAATTTTATTCTTCTATTGTGTTAACCATTTGCACCCAAAGTAACTATGAGCGGAGGAATGCAGAAAAAGGAGCAAGACAGAACTTCGTCTTGTTCAACATTCATTACCAAGCAAAGACACAAACTTCATCTGGTTCAACATTCATTAAAGAACTAATATCTTGTTCAACATGCAGAAATACCAAGAAAAGACACAAACTTCGCCTTGTTCAACATTCATTAAGGAACTAATTTTAATTTTTTTTTTAACGCTGTTTCCATTCAAAAAGAAAACCCAAAGTGACTGGGGACGTACAAAATCCAGCAAACAAAAGGGCAAAACAAAGAAAAAAGGGAAAAGAGAAACCAGACACCAGTAGGTACTGGTAAGAGAGGGTGCTTAGACAACAAGCCATCATGTAGGCATTTAGGTGAAAACGAAACATGCCAAAACTAGGCTCTATCTTGGTAGTAGGGACAATCATTTGCAGGCCGATCAAGCAGTTTGAGCTTCCTCGTCCAGTAATTGTTGGAGCCAACTCGGACCACGTCGCGCAACATAAGACTGGTATCTTTGGTCCCTCGTAACGCTTGTCGCAATGGCCTCCGCAGCTCTGTTCCCATATGCAGAGGTAAGGTTTAAACTCCAAAAGGTAAAAAAACTGCAGATGGTTAAAAATTGTCCGTATCAGATTGTTATGCTGCTGGAACTAATTTTAATTTAGTATATAGAAATTATATGAAAAAATGATCATCTTAATTAAGGCTGTAACTGGTTATAATAATTTCGAATATAAAAAATAAATGGAATCAATTTATATGGAATAAAAAAAGGAATGGAATAAAAATTAAATTTTCCTTATCATTTTTTTGAAGTGGAATAGTTTTTCAAAAGGATTTGTTTTTTCTCTATGAAATGAATGGAATAAGTAGAATGATTTTTCATTTTCTTTCCTTGTAACTGGTAATAATTTTGTGGAATTTCATGAAATACTCAATTTCACATGATTTTATTTATAAAAATTACAATCCAGTTACAGCCTTTATTTCTCCTTCATCTGTGAAATAGATGGAGTTCACCAAACATCCATAATATTCTCTAGCCAAGAAAGTGAAACAACTATCGTTGTCATAACAAAAGCTTGGTTCTTTGTCTTGGTTAGAAAGTATTATGGATGTTTGAAGAACTCCATTCTATTTCACAGATGAGGAAGGAATAAACAATAATTAAAAGGAATCAATTAAGACTCATACTTCCGGGTCGAGCCAGCCTCAAGTTCTTGGTATCTGGTATGTGCGTAGGAGTGAAAAGCGACTACACTTCAGAAAAATACAGAGAAATTAGAAAACCCTTTAACGTTTCCAAATTTTACAATCCTCGGAAAAGCGGCAATGGGAGAATCTCACTCAATCCTAATAAAGAAAGCTCTTTATTATTTTTCCTTTAAATTATGCTAATTAGTTTTGATTTTCTGAATAAAATAGGAAAGAGAATCAGTTTCAAAAATTTGAAAATCTTTCAAAATCTTATATTAATTGTTGATAATAAATCGTACAAGTCATGGGTTTCAAACTGTTTCCTGATTGATTCTTATTCCTTATGAATTGTTTATTTGCATATAATAAGCGCTATTTGATACTTGTTACTATATTTGTTTGGTAGTGATGATCCAAAAGATGAGAAATGATGATATATAAACCTAGGGATGGGCACTTCGGTTTTCGGTTTGGTTTCGGTTTGGTTTTTTCGGTTTTACGGTTTATCGGTTTTATAAAAATTAAACCATATAAAAACCATATATATTTCGGTTTGGTATGGTTCGGTTTTCTTCGGTTTTCGGTTTTTCGATTTTATAAAAACTAAAACCCATATGTAACTTGGTTCGGTTTGGTATGGTTCGGTTTCGGTTTTTTCGGAATAATATTATTACGAAAGACTTTGAATTTTTGATTCAAACTATGAATATGAATATTAATAATAGATATGAGTGAAACAAACAAAAAGTTAAAAGAATAAAATCCAAATAATAGGAAATAAATTTAAATCATCAATAAAACCAAGTTTATAAAAGCCAAAAACTAAAAAACAAATATTTCTATTCATAGTTTGTATTTGTAAATATTATATTTTAAATATTTATATGTAGATGTTTTTTTAAATATTATATTTAAATTTATAAGTTTAAAATTTAGTAAATTATAAAGATAATTAAGCCTAATATTAAAATATGGACATAAACTAAACTAAGAAAATAAGAAAATATAAATTATTTAAATTTTAGTTCTGAAACCATAAAAACCATTCGGTTTGACGGTTTTTAACCAAACCAAACCTAAACCAAAACTTTTAAAAAATAATAATCAAATGGTTTTTTAGGTTTAACCATAACCAAACCATATCACTTTTTTCGGTTTGGTATGGTTTGGTTTTTTCGGTTACGGTGTTTTTGCCCACCCCTATATAAACCTAGAGTAAAAATGGAAGAAATAAAAATCACACGTTTGCAACTTTTTTGATGATTAAATCATGTAACACATAAATAATTTGATAGAGATGCAAAGTAAAAAATTAATAATTACCTCTTTGCTAGCTGCTGAAAATTATAGAATAAAAGTGAGTAATAAAATATCGACTGTGAGAAAATATGGTTTGAGGGACTGTAAAAATGATAGTAGCAAGTTGATGCATTATATAACCTCAAAGACAGAGAGGGATTATGGGCACAAGAAAGAGATCGAGAGTAATAAAATATCGACTGTGAGAAAATATGGTTTGAGGGACTGTAAAAAATGATAGTAGCAAGTTGATGCATTATATAACCTCAAAGACAGAGAGGTTATGTTGTGCATTGTGGGCACAAGAGAGAGATCGTGGTGAGTCGAGTGGTGTATGAGATAAACATGATTTACATAATAACAAAATAATTAGTTTCTAATTAAGAAAATAATGTTTAAAAAGGAACGAGCCTACTCAAACACAACAACCTTTGGGCCGAGCCTTTACCTTGTGAGCTGTTGTGTTTGTTTTTGAGACTCTCTTGTTGATTGGACTTGGAGTCTTTGGCTTAACAAAAATAATAACACATGATTTTTTACACAAACTAATAAACCCTAAAACATGTTTAGTTAAGTTTAAAAAAATCAGTAAGTGACGAACATGGAGAGACAAAGACGCCATCTAAGCGACACAGGAGTTTGTCAAGTATGTAAAGGGGGAGAAGAATCCATAATACATGTTCTGCGAGATTGTCCTCCAATGTCAGGGATATGGAATAGGATTGTCCCAAGAAGGAGAAGGAGAGAGTTCTTCGAGAAATCCATACTTGAGTGGATCTTCGAGAACGTGGGAGAAAAATCTAATACACCAAGTGGTGACTGGCCTACATTGTTTGCCCTGGCGGCTTGGTGAGGATGGAAATGGCGTTGTGGGAATGTCTTTGGGTCTAACAAAAAATGCAGGGACCATGTTCGATTTATCAAGGAGTTAGCAAAGGAAGTCACAACTGCACATTCTACTATGCGGAATACGAGCAAGACGGTAGTTAGAGTGGAAAGACTAATAGCATGGAACCCACCAATTGGTGGATGGATGCGGATGAACACGGATGGTGCCTCGAGAGGAAATTCCGGACTTGCTACGGTGGGCGGTGTATTGCGCGACGCGGACGGAAGCTGGCATGGAGGTTTCGCTCTTAACATTGGGGTGTGTTTGGCTCCGTTAGCTGAGTTATGGGGCGTATACTATGGTCTCTACTTGGCATGGGACCGACGAGTTATGCGTTTGGAGCTGTAGGTGGATTCGGAGATTGTGGTGGGGTTCTTACGAGCAGGGATAGGTGATGGTCACCCCCTGTCTTTCCTGGTACGTTTGTGCCATGGCTTTCTTTCAAGGGACTGGCTGGTCCGGGTTACACATGTGCATAGGGAGGCTAACCGTCTAGCCGATTGGTTAGCTAACTATATTTTCTCTTTACCGTTAGGTTTTCATAATTTCGATTTTACACCCCACGAGGTTGCTTCTATTATGACAGATGATGTAAACGGCTTTGCACAAGCTCGATATGTACGGTTGTAAGACCTTTTATTTTCAATAAAATGGGAGAGATAATGTCTCCCTCCCCATTACCAAAAAAAAAAAAAATCAGTTAAATGAAATGAACGTGATATTTGGATTTATAAGGGTTGCGTGTCAAATTACAAACTAGATGGTGAATTTGGAAAAGAAAAGAAAAAAAAAAGTAGAAGAAATAAAAACATTCAGGGGTTAATTGAACCAAACATTTTATTGGTGGCTTTTGCGTAAGTTATATAAACCCACGAGGAAATTAAATAAAAAAAAGGGGAAAAAAGAAAAGAAAAACGGATTTTTCTTGTGATATTCTTCTTCGTCGCATTTGGTGCTGCGTCCATAGCCAGATCTGCTTGCTTGTTTTTCGCTTCGTCGAGGTCTCTTTTGGGTCAGCAGAAGCTCTTTTCCATTATTCACCATCCGTAAGTGTTTGAATCTCAGCTCTTCTCTAGTGATTGGTCTTCGATTTTTCTTGTTCCGATTGATTCTTAGATTTTCTCCTCGCACTCTTTCTCGTTGATTTCAATGCTTCTCTATGCGAATTTTTGATTGATTGAGAACGATTCAGCTCCGATTATATTTTTGTTCTGCGATTTGTTGAAATCAGTGAGAAAATCCGAGAGATACCGGATGAGTTCATAAACTGTTTGTTTCTAGGTTTTTTGGATTCTAGTGAGGTTGTTTAGCTAAGAGATGATTAATGGCGTTGGGTTGAATCTTTTTGCAAAACACCTGGAGAAATCGAAGTTAGGGTTCCTAGGTTATCTTCCTTCTTTTCTATGAGATAAAAAAATTTGATCTTCCTTTCCTTGAAATCTGTTCTGGGATCATTTTTTAGGTACTCTTCTTATAATGTAACGAGGAAAATAATCTGTTCATTGCTCTGTGATATAAGCTTGATTATGTTTCCATTAGCTGGTTAGATTAGTTGCAGAGGCTAAAGCTAGATGCCGCCAAGAGCATGTCATTGATTGTTTGGGGATGGTGATTGTGTGTTTGCTACCGTATGAGTTTGGCCTGAATGTTTTAGACATTCTATAGGTTTCAAGAATCACAATGGACGGAAGCAGCGGCGGTGACGGTGGTTCGATTGCGACGCCTGTGCAAAAGCGGGCACATGAGGCATGGATGGTTTACAAACATTATCTGGACAAGACCACACCTCATTCGACTTATCGGTGGATCGGAACACTTGTCGTCTTTCTTATCTACTGCTTGAGGGTTTACTCTATCCATGGATTCTACATCATCTCTTATGGTCTTGGAATCTACCTCCTTAATCTGCTTATCGGCTTCTTGTCCCCTCTGGTTGATCCCGAGCTCGAGGCCTCTGATGGAGCTTCTCTGCCTACTCGAGGTTCTGATGAATTCAAGCCATTTATCCGCCGACTGCCTGAGTTTAAATTCTGGTAACTTATTGCCACTGTTGGATTATCTTCGTTAGCTTCTTTCTTTTTTTTGGTGATGATGTGATTGAATCTGTTTCAGGTACTCCATGACTAAGGCATTCTGCATAGCCTTTCTCATGACCTTCTTCTCGGTCTTTGATGTTCCCGTCTTCTGGCCTATACTGCTTTGCTACTGGGTCGTTCTCTTTGTCCTCACCATGAGACGCCAAATCTCCCACATGATCAAGCATAAGTACATTCCTTTCAGCGTCGGAAAACAGGTAACTTCTTCCACAAATTTGGATTTTTGGTCTATGGAATCATGCACACTTGTCTACAAAGTCATTCACATTCATAGTTACAGAGTGTAAAAGGTTACATTTGCTAATATATCTCAAACGTTTGGATCTGTGTGGCAGAAATACAGCGGCAGGAGATCTTCTGCGAGCAGCGGCGCCTCTCGTGCTGATTGATTCTGGCGGGTAGCCACATTTTCTCCAGAAGATGAAAGGAAGAAAAAAGATGGGTTTTAAACCATTTTGGAATGTTTTGTAGTGATGAATTTGTTCAAATTGCTAAGTATTATTATTATGCAGCTACGATGGAAGAAGAAGGAAACAAAAAACAAAAGGGGTCATTTAGTTTTAATTTGTTTTTATGTTGCAGGAAAATTGTTTGTTAGTTCCGTTTAATCCCCTAAGTACATCTTCTGTAAATATGATTTATTTTTATTTCAAAACAGATTCGTTCCTTTCTTTTTCTTTTCCAAATGTTTCATTTTTTTTTTATCGATTTCTTTCATTTAGTTATTTACAATGAGCGACAAAAATTCTATGATTTTCATGAATCTTGTGGACTTAAGTTTAACTATATAGTTAAGAGTCTTAAGACAGATCGAGCGACAGTATGTGGAGTCTTTTTTACAGTCGATAAGACGTCCTTTTATGATTCGAAGAAATCATTTGATGGTTATAGAAATCCTTTTATACAATTACATGTTTTGAATAATTATACATAAGACATTTATACAAGAAAGAAAGAAGAATATATTATTAATTAGATAATTAATTATATGATTTTGGGTTTGATTTGAGAGCATTCTTGAAGTGAGAAGGCGCAGGTCGGAGCCAGTCTTTGCCGCCGATAAAGTCCTTGCTCAAGAAGACTGAAGCTTCGTCGTCGGATAATTGTTTTGACCATTTTACCCTTTGTCTCCGGTCTGCTCCGGGTCCGTAACATTTGTATTCGCCATAATATACGGTACTTCCACAATGAAAGACAATATTAGTATACAATATCAGTCAAAATATATCATCAGAAACTTACCAAAAACCAAAAGGTTTAAAAGTTTCAAATGATTCCTACTTTTCTTTGCTCGAGTCTCCCCATTCGTTCCATCCCTGAGGTGCGACCACATCAGAGAAGAAGGAATAAGCAAAGACAACCCTAGAATAAGCTCCCCATGGTCTTCCCAAAAACGTGGAACCCGAACCGGTTAACTTGCATCCCAAGAATGTAAACCCTGATTTCTCCGTCGTCGACGATCTCATTTGCGCCGTTATCGAACCATTGTTCGGCGACAACGAGTGTAAATGACACCTCTATAAAAATATATAACTTATAAATGGTGAATGGTGCATCATTGTTTTTGCATTTTAAAATATGATGATTCCACCATTTTTTTTGTATCATTCTAAATAACTATCAAGTTTTAAAATATGTGATACATCTCTCATAACGTGAAGTGTATTTGAAATTGAGTTAGTACTTACTTCATAGAGAGAAGATGCGCTTCCACAAATGAAATCGGTGGCTCCTTCAATATAGCAGTTCTTGAAGTAATGGTTGCCATTGTCGTCAAGGAGAGTGTCTTGGTATGACTTTATCACGCAACCGTAGAACGCTGCGTTTTCCGCTGCCACCCGCAGCGCAACCGCCTGTCCCGCTGTTCCAAACTCATTCTACAATTACAACAAAACAAAACACATCAAGAATCTTAATTCTACGTACATCTCTATATATGAATTTTAAAATATGCATATATATTTGATATTACGATGTGCATCATGACGAAGATTGACCTGAATAGTGAGAAATCGGCATACGAAATCGGAGGCGAAGATTGTGAGAGTAGGTGATTCCAAAATGTCTTCACCATCGTTCCATATGATAAAAGTGTTGGAAGCTTTTGTTCCACTCAATGTTATGTAGGGTTTATCCGCAGGAATCACTACCTTTTCTCTATTTCATTATATAATTAAATCGCTAATTAGCATTAAGAATCTAGTTTATCACACAAACTGATTAAGTTTACACTTGAATAGATTCATCAATAGAATCTGTTTTGCAAGAATGATTCACATATAAAATTGTAGCTTAAAGTTAGTACTGAACAGTTAGATGATAATAAGACAACCCTATCAACAAAACATGTATACTATATAGAAATAATGATGAAAATAGTCTAAATATAAAATTTTAACCCTAGACTTCAAATGTTAATCTTAAACACTAAGTCATAAATCTTAAACCCTGAAAACTAAATAATAAGGTATATCAACCCTAATTAAATCATAAATAATAAATCCCACCCTTGACAAAAAAAAAAAAAAAAAAATCCTAAACCTGAACGTTCAAAACTTAAATCTTTAACCATAAAACTTAAACAGAATGGTATAATTTCTTATTTTTAAAAGATTCAGTTTCTTTTCTAAATTAGATTTTTAGATCTTTCTCACAATTATCTCGACCTGTAGTATATGTGTATATATATATAAGTATGTAACCGGCTATAGTGTATAGATATAAGGTAACTGTTGTGATCGATCGTACCGGTAAACTCCAGGCTTAACCCAAATGAAATAGAGTTGAGAGTTGTTTAGATTGGGAGGGATAGATTCAACTGCGTCTTGAATCTTATTGAAATCTCCTTTGCCCGATTGATCAACCCTTATTAGAATCGCAGTAGAAAAATCAATTGAAGACGCCGAAGAAGAAGCCATGGACGAAGATGTGATTGAAGAGAGAATGAAAATATTGATGATTATGATTCGATATGTTAAACATTTAGGCTTTGTGTTATAAAGACCCATCTCGGCCATAGCCCATGTGAGGTTTCACGTATTGGCGCTTGTGCAGAGGACACGAAACACAAAATATAAATCAATAATGGAAATGTATGAATTTAATTGGTTAAGCAAGAGTGTGAGAACTAATATTTATAAATATGTTTCGTTTATACATAAAGGAGATCTTTTATATGTGCCAATGGGTTGACTAAAAGTCGGAGACGTGGTGGGAGTTGGTCAGCGGCCGATTTCTTATGATCCAAGTTGAAAGATTAATTGTATTTTCTTCTCCAAAACATTTGTTATAACAGCTGGTTCAAAGTTTAAACTCTAAGATAAACAAATCCAATACACACTAGCCGATTTTTTCTCAATACGATTCTATTCAATTTATCTACATGCATAAATTTTTATATGTATGATTGACTTTAAATATGCTTATACCGTGACATAGCGGCTTCATTACGATTTAGGAAGGCCAAACCAACACTCGCAAGTAATTAAGCTGCTTCAAATTTGGTTTATACCATACCCAACGATTAGTTGCTTGCTCCATAAGGTTAATTATCCTTTGCTCTCTCTTTTGAGTTTTTATTTTTTAAATGTCTCACTCTTTGAGATTCATGTAACACAAAAATACGATTATTTTTTAGGTTCCTTGATAAAACATACCCAATATTAAAAATAAAATTTTAAAGAGTTACTCTTTGAGATTCACTAGGTGATGACCCGCGTATACACGCGGGTTTATATTTTATTATATATTTTGGATGATTAATGACATAATTTATTTTAAATTTAGTTAGAATTTAATTTTAAACTTAAGTTTAAAAAAATAACAAAGAGTTTACAAAGAGAGAAGCGATCTTTAGTTTGCAAGTGAAACTGCTAATAGATTGACAGTCGTGAAAACAGAAATGAATACTAATATATAAAAAAGAAGATAAAATCTGTTTTATATCTTAAAGAATTCCATAGGTATCTTGGTTTGGTTGGATGTGTTGCAAGAAATGCATATACAGTCAAACTTCTATAAATTAATAATGTTAGAACTTCAAAATTTTATTAATTTATAGAGATATTGTTCGGTTCAAATTCTTAATGTTCATCAAGAGAATAATAATATTTTCCATACTATAAAATTCGTTCAGAAAATGTCATATCAATGAATTTGGAAGATGATAAACAAAATTTATGAACTTGAAAAAAATAATAAAATCATATTTTACTACATATATAATTATTAATTTATCTTATTATTGTGACTAAATATTTACATTTTGTATATTTTTAAAACTGAGCAAAACAATCTAGCAACAAACCCACATTATGGCCATTTTGTTGACCATATCGGTTTACATATCAAATTTACCCCTTGTTGTTAAAAACCTTTGATTCAAGAAAATTAAAATAAGAAATTAATCGTTATTCTCCTTTTTCTCTATAACTCTATTTTGATTTTTTAAAGAAAATATTCAAGTTTAATTCATTTGAACTGAAATGTTATTACCAGTTTTGATGATCTAAGATCACAACCAGGACTACGACTACAGTCATCAGGTGCAGCCAAATGTAGGACCGAAGGCAATGTGGCGGCTACTTTTTAAGGAAACTGAGAAGTCAAGCTCCTCAAAAGATGACAATGTGAAATAAAATCCTCTCGCCTTTTTCTTTAGAAAGCATACCAGATTTCTCAACTTTGCCAACAGTTTTTGCTGCTCCAACTTCATCGTTTAATTCCTCACTCCCTTGAAGAAAAATCTGGCTCCATGCCACTCGTTTTTTTAGTTGTCATCATCGTTCACCTTATTATATCTGATTCAGTGATCATAGATTCACAATTACACAATTTTAAGCATATATACAATTATGCAAGAATACTATGCTGAGACTTGAAAGTTTTAAGGCTTTGTTTCACTAATGAAATTGGCTGCATCTTAATAAAATATAAATACCTAAAGACAATAGACGAAACTTCATGACACATATTCCCGTACGAGCAAAGCAAAACTACACTTAATATATGGAGATCATGAGGAGTAAATGAAAGAGAAATAAAATTGCTAATTTGTTTACTTAAACCAGAGAAGAAGTACAGCTTGCTCATGTATGAGTATGTATGTATTATATATAAGGTTAGTCTGTAGTTCTATCTTCAGACCCATAAAAGTTTCATACTTCATGAAGCTTTAATAGTTCATGAAAGGGCAAAAGATCGCAAAACTTAAACATATAATGGAAAGGAGAAGCAAGATAAAAAACAATTAGTAATAGAGTTCCCTTTTTTCTATAGAGCCATATAGAGACGCCAGAGGTGTTTGCAGTAGAGAACGACTTTCAAAGAGGGGGAAATTAGAATCTTCATCTCCCAATCTACGAAAGAAAAGAAAACAACATTTATAAATCTTTGTTTTGTTAAAGATTAATTCTAAACAAATATTAAAAAGTTGAGTACACATCTGTGCAGAGATACGAATACACATGAGAATATCAATGAACAGTCTCTTAGCCTTGCTCAATTTTCCTATCTTCTTATAGC
Organism: Alliaria petiolata; assembly: GCA_020283515.1. Lineage (NCBI taxonomy): Eukaryota > Viridiplantae > Streptophyta > Magnoliopsida > Brassicales > Brassicaceae > Alliaria > Alliaria petiolata. The sequence goes on along the minus strand of JAHZTW010000003.1, from coordinate 85,475,308 downwards.
AAAACAAATTTCATCGCCTCAATGGCCTAAATAATGTCCGAACAACAAATTGAACCACTGGTTTTTGTTCTAAGAACTTATGATTTGATTTTCTAGAAGCTGCAACCATGAAACATTAAAAAGTGAGCACGAAGGTCGGACCTAACTGATCATCATGAAGATCAAGGTGACTGACCGATAGTGGACACATGAGATGAGTCGGAAGAAAACTTCAAGTTGAAAATCAGCGAAGATAATCAGGACTTTCATTTCTACCATTTGTTTCGAGATTCCTCATTTTCTTCTCCATGGCAAGCCTTCTCCTAATATCCTCTATTTCTCTTCGTGTATCTCTTTCATCCTGCTTCCAAACAACACCAAAGAGGTTCGCATAAGATTTTCAGAAGTACGGATCGACTGTAGGGAAAAAATTTCGATTCGAAGAAAAATAAAAAGGAGAGAGAAGAAGGATCTAACCTCGCCGGCGGTGTCGATGGTTGGCTCGGGGGATGATGCGACTTGCAAGTGAATAGAGGAGCATCGTAGCTCTGGCACAGCGGATTGCAGCTTGCTCTATGATCGATTCGTCGCTGCTTGTCATGTCCTCCTTCAGAAGAGAATGGATCACTTGTGAAACTAACAAAACCAGAACCAAAAATTAGGCTTTTTTTTTACTTACAGTTATGTTACATGTACCACTCATCCTCGTTACTGTGAGTATCAAAATCAGAAGAAGAGTATCTGCATTTGCTCCCAACCCTAAAACTGTAAACATTCTTAAGGAATCAAAATCAAAATTAAGAAACTGAAAACTCTTGAGACAAAGCCCTATAAACCCAACAAGCTCAAGGAAGGATATATGTCGCCTAAACGTCCCAGGTTTGCGTCCATATAGAGCAGCTGAGACCAAGACAAAATAAATATGTCATCATCATCAACAAAAACCCATAGAGAAAGATTTAGTAGCAAACAAAACTCTACTTACAGCGGAAAGAGAAAAGAAGGAGACATAACAAATGATCTGATATTCGGATACCACAGTACAATATCTCTCACGGGCATTTCGTCGAACACTTTCAGTGCTTCCACTAAATCGTTCTTCCTTAAGTATCCCACGATCATCCTCCACTCTATTGAGAATCCCTCGTCGACTGTTTGGTTCTCTAAATGGTTGAATGTATAAACTTCTTTCCCAAAAAAGTAAAAACCATCGATGTTGTTTCAGAGGAGAAAGGTCGAAGCTTTTCTTATACCCAAAGAGGTCAAAACACTCAAAAATCTCCACCAAATTGCAAAACCAGTCAAGATCCTCTCGCTATAATTCTCGTAATCTGGTAATTAAATCAAACCATCAGCCATGAGGATTTCAAACCCAAAGGCTCGATCTTTCTGAATAAGTACCAAATTGTCTCGACTTCTGTGTTTTTGGAGTACATCGATTATATGTACAAGTTCATTGGATTTCAATTAATCCAATTTTTCATTGGAAAGAAGGATGATTAAATTATGGAGCGCTTTGGTAGAAACTATTTTTTGTTTGACCAAGGAGATTTTCAAGAAATTAATGTGTCAACGAAAAATGCTGAGTTCACGTCTGTCGAGAGTTTTTTTTTTCATCAATTTTTTTTTTTTTAAATCTGCTGATGTGTCAGAAAAGAGGATGCTTACGTGTCAAACTCTTGTGAGACTCAACTCACTCTTTATATAATAGATGTAACACAAACACTAGTTTTCTTTCTATTTCAATATTAGATAATACTTTAGATATACTTAACGTGTTAGGTTGGCGGCTTGCATGCTTCCCGCACTAGTATTAGGCTGTTATCAATCAAAAAGAGACCTATAATGCGTACTTATGTTAAAAAAAAAAAGAGTGTATAATACAAGGCAATGTTTGTATTTTCAGACAGTGTATTTTTATTACGTGCATGATGTTAAAAACATGTTGCACATTATGTAAAAAATCCGCTATGCAACATGTTAAAAATATTAACCGTTGTTTTAGAAACATTCTTTTTTTTTGTATGAGCAATTAAATCGGTTCGGCAATCACATAAACAATCATCACTTAAAAGGTTTTCATTAAATTTAAAATTCTTACAAAGCAGTCTTAATTGGAAAATTATATTACGAAGTTGTTCCAAAAAAAAAATTAAATCGGTTCGGTGCTCTAATCAACAACAATTATTAATTTATCAAATAAGTGTGTAGGAGTATTAGTTTATCCAAAAATAGTTATTATTTTCTTCTCGAAGGCCGCCGACAAGAAGACCTGTGGAGATCACATGAAATTTTAATGACGCGTCAAAAAGCAACCAAACGACCCCAAAAATCAAATCAGTCATCGAATCAAAACGCAACTTCTCTTTAAATTCCAAAAACCAATCAACTCGATCCATTGAACCCGCGAAGACCCAGAACCCGAAACCCGAAAACCCAACGAAACCCATTAATCGAAATCTCCAAAATCAGGGGAAGATGGAGCCTTTGAAGGAAGATGAAGAGTACAGTTTCAGGGAAGTTGTGTTGCCGTCGTTGATCCCGGTGGTGCCGGAGCCGGAGCTAGAGAGAGAGAACGGAGCGAGAAGAAGAGGGAGAGATGTAATCGTAGCCGTTGATCATGGTCCCAACAGCAAGCACGCCTTTGATTGGGCTCTCGCTCATTTCTGCCGCCTCGCCGATACTCTTCACCTTGTCCACGCCGTCTCAAGTTCGTTCATTCCCATCTTCCCGCGATCTTAATTTGTGTCATTGTGAATCGTAGATAGTTTTCGTTTTCCTGTTCATATGCAATTCCTCAGATCTGGATATTTCTGAGGCTGGTTTTGATTTTACTCATAGGTGTTAAGAACGACGTTGTGTACGAGTCGAGCCAGGCGCTGATGGAGAAACTCGCTGTTGAGGCGTTTCAAGTTGCCATGGTAAACTACCTTTTGCTGTCTTCTCTCTTTTGGTTGCCTAATAACGTTTGGAGAAGAAACTGTTTCTTGATTGCAAATTAGAAACAATATGTAATATTGGAGCTTAGATAGCAATCGTATGTCTCTGTGTAGCTTAGTTTTATCTCTTGAAACACTCGTTCTAGTCTATTCAATGGTCGCATTTGCTATATCAACTGCGTAAATGCAATATCTTTGGTGCGGTTTGCATGTTTTGTACACATTTTGGTACACACATTTGCTATATCAACTGCGATAATTTTATATGAGAATGATCAGAAAGCCAAAAGTTTGGTACACACATTTTGCATGTTTTCATTCGATATAGTGACTTAGCTTGATACTACTGATTTGTTATGTTTAGGTGAAGAGTGTGGCTCGTGTTGTTGAAGGCGAGGCTGGTACTGTAATCTGCAAGGAGGCAGAGAGAGTGAAGCCTGCGGCTGTAATCATGGGTACACGAGGACGGAGCTTAGTAAGAAGGTTAGATCATATATATATAAGAACAAAATACTACTAGTTATGATCTCTTTTTTTTGGTTTCTTTGATTCGATGATCCTCCTTTGGGATTATGCAGCATGCTACAGGGAAGTGTAAGCGAGCATTGTTTCCACAATTGCAAATCCGCTCCCGTCATAATTGTTCCTGGGAAAGGTACATCAATATTATCAATCAATCATCTTAAACGCTAGTGAATTTTCATAGTTGGTTTGTATTAACTTAAACCTTGTGTTGTAATGCAGAAGCTGGAGACGAGTCGATTGTGGATTGGACACGATCAGGAGATCTAAAACCCTGAAACAAGTTAAAGTCTTGAACAAGTATTTGGACGAACGAAGACTGATTGTTTGTTTGTTATCTTTCTCGCTGTAGTTGCAGTCTTTGTTTCGGTGTGTTTGTAAAAAAGTTGAAGGCATTGTCTTTGCTTCTTCTTCTTCTTCTTCCGTGTGTGTGTGTGTGTGTTTTGATTTGGGTTTTTGTAGTTTCAAGTTTGTGTATAAAAACATTTTCTCAGGAATGAAGTTATTCTATGCAATGGTGTGATGTTTCTGAGAAATCGAATTGTGGGATTTGCAAAATTATCCGAGAAGCTCCTCCTTATCTCTTTCTACCCAGAAATGATTTGCGCTCTGTACTGAAACTTTCTCTTAAGCATTTCGTCGAACAGTTGGCGTGTGACGCTGTGAACTTCTGTAACAGACTAAGTAACTAGAGAGAGTCGACAGAAGTCAAGCATGGCGGAATTTGGAGAGCTCGAAGCTCAAGATGGTGTTAGAATGCCATGGAACATCATCCCCGTTGTAACGAAGAAGGAACCATCGATAGACTCTGAAATCCCAGTTTCCGCCATTTACACACCTCTGAAACCTCTTCGCGCCTCCACCGATGATCATTCCCTTCTTCTCCCTTACTCTCCTCTCCGTTGCCGGACTTGCCGCTCCGTTTTAAACCCTTACTCCGTCGTCGATTTCTCTGCTTGCATCTGGGGTTGTCCTTTCTGCTTCAATCGCAATCCCTTCCCGTCGAGTTACTCCTCAATCGCCGATAACAATCTCCCTCCGGAGCTCTTTCCTCGCTGCACAACCGTCGAGTATCTCTGCGATTCCTTCTCTTCTCCTTCTCCTCCTGTTTTCCTCTTCGTCGTTGACACTTGCCTTATCTCTGAAGAACTCGATTTCCTCAAATCATCTCTCTTCCAAGCTCTGGATCTCCTCTCTGATACCTCCATCGTCGGCCTCATTACCTTCGATTCATTAGTCCGCGTCTATGATCTCGGATTCCCACACTGCACCAAATCCTACTTCTTCCATGGAAACAAAGACTGTACCAAAGATCAGCTACTGGATCAGCTGAGTTTCTTCGTCAAGAACCCTAAACCTTCTTCTGGTGTCATCGCCGGTGCTCGAGATGGTCTCTCCTCCGAAGACATTGCACGGTTTCTTCTACCAGCCTCCGATTGCCAGTTTACTCTTCACTCTGTCCGTAAATTTCATTGCCTTTGACTTTCTTCTCTAAACTTCGACTTTGTGTTCATCAGTTAACTCCAATTGCCTCCTGCTTTTAGGTTCTTGAGGAGCTGGGAAACAATCCCTGGCCCGTTGCAGCTGATCACCGTCCTGCTAGGTGCACTGGTGTTGCGCTCCGTATCGCTGCTGGTCTCTTAGGAGCTTGCTTTCCTGGCTCTGCTGCTAGAATCATGGCTTTTATTGGTGGACCTTCCACTGAAGGCCCTGGAGCTGTAAGTCCCTTATATATGTCTGTAAATCTCTGTTGGAACGTTGGTGCTAGCTGATGATCTTTCTACGTCTTATCTAGATTGTTTCTCGGGAGCTTTCTGAGCCAATTCGCTCTCATAAGAACATTGATAATGATTCTGCTCCATACTATCACAAAGCTGTAGAGTTCTATGAGGCGCTTGCGAAACAGCTTGTTCACCAAGGCCATATTCTTGATGTTTTCGCTAGTTCCGTTGATCAGGTGATTAGATGGAGAATTTTGTTAGTAATGCCTTTTGTGTTTAGTAGCAACTTTTTATATAACTTTTTTGCGCATCTTTAGGTTGGCATTGCTGAGCTGAAAGTTGCAGTCGAGCAGACAGGTGGATTTGTTGTGCTTGCTGAAAGTTTTGGCCATTCGGTGTTTAGGGATTCACTCAGGCGGGTATTTCAGTCAGGTGAAAATGATCTAGTCTTGTCTTCATGGTAATGGCTTTCCTAACTTTCATGTATGCTTTCTTTATCGATGATGAACAATTTTCGTATCTGCTATGTTCATCTTCAGTGACTTGTTTCTGATAATTTGTTTGTTTCTTTCAGTGGTATATTTGAAATCAACTGCTCAAAGGATATCAAAGTTCAGGGAATTATTGGCCCTTGCGCATCTCTCGAAAAGGTATCATTTAAAAGTGTGAATGCGTCTATTTTTTTCTTAAGCTTGTTGTGGTTTATAAGTTTAGTTTCTGATGATTTTTTCCAGAAAGGACCGTTATGCTCTGACACTGGCATCGGTCAGGGGCACACAAGCGCATGGAAGATGTGTGGCCTAGACAAAAACACCTCCATATGTTTGGTTTTTGAAATTGCTAAAAGGGAGACACCTGATGTTGTTTTGCAGTCTCAAAGCAATCAGTTTTACTTGCAATTTCTAACATAGTAAGGGCTTTGATGTTTTCCATCTAAATTCATTGTTGCAAGTTATGGATGGAGAGGTGGAGACACTTTCTACTTATGAAATTTATGTTTCTGTAGTTATCAGCACTCTAATGGTCAAACAAGACTCAGGGTTACAACTCTTTCAAGAAGATGGGTCATGGGAACCGAAAGCTTACAGGCAAGTTTTGAGTAGTATGTTTAGGATTTGCAATCTTAAATAGGTAATCAATTGCATGAAGTGGGGGAGTGATTCTTATGCAATCTTAAGAAGAAAACAACTATACCACCCATGACCTTTCTTTTATGAAGAAAAGTCGTATGATTGATAGGTGTGTGTTAGTATATATGAGAAAGAGTTGATGTGCACGAAAATGGTGGAACTTTATTGCTTGTTTCATTAGATTGTCCTTGTGAGAGAATGTGAACTTATATACTTTCTCAACCCTAGGTTTTGGAAGTACTAGACTGGTTCTGTAACTTCTGTCTCTATCTTCAGATAGCTATGCTCTCTAACTATTCCTCAAAACTTGCTTAGTATAGGAGTTGACAAACGGTTTTGACCAAGAAGCAGCGGCTGTGGTCATGGCACGGCTTATTTCTTTCAAAATGGAGACCCAGGTACTCGTTGATGAAAGCCAGTTAGATTTTTTAAGCTTAATATCTGCTAGATCATATCATGTTTTAGTGTTTCTTAGGTTCTTACTTCTTCTTTAACAGCCTGAGTTTAATCCCCAAAGGTGGGTCGACAAAGCTTTGATAAATCTATGCTCCCGGTGTGGAGACTACCAGAAGGCCAATCCTTCTTCCTTTAGAGTGCCTTCTCAGTTATCGATTTTCCCGCAGTTTGTGTTTCACTTGCGCCGATCTCAGTTTGTCCAGGTACTTGTTCTCACTGTCCATAAATGCACGAGAGACAGAGATTATTGTAACATTCTTCAAATTCTATCCTTTTGGAGATCATTCCGGCTTTTTCTTTTGTAGGTCTTTAACAACAGCCCTGATGAGACTGCATATTTTCGAATGATTTTGAACCGAGAGAACGTTTCTAATTCAATCGTGATGATTCAGCCTTCGCTGGTTTCTTTCTCATTCCATTCACCACCAGAACCAATTCTTCTTGATGTAACATCCATTGCAGCTGACAGAATCCTACTGTTGGATTCATACTTCACCCTCGTAATATTTCACGGTGCCACAATCGCTCAATGGCGAAAAGCTGGATACCATAATCAACCTGAACACCAGGTATTATCATCCATCATCTTAAAAGAGAAGAAAATGATCAACAATTTTTCTAGAGTCTGTTCTTCAAAAAAAAACTTGTATTCTCTGTGTCAGGCGTTTGTGCATCTGTTGCAGTCACCTCGTGACTATACAGACACGATTATCAGCGAAAGGTTTCCCACTCCGCGTCTTGTCGTATGCGATCAGTATGGTTCACAGGTACATCTTCTTCTTTGCGCATGCTTGTAGTAAAACCAGCTCGTGTTTCTTGTTGAGGATAAGAGAGATAGATCTTTGAGATTTTGATTGATTGCTTATTGATGTTGTTTTGGTTCTCTCTCTTGTTGTGTGTTATTTTTGCAGGCTCGTTTTCTTCTAGCAAAACTGAATCCTTCTTCTGATGGAAATGCTCCTTTTTCCGGCGAGAGTAATGTTTTCACGGATGATGTTAGCTTGTCTGTGTTTCTCGATCATCTTAGACGACTCATTGCTCAATAACAGATTGTTTTTTTTGTATGTTTACACCGAGAAAAACATTTGTATAAACAGAAAATAAAAGTTCTTGAAAGTTAAGGGGTCAAAATTGAATTTAGAACAAATGTACCTACAATACGAAAGGGGTAGATTTTAACACTTCCAAAACTAGAGGGGTCAAAATGGAAGAAACTATTTAAATTAAGAGGGTTGACCGGACTGGGCCTCGGCCCACTACAGAGCCGCCCTCCGTTGAACTAAAAAAACGCAGCGTTTAATGCCTTGCTCACCAAGGCGTATTGCGTGTTCTACCCGCAGATGATTGTTACAGAAAAAGTTGTATATATATACATATATATACACATCGTCTCTCAGCTTGCAGAGAAAGGAAACAGAGAAGAGAGAGTTTGCAGAGAAAGGAAATAGAAAGAAGTCGAAGCTAAAGATAAACAACGATTAAGGTAAACTTTTTAGTTTCGGATTCTCTTCATTAAATTTTCTGTTTATGAATCACTTGTTGCGATCAAGAGAGAAGGAATTACTGATATATATACTAGCGAGTTCTCTCGTTTACGAATCAACTGAATCATCGCAGCAGATTTTGAGTAATCGCGAGTTTTGTTTTTTGATTTGCGTTAATTGAAAAATTGTACTCTGTTAGGAGTTTAGTCGAGCACTTGGTGGGTATCATGCTTATAGTAATCGTTGCGTAGTTGCGTTTATCTTGTGAGTGTTTTTTTAGGTTTCACCTTCGATTGATTACTACATCTGATGATTTTTAGCTGTTGATTAGTCAATTGGTTTGTGAGACTTTAGCAGAAAGTATATGGGTCTTTGTTCTCGAGGCTTGCGTTTGATCATGAGAATTGTATAGCTGCTCTTGGTTGTATTGAATTATGAAGAGCTCACTTGGATCATTCAGATTTCGCAGGAACAGATGGATACACAGAACATTCAAACCGAGAACCAGCCAACACCTGCAGTTGCTGCTTCTTGCAGGAAGTATGCCAAGGATGATAACGCCACTTTCCTTGCGAACATGAAGGCTCACTTCAATGAATTCGTCAATGCCTCGATGGATGAACACAAGACTTGTTTCAAGAACACCATGGACAAGGTTCTTTCTCGATACTCTTTTACATCTTTTAGTCTTCTTAATCATTAGTTGCAAATCAAGTCTTGTTGCAGTAGAGACCCACCTGTATGTGTTTTGATACCATCTTGAAGTTGCTTTTTGTGCAATTTCATGATTATCTGTCTAATGATAATTGGTTATTTAGTGTTAATCTGACTCTCAACTTATTATCTTGGTCAAATCTCTTAGATATTCGGGGGCTTGAAGGCGGTTGAAGAGAAGAAGGTCGAGGCTAAGGAAGTCGCGCCACTTCAGGCAGCAGATTCAACTTAAAAGATCTCAACTTTAGAAGTGTTGTTTCTTTTATTTTTTCTTGTTTAAAGTTTTTAAAGTTCCTTTGCAGAATAAAGTTTCTATGATGTGCAAATATTCTCTTCAAGTGTTTGGGTGTTAATATATCCATCGAACCCGTTTTATCTTCTTCTTTTTTCCCATTCTTTAATCACACAACTTGTTTCTTAGCCTTCAAGGCCATGGCATGATTTATCTTCTACTTAAAAATTTAATGAGATATTTTTGGTTAAGCGAAGAAACTGATAGGAGCCACAAACAAAATATGATATTTTGCCTTCTAACAATCTTATGAAACTAATAATGTTCGAAAAAAAAAAAAAACAATCTTATGAAACTTCAGTTATAAAAAAAAAAATAAAAAAAAATACAATCTCATGAAACTGGACCGCCAAACTTAAATGGCGGTTTCAAAAATTTGGGATCAATATTGGGTTTTGTTTGAATATACTCCCTCTGCCTCATAATATAAGTTGTTTTGAAGATTTTTTTTTTTTTGTTTCACAATATAAGTTGTTTTGACATTTTAATGTAATGTGGCCAATTGTCTTTATTAATTTATTTGTTATTTGTTAATTATTTGTTAAATAATTCTTAAAATCTGTGCTTTTTACCATAAACAACTTATATTGTGGAACAGAGAGAGTATAAATTATCTAACAATTTTTATAACAGTAATAAATATTTTTCGTTAAGACTTGATAATTTATTAGTTACAATTTGCAAGATCTTATCAAAATGTAGTTAGATTAGCTTTGTTTTAATGTTAGCGGGCTCGAATTCAAGTATGCGTGATGAGAAAAGATTAAATGGATAAACTTATAACTAAAAAAAATCAAAAACCAAAAATTGTTTATAGTTTTTATTTCTTGTACTTGAAAACATAAATGAAATTTTTATTTCTTTATTTACAAAAAAATGTTATAAAAACGTCTAAGATATCACAAAAAGTTTCAAAATAGTTTTGCAATGATTATTTCAAACCTTTTTAAAATTTTGATGACAAATAATAAAAAATCGTAAAAAGTAGTTTAGATCAAAAAGAGATTTAAAATAACAATAGTTGATTTAGTTGATTCATCTGTTACGTATGACAAAGATATATGACATGGACATGGAAAAGTTCAAGGTATTAATTACCATCAGCATTTTCGATGTCTGCCCACAGACATAGGAATCAAGAAACCGCTCATCCTCGAGTCGTTCTTGGACCGAACCATCTAGTTGAAATTGAGCGCAACACATAGAGGTTATATCAACACACATGCAGTTTATTATCTAGAGTACAAGAAACATGTAAGACAAAAGGAAAAGTCTCTTCTCCCCTTTTGACAATTTTAGTAGTTTCTGTGATGTTAAAAGTGCAGTAGAGATCATGAGTCTTTCGCATTTGTATCTCCTTGAGCAAATACTTGCCAACATTTTCTTGTATAACTTAAACTATTTCTTTGATAATTCCATTCCTATAAGCTGCATGATCATTCAACCAAATTTGAATCATCTAAACTTGCATAGAATACAAGTTTGAAGTTGAATAAATTGAACTTGCTATTAGACGTGTGATTTAGTCAAACGGCTCCATAAAATAACAAATCATCTTTCCTACTATCCACTCATTTTCAATTGAAAGAAATTTATTACTTTTTTTTGTCAATGACTTTCATATCAGCCAAATAAGCTCTATATTTAACCGTCTTATCAAACATATGCTAGGTTGAACTCTAATGAGATTGCACATCCAATATCAAACTAAAATTGAATTTGATTCCATTTGGTGTTATGTTTTAATTTTAAATTATGTTTGTGTTAAAAATCATAAGAATGATCAAGAGCTTTTCGTTATGTTGTGGACAATGTGAAAAGGATAACTTTTGGATAAGTTAGGTGATGTATTATGAATAGTCATGTATGGATGAAGTTATCTAGATAGTACTTTGTTAGTACTTTTGAAAAAAATTATCAAAGCGTCATCACTCTTTAACTTTCACATAGTTTTTGTTTCATTTTAAGAAATCATCAAAACACTAACCATAACCATGAGATGTGAATTTTAATTAGAGAGAAAAAAAAATACTTAAATCTAATCCACAAAAATCAAGCAAAACAAAACCAAAAAATAAGCAAAACCAAACGAAAAATCAAGCAAAACAAAACCAAAAAATAAGCAAAACCTCCACAAAAATTCAGTTTGAATTTATACAGTAATACTACAACTGAATACACAATTCACACAAACTAGCTACATTCATTGAAACTCACATCGCCATTAATCTTAGCATTTGTATGACATTTCACTTATGTTTACTGCATAACCATCCACTTTATGACTATCAACAAGTTTTGATATGTATCATTCTAACCTGATTTTTTTTTTGTGCACAAGGTTTGATCCACATGAACTATCTCAATCACAAAGATGTAAGAAGATATAAAACTCATTTCACGGGCTTTCCAAAGTAGTAATGCTTCCAATCTCTTTGGGGATTGGACCAGTCAACCGGTTTCCACGAAGAGTGTTGTATTTCATCAACAACATCTAACATAAATTATATGAATGTGTACATGTTTATGTTACTATGCATATATAATAAAACATGTGCTTACATTTTGACGAGTGGCAAAGCTCCCCATTCTGAAGGGATTGAACCATTGAGATAGTTCCTCGCGAGATAAGTAAAGAAAAGTGAGAGTTAACGCTACGACAGATTATGATAACAACTTGTAAATTGGTATGCTTTGCTTACATCTCTTGCAGACCTACAAGCTCCTTCGGGAGAGACCCTTGAAGATCTTAGGTCATCAAAACTCTATGGAAAGTAAAGGAAAATGGGCTTTAGAGACCTATGTAAAACGCCCACCAGACCCATCAGATTAAAAAGAAAGGAAAAAGGAAAAAAATTGTACATGCTTGTAACATGGCATACGGTTCTGTTAAGGAAAGAGCAATCGTAACTGACAGCGTCTTTGGATTCTTCAATGGGGTTAGGGTTTCTCCATCCACTTACATTCGATGTGAGGTAACATGGGTTCACGTTAAAATTCCAAGTTGTCTTCTTTAACGTGCTCGCTATACTCCTCAAGACCTCTACTGCAAAATGAACAACACGCATACAAATCATATAACACATAAATGAACATGAACAAGGTATATAACCTATACAGATAAATGGATACCTTCTTCGGTGGGCAAAGTTGCAGACAATGCAAAAACAGCGAAGGGAAAAACTAAAAAACAGCAAGTGATGAGAAATTCTTGTATGTCATTTCTTTAGGTTAAGTAAAAATCTAGATACCTTATAACATATAGAACTTTTTCGACTTATTTAGCGCTTTTACGAAGGCGGACCGGATTATTAATTACTTACTTTATATTTTTTTTTATCAAAGATTTTTTTTATGTTTTTTCACAAAACTTGCCATTAATTATTTTGTAACGTACGTAAAATACATTAAATAAACTTTAAAATATCAATCTTTTTCGATATATTTTTTGGTTTGTACTCTTGATGTTCATCAAGAGACAATAAAAAAAAATCATTTTCGACAGTACAAAATTCGTTCAAAATATGACATATCAATGAATTTGAAAGATGAATCAAACAACATTTATAAACTTGAAACAACAATAAAATCATATTTTACTACATTACTTTTATATATGAGTAAATATATAATTATTAATTTATATTATAGCAATTTGTGGTAAAGACTGAAGAGCAGAGCTAGCTGCCTCTGCATCGCATAAATTTAAAATGACAACGACATATAACTACGACTCTCTCTCTCTCTCTAAGCAAGCTGTAGAATAAAGGATCGGATTAGCTTCAAAAATCGAAGCTTACTCTGTTTTATATGCAAATCTGAAACAAAGGCGGTTTGTGTTTCATGAGAAACTCTATCTCACCATCAGTCTCTGACTTATGCTTCTTGATTCTTCTCCTTAGCTATGTTGTTGCACCGGCTTCCTTGCCATTACTCGAGAAATCTCCTCCTTGATACAAGCTTGAATCTTCCATAGAGAGCTGCGCTTAGAACCCTTACACCTTGGTTCTGACACTGGCACATTAATATTCAATGTACCTGCATAAGTTTGATTTATACAGTACCCAAACGCATTAGTGAATACAAAATTTGACCTCGCTAATTCATCAATGAACTAGACAATAATTTGACTGTTTGTAGTTTTTAAAATAGTTTATGGATTTTGTTTTTCAAAAAACCATTTTATCACCAATCAAGATTTTGCACAAATGGATTCCCTAAAATTAAGGAAAACTAGTTTTTCAAAAAAACTACCCATTTACAAGTAAAAACCAGAATCTATATTTTTGGGGTTTTTCCTCCACCGAAACCTATTTTTCTTTTTCTTACATGTGTTTTTTTTTTGTTAAAAATCTTGCTATTTATAATCATTAGTATTTTTTTGGTGTAAAAGCAAAATCTCATATTTTATTATTAATAAATCTCACATATTTATTTTAGCCATTTAAAACACATAAAACATAAATTTATGTGCCTTATATTGCTAATTTTTATTATTACTTATAAAATTTTGTGAGTTATTATTTTTTATTAATAAAATTTTATTTATTTAATTTAGTAATAATAAACATATAAAAACTAAAATTTATAAGGATAAGTGGATAATGATGTTTAAAAAAAATTGTATATAAAAACCAAAAACAAAAAAACTTACCATTCAAGTTTTCTTAAAAACCAAAATCTACAGTAAAATCAAAAACCAAAAACTAAAAACCAAAACTCCAAAATCAAAAACCAAAAGCCAAAAACCAAAATCTAAAAATCAAAAACTACTCAAACATTCATGGCCATGGTTTCAATTTTTCTTCCTCGCGAATTATTGTTATTACCTTTTTATTTTTATTTTTTTTTGTAATCTGATAAAACCAAAACAGAGAAAAAAAACAGCTCAAAATTAACATAATAAACTTAACATATTTCTTATAAAAAAAAGTATCTAGTGTTTTGTTAATTTAACTAAATCTTTATATTTTATTTCCTAAACTTTTTGTGATGATGCCGTGACTTTTCTTGTTTTGTTAATATTCAAATTTCCCTTTGCTCTTTTAGGGTTTTCACCTCTTCTTCTTTTGCGTGTTCTAATAGTATATATATATACTGTATATAGACGTAGAACGTGGGGTCTCAACTTGTAGAGAAAAGTGTAACGATCCGGACCCGACCCATTTAAATAAGTTTAAATGGATTGATTTGGCTACCTATGTCATTAAAGTGCACTTACCTTTTCCGGTCACTTACCCTGAGAGAACTCCAGAGTTAAGCGTGCTTATGCTGGAGTAGCACTAGGATGGGTGACCTTCCGGGAAGTCCTCTGCGGAACCGTGTGAGTGAGGCCAAAACACGGGATTAGGTCACGTGGTGATTGCAGGGACGAGTAAATCAGTCGGTCGGGCCACGAGAAAAATAACGCACCGACCGTCGGACAAGGGCGGGGCCCACGAGCCCGACGGAGGGATGGGTGACTCGCCGGTAGGGGCGGTCGGGGTGTTACAAGTGGTATCAGAGCCAAGGGAAGTCAAACTGGTTCTGTCCCAGGAGACTGTCTTGGGGTTTGGGGGTTAGG
>JAHZTW010000003.1:85441121-85459691 GCA_020283515.1 Alliaria petiolata | reverse complement strand
TCATTCTAATAAAGGATATTCTACACTAGTCGATACTCTTAGAATCTGAAAATTTCAGGTTTTATTGTATTAAGAAGAGAGCTCTCAATTGGATCATTCATATTTCTGGTTTTTGTGGAACAGGAACAGATGGATTCACAGGAACAGATGGATTCACAGGAGATTCAAACCGATGACCAGGCAACACCAGCAGTTGCTGCATCTTGCAGCAAGTATGCCAAGGATGATAATGCCACTTTCCTTGCAAACATGAAGGGTCGCTTCAGTGAACTCGTCAATTTCTCAATGGATGAACACAAGACTTGTTTCAAGAACACCATGGACAAGGTTCTCTCTCGGTTCTATATATTCGATCAGAGCCACATCCATAGTCATATTCATCAATCAGAACTGTCAAATGATATTGGTCAATCTCTTAGATATTCGGGGGGTCGAAGACGGTTGAAGAGAAGAAGGTGGATGCTAAGGAAGTCGCGCCTCTTCAGGCAGCAGATTCAACTTAAATGTTCTCAACTTTAGAAGTGTTGGTTCTTTTATTTTTCTTGTTTAACTACCATTCTCAAATCAATACAACTTGCTTCTAGCCTTTTAGGCCAATGGCATGAGTTATCTCTTTTACTTGCACCCTTTTTTTTTTTTAATCCCTTTGTTAATCATACAACTCTTTTCAAACTCAAATACCAAATTTGTTTATAAAATAAAGTTGCAATTTTTCTTCCGTTATTATTATTATTATTTTGTGTAATCTGATAAAACCAAAACAGAGAAAAAAACACCTCAAACATAACAAACTTAACATATTTCTTGTAGAAAACTTCTTAAAACTATATATATATATTATAAAAAAAACTAGTGTTTTGTTAATTTAACTAAAACTTAATTTTATTTCCTAAACTTTTTTGTGACTTTTCTTGTTTTGATAATATTCAATTTTTTTCTTTTCTCTTTTTGCTTCTTCTCCACGCTTCGACTTCTTCTTCTTCTTTTGCGTGTGTGTGTGTGTGTATATATAGGCGTGGAACGTCGGATCTCAGCTTGCAGTGAAAAGGAACAGAAAAGAGTTGTTGAATAGAAAGAAGATGACACAATCCTTGAAATCGCTTCAAGCAAGGTGGCCTTTGAAATCGTCACTTGAAGCCGAATTGATGGAGGAATGGTTTGATGAGTTGATAAACCGGTTTGATGCTTGAACTCCAAACACCAAGAGTTTAGAATCTTCTTTCTCAAGGGGTAATCCACGCAAGAGAGAGGAGCTTCTACACAATCCTTCAAGGCTGATTCCACAACACTTAGAAGAAAAGCAAGAACAAGTTAAGTTGCAAAGAAGCTCTTTGTAAACAAAACAAAAGAGGTTTTAATTTCTTTAATAATTCTGAATATGAAATACAATGGAGTAGAGCTTATATAATGCTCAAATACAATGAAAAGCAACGGTCACAATAATTAAAACAAAAGCAAAGAGTTTGGGATTTTAGTCTTGGCTTGATTTGATCTTCTAGCCGTTATCATAATGGGGAAAAGGGGGTGGCTTGATTAGTGGTGACGAAATGGAGTTAATCTTTGACTCTTCTATCTTGTAGGGACATTCAGGATCATCTTGAGATGATGTAGGGTCGAGATTGACTGATAATGATGGTCTTTGGTCTTTAATCTTGATTTGGTATGAATGATGATCTTCAAATGAGGAAAGCTTCTCTTGGATGTAATCTACTTTGACTTCTGAATAAATGGGGCGAGTGTTGGCTTGTTCTGGTGTGGTAAGGCTCGTATAAGCTCCTGTGGATGTGAGGAGGGGCGAATATAATGTCCCAGCATGACATATATTCCAGTTTCCTTTGTATATTTGCTTTGGTGTTCCAACGGCTCCATTTATGGAAGGTAGCTGTTCTTCTTTGGTTTGCTCCATATAACTCCGGTTATTGGCTTGTAAATTGGCTGGTTTCTCTTCTAAATACTCCAAGGAATAAGGCAAAGTCGTGGTTTCCTTATATTGCTTGCCAAATACACATGTAGGTCCATTTAGTGGTCTTGGCGGTTTAGATGAATTGTCTTGCTCTTTGAATTGAACCGGCTCGCCTTTTGAATGATTAATCTGGTCCTCTTGATGGTTAACATAAATCAGCTGGTCCCTTTGCTGCTTAAAACGTGGGCGTTTCAAGGCATAATCTCCATTGCTTTCAGCTTCAAGTTCTCCAATCCTCATGGCTATAAGCTTAGCATCTCCTTTGCTCCTTTCCTTGTCTAGTACTGATGTATTAGCATTGATGCTTACATCAGAAGAAGAAGCCAAACAAGGATTAATTAAGGTAATTTTAGTTTCGGACTCTCTTCGTTAGTTTTATGTTTATCAATTACTTGTGAATTGTGTGATGATTTCAGGTTTTATTCGTGCTAAGAGCTCACTCTTGGATCATTCATATTTCTGGTTTTTATGGAACAGTAACAAATGGATGCACAGAACATTCAAACCGAAAACCAGCCAAAACCATCTTGCAGGAAATATGCCAAGGATGATAACGCCACTTTCCTTGCAAACATGAAGGGTCACTTGAGTGAATTCGTCAATGCCTCAATGGATGAACACAAGACTTGTTTCAAGAACACCTTGTCTCTTAACATTCATAGCCATATTCATTCATATTCTGCATAAATAAACTCTTTTAAACTCATATATATATAGGACTCCGAATCTATCTATCCATGTATGGTGGATTTTGGAATATCTTTTAGTCTTAGTCTAGTCTTGTTGCAGTATGTGTTTGATACATCTTAAAGATGCCAGCTTATCTGCATTATCATGATTAGTAAGACATGATTATATCTGTTTAGTGTTAATCTGTCTCTTAACCTATCTAGTTGGTTTTGTAGATACTCAGGATATCGAAGGCTCTTGCAGAGAATGTCAAGGAAGTGGAGAGTCGCTCACTCTCAGAAGATCCATATTGGTATTTTATTTTTTAGTCTCATTCTTAATCATACAACTTGTTTCTGTTTATTCATACAATCTTTGGTTTAGTTTTGGAATCCTCTGCCTTAAGTATGAGGCATTATCAAGTGTAACAAAATAAAGTAATTTTTTTTGACTAATAATTATATTCAAAAGAAAATAAAAACTCTGTATGCTCTACCAATATGCGTACAGTAAAGATACGCAGACATTCGTATATCGTACGCGAGCACAAATTCGTATTATACGTACGGCACCGTATATCTCTCTGCGTATAATTAATTTGCACGTGACGTACTCTTTACGCAATCATCAGATTTCCCGCCTTTTTGTTTTGTTTTCTCTTACTACAATACAAAAAAAACGAGATTTTACGAAAATTCCCAAACAAATTTAAAAAAACCCGAAACACTCGATCGATCTCGGTGGACTCGAAGGTCGCGATCATAACTGCAGATTTTTCGAGGTGGGTTTCGTCTCGTCTCGTGACCCAACAGTTATCAACAATTATCAAACTTATTTGAATTTTTCGAAGAACCCTAGATAGAGAGATTGGTGGTTGGTTGGTTCGTAAATTTCGAGGGTTACTTCTTGTCCGATTCGGATATCCTTTCCATTATTGGATTCTCCGTAAATATTTTAATTGGCTATATGAATTTGGATTATTCCATTATGAAGAAAGAACCATTAGATCACTGATTGGTTGATTGATTCGTTGATTTCGAGGATATTTTCTCGATGTGGCTTCTTCTCAATCCGTGACCTTTATTATTCGTTTCTGCCATAATAATAATAATACTAGAAAATTACTAATATGATCAACATTTTAATTGATGATTCATACTTTGGATTTTTCCATTACGCAAGAACCCTAAATACAGATTGGTCAACTGATTTCGTGGACTAGAGAGCATTTTTTTTTTCTTCTCCTCGATAGTAGCTTCTAAGCTTGGGGTGAAAACATGGGAAATAGCAATACAAACATTTAATACGTCAGACTTTGTTGAAACACTGAGAAGAAACTGATTCTCTTTTTATTTTTTTGACCATATCATACGTAGTTAGTTTTGTTCTTTCACTGCAGCTTCATGCTTCTCATCCTGCAAAAACATTTTAAGAGATTTTTAAATCTTTGATTGTTTTTTTTTAAAATTTGCATGTCAAAGGAATAATAATTAATATAAGAGAAAATCACTGAAATTGTAGAAATTAAGCTCTGGTTTTTTTCGTTTCTTGATGAGGTTGGGCTTAAATTTGTTTCTGGAAGTTTCTTGTGGGAATCAATTAGTATTAGATACCATAATACTGAGAAGAAAAAAAAAGTAACAAGGAATGATTCTAAGCATATTTTTGTAGGGGCTTTTATTTTTTTGGTTGTAACAAAGCCTGAGAAGAAAACACTTGGCAGATTTAGAGACTCCCATATATTGCTTAACATGACAAGTCATAGAATCTTTGTAAAGTAAAAATGCTTTATGCTGAAACAGACATGCCTTTTTTTTATGTTTTATTTTGGTCTATATATATTGTCACGGCATATGAATCTTTGTATATTAATTAAAATGGATCATAGGTGGTGGACTATATTATATATGGATAACCAAAGTTAATTGATTAGTTGTGTGATTAGCATAAAAAAATGTAACAGTACCTCTTTTCCTCATCACGCAGCCTGCCTTTGGTGCTGCCTCCGGTAGTCTTGTAGGCAGGGAATGGTACATGCCCGTTCTCAATGCTTTCGATGTCACGCACGAGAAGGTCATATTGTCTCTTAGCTTCATCTGGTGTTGTCCCACCAACGGCTCTAGCAACATTGTACCAACGGTCAGGAGTGTCTTGGTCATAGGTTGCTAGAGCACGCTCAAAGGCCTTGTTCTGCTTAACAGTCCATGAGCCTGAGCCATAAGAAGACATTGAGTTTGATGCCATTTGTGTGTAATAGTAAGTTATAAGCAAAAAGATATTATGAGGAAATGATGTGTTGCACAGATGTCGCAGAGTCCTTGCTCTTTATAAAGGGAGACTGATCGGTGGGGTCTAGTGGCCAGTTGGCAAAGATACATATCTTTTGGTTTTGCCAAAACAGAGAGAATTTTAAGTCTTTGTCTCCATAGGAAAAGAAGAATATTGAGCAAAAATCGTGGAGATCAGTATCAAAGATCCAAACTAATCAACCCCCCCAAAGATTTCGTTTTTAATTGCTTTTTGCCATCCACATTTGGCATATGATGCTCGTTAGTCGGTAGAGACATTTTTGTTTTCTATAAATGTTATAACTAATATGTTTAATCTTCTTTCCCAATTAGTGTTGTTATGATGTCATTCTCTAGATTAAGCTTTGTAGTCAAAAGAAAGGTTGTAAAAAGTCTCTCTACCTTTGATATTTAGTCATCTACTGCTTCCTGGAACAGTCTCTGGTCTTTAGTCACAGCACAAAGCTCTCACCGTGCTCGTAGGACAAGGAAAATTACAAGTCTTGGATTTTCATTGACTATTGAGATTTCTTCTTATTACAATAATCTTTTGAAACATCAATTGTGAGGATTGATTTGTATCCACAAAACAAAAAAGTGGAGCTTTTCATGAGCTTTTTAACTTATTCTCTAGTAGAAGAAGAATTCTTAAAGGAGAGTGGGGGCAGAGCTCTTTACCTCAGGATTCTCTGTCCTGAACACACCATATCAAGTTATCTACCTGTATAGATCTGTCCGTACAATTCAGTAGACATTTTTGTGAAACAAAGGTCAACATTGTTTACCTACTCCTTGAAAGTAAACCTGTATTTTCAAATTGTTGTCTCTTCTTTGGTGTCTGCATTATTGAACCAAAGATTTACAGCTGTGATTTTATAATTTTCTTTAAGCTGTAAACTTTGTTGTTCTTGTTGGTGGTGGTGAAATTATATCCACTCTTTATGAGAGCCCATGATTAAAAGATTTCACGTATTATAGTGGTTTGTTACTTTGTTGTCGTATTATCAGCACTTCTGCATCAAAATGATCAGTTAATTACCTTGTTTGGTAAGAAAAGACAGGTTTGGGATGGGCAAATAGATTATTGTCCCGAAACCAAATTAGGATGCTAACGTGTAGACCAAACTGTTTCATTGCTTGTTTTCAGTGTACAACCTAAAAAAAGTTCACATCAAATAATGCTCAAGAGGAGTATACATACTTGGCGAAAAAACAACACCCATAAAAAATGTTCCACTTGTTGTTTGATTTTAACTCAAAAAGTGAGCATTTTTGTTTCATAGTTTATTTCATTCTTTAAAGATTTGAAGATTTTCCTTTCTTGCAACACATGCAGGTTGATCATATATAAATGATCCACTTGTTGTTTGATTTTAACTCAAAATATATTTGATCCATTGGATCTTTATTGTTTGTAATTAAAAACCCTACTTGTTGGATCTTTCTTGTTTACAGTGTCTACCCATTGATATTTTTTAGTCCAAAATCACACTAAGTGGTATTAGCTTTGCAAAGTAAGATGATATTCCCTTACGTGAACAGGACTCATGATACTTTATAATTTGCTCTCTTTATGGATATATACCAAGATTATATATAAGCCCCTTATAATATCTTCTTTTTGTGATCCAAACTATCCCACGTTTGTATTTTGATTCTAGTTTATGACATGGATGTTATGTTTCTAAGATGGCATGGTTTGGCTTCATGGTACGGGCGAAACTTCTTATGAGAAGGAAAACTTTAAACCGGAGAAAGAATCTTAATAACAACAAAGAGGCCTTTGTCACAATAATAATATTCCAGAGATAATAATAGTTTGCAAGTTGCCAATAAATTCTGCAAGTAGACATTGCACTACTGATATTCTCACCGTCACTATTTTTCGAAATGGTAAAATAAATACTATCTCTCAGGTTTTGTTAAATTCTTTAGCTGTAAAAAATGATGATTGTGAGAAAGATGCATATTCTGCTTCTTACTTTCTCACTATATGAATAGTTACATCAGTAAAGATTTGTGGGTTTGGTTCCAATATTTTGATTTTTCACATCTTCTGATGTAGATACTAGCTAGCCCCAGTGATGATCATTGCTGAGAATTTACCAGGAGTAGCTTACAAGGAATCTGAATGAAAAGGAAGGTAAAGAATAAACATTCTTCTTTCTTTTTTTTCTTTTTGTGTTTCTGTTGAAATTTGGAATCCTTATCCCCAATCTAGCAAAAAAAAAACAAGAAGCAAGTATTCTTATTCTTCTCCAAGTGGTTTGCTCCTTTAGCAACTTGGAGAACCCGAACATGAAGTAATCACTTGTTCCTCTATAATGGAAGTTTCTGTAGCTCAGTTTGAAGTGAGATAATATCATCACCAAAAAGAATGATCCCTTTACAAATTGGGATTCGGACAAACTTTACACAAAAGAAGGAAATGGCATTTTATCACCAGGAATCGATATAGAGCATTACCATTTGAGGGAAAAAAAAGTATCAAACACACAAAGCCCTGGTCCTAAACTGGCCATAGTAGCCTCTACAACAGTAGAGATCTTAATTTGCTTTACCTGTTTTTTTTTTTTTGTTGTTGTTGTTTCTTGGGGTATCTTTGAATAAAGAAGCTACGGAAAATGGGGGGAATCTACATGCTCAGGGGGTTTTCCATTGGTTAACAAGAGAATATACAGACCCGGAAACAAATGTAATCTTTGCTTTAGAACAACTGATGATGCTAATCTTCTACTTATCTGAGTCAGTGTAAGTGGAAACATGCATTATTATATTCTTGTGTGTTGCTTTTCTTGATTTTTTTGTTTGTTTTATCACTAAATTCTTGTTATTCGTGTTGATTTTCTGCGTAAAAATTAGTAGACCGATCCAATGCATAAAACTTTTCATATCTAAGTTTATAGATTAATTTGTTTCTGTTGCTGAGCTATATTCGCACCTTTGTTCTCTGTTGATTTTGTATTTGCAGCGAAGACTCAGTTTCTACTAAAGCCAAAAACCACAAAGAAAGGTTGTTTCATTTGCTCTGTTTACAATCCATCTGAGTAGTGTCTGATACCAAACTCGTTACTATAAATTTATACAAACACATTTACCATATTTTTATCAAAAAAATGTTTATAATATCTTATATATATGGTGGTCCTACAAAATGAAAACGTAAATCATTCAATTACGTAAAGTTTAAACTCGGATTCGACAAAATTAGGTATATTACGCGAAAATCTTATGGGCCCTCTCGTTTGGATCATGTGACTAGCCCAAAGATATAGTATCATTTAGACCCGACACATTTTGTTTCCAGGAAAAATACACATGGACTTGTTACACAAAACCAACTACAACAACAAGTCACCATTTTTTCTTCTAACTCACTTGTATATGCATAAAAAGGAACATATATATTTTGTTGTTGGTTTTGTAACTTTATTCTTCTCGAAAATAATTTTTTTTTAAATTGAAACATCATATTATATTGTGAATGTCATCCGTATCTCTCTAATTGCAAAATAATCTTTGACCACTTTGTTGTTTCACACCTCCAACACCTTTTTTTTTTGTATTTGCAATTTTTTTATTATTCCGTAAATTTAGAAGCCAACGGCAGATAAAGTGTAGGGCCCAAAACAATTCGGCCCGCTCCTACTTGAATAAGAAAATCGAAAGGAGATATAATAAAGAAAACGCTTTGTTTATTAGTATTGTTGACCTCTTTATTTAGCTAATAAATTATATTTACTCTCGATTATTGGAGATGATGATTCTTATAGGATGTTAATATTCTAGATTCAATTTTTGATTGTAAAAGTTGAAAAATTGAGAATTTTTGTTATAGAAATCGGGTTAATTTGCACATCCTTGCGTTTAAAGTGAAATATAATGATTATAGGCGATTTACTTTGGGGTTATCTGCTGAAGATTACGACACATATAAATGAGAGAACGAAAAAAGTGATTTAACATTACGTTTCCAGATATCAAATACCTAAATCACGAACTGTCACATCCAAAATAGCAGAACCAGAAACATAACCAAATGATAAAAACACACAACCCATAAGCAGAACCGGCCAGTCATAATCTCAATCTAATCTAATTACCAGCCACCGCTGCCGCCACCTCCGTAACCGCCACCTTCACCACCACCGTATCCTCCACCGCCTCCCTCGCGTCTGCCACCGTAGCCGCCACCGCTACCTCCTCTGGAGGAGTAACCACCACCACCACCGGAGTAACCACCTCCTCCCTCGCGTCTTCCACCGCCGCCACCTCCGTAGCCACCACCGCCTCCGTATCCTCCACCGCCACCTCCGCTGCGGTATCCACCGCCACCTCCACCACGGCCGCCTCCGCCACCGCTTCCACGGGACTGAGCCTCGTTCACAGTGATGCTGCGACCATCGAGCTCCTGTCCGTTCATTGCCTCGATGGCGTCTTTCATGGATTTCTCATCCTTGAAAGTGACGAATCCGAATCCCCTTGATCTTCCAGTCTCACGATCGTTGATGATCTGTTAACAAAAACAGAAACAGGTTCAGCAAACAGATCCAAAACATAAGAACAAGAGAGCGAGAAGAAAATTTCAAAAAATAAAAACAAAAACGATCGATCTCCGGGCTCGTAAAAGCAGGAAGATGAACGTACCGATTGGGAAAAACAAGTAACAGTAACAAAGAACGAGAGAAGACAGTAACAGTAATTCGAATCAAGTAACAGAGAAACACAGATCGGAACAGATCCGTCGAGGATCAGATCATCGGAATCCCGGAGTGTCCGATCTCTGCGTGTAACCGACCTTGGAATCAACAACGTCGCCGTACTGAGTGAAGGCGTTCTCGAGAGCTTGGTCATCGGTGGCCCACGCAAGACCTCCAACGAAGCACCGGTACTCAACATCTCCGGACGCCATTGAAAGAGAGGTAAAAGAAGATCTAGGGTTTACAGTGAAGAGAGACGGAGAGGTGTGTGATGAGTGAGGGAGACGAAGAATCTATTTATAAAGGGAGCTGAGGTATTCACCGAGGTTAAGTATTTTCTAGGGTTAGGGTCGGTTTTCATCGAAAATTGGTTTAACTGTGGTTAAGCGTTTGGTTAAAAATGGTGGTGGTTGGGGACACATCACGTGACACTTTTTGGTTTAATGCGCAAATGGAAAGAAGACGATGCGAGAAAAAAGATATTTTTTTCTTTCCGCGCTTGTTCCCAGAAAAATATCTAGGGAGAAAAAAATATCTGATATTCGAAATGACATTTTTATCCTTTAGGCCTTCGAATTGGGGCAATCACATGCCTTCCCTGACACGACTGATACTGGGCCCGGAATTATTGGGCCGAGGTAAATACAAAAGTAATATTAATTAAAAATATTAATTGTTGACAGTGGGATTTGAACCCACGCCCTTTCGGACCAGAACCTTAATCTGGCGCCTTAGACCAACTCGGCCATATCAACTTTGATGCTTCCTATTCTCATGCATATTATTAGAACAATTGTCACATTTTTAAATCTATATATACTACTACATTTTAAAAGATGATAGTGCACTGCACTATCTTACGATATCAAATGAGCCGCTTATTCACCTGTGAGTGGTGATTATGGTGGGATATTTATAGATAAAATCGTTGTGGTATGCATATCATAGTGTCTTCTTCGTCTGTCTCTTATACACATCTAGATGTGTATAAGAGACAGCAGTAACAGTAATTCGAATCAAGTAACAGAGAAACACAGATCGGAACAGATCCGTCGAGGATCAGATCATCGGAATCCCGGAGTGTCCGATCTCTGCGTGTATACACATCTAGATGTGTATAAGAGAATATCTTTTGGTTTTGCCAAAACAGAGAGAATTTTAAGTCTTTGTCTCCATAGGAAAAGAAGAATATTGAGCAAAAATTGTGGAGATCAGTATCAAAGATCCAAACTAATCAGCCCCCAAAGATTTCGTTTTTAATTGCTTTTTGCCATCCACATTTGGCATATGATGCTCGTTAGTCGGTAGAGACATTTTTTTTCTTCTATAAATGTTATAACTAACTAATATGTTTAATCTTCTTTCCCAATTAGTGTTGTTATGATGTCATTCTCTAGATTAAGCTTTGTAGTCAAAAGAAAGGTTATAAAAAGTCTCTCTACCTTTGATATGTAGTCATCTACTACTCAGTCTGGTCTTTAGTCACAGCACAAGGAAAATTACAAGTCTTGGATTTTCATTGACTATTGAGATTTCTTCTTCTTATTACAATAATCTTTTGAAACATCAATTGTGAGGATTGATTTGTATCCACAAAACAAAAAAGTGGAGCTTTTCATGTGTACACCATAAGCTTTTTTAACTTATTCTCTAGTAGAAGAAGAATTCTTAAAGGAAAGTGGGGGCAGATCGAGCTTTACCTCAGGATTCTCTGTCCTGAACACACCCATATCAAGTTATCTACATGTATAGATCTGTCCGTACAATTCAGTAGACATTTTTTTGTGTATTTTTGTCGTTGTTGTTGTTGTTGCTCTTGTGAAACAAAGGTCAACATTGTTTACCTACTCCTTGAAGTTAGGCAACTCTGTTTTTCTTGGTCATATATTTTATAATGTGGATTCTTTGGTCGTTCAAATTTGTTAAATAATCACTTAATTATCTTGGTGGATATTCAAGTTGTTTTCTCTTCTCTGGTGTCTGCATTATTGAACCAAAGATTTACAGCTGTGATTTTATAGTTTTTTTTAAGCTGTAAACTTTGTTGTTCTTGTTGGTGGTGGTGAAATTATATCCACTCTTTATGAGCTGTCTCTTATACACATCTAGATGTGTATAAGAGACAGCTTGAAGCCGAATTGATGGAGGAATGGTTTGATGAGTTGATAAACCGGTTTGATGCTTGAACTCCAAACACCAAGAGTTTAGAATCTTCTTTCTCAAGGGCTAATCCCTGTCTCTTATACACATCTAGATGTGTATAAGAGACAGTGTCAGAATTGTTAGGTTTTTCCAACCTCCTTGCAACACCAAGACAACTTCGCAATAAAGTAAGAACACAGTCCGGCCTCGAACCGGTACGTCTGGGGAGGGATCTCTTGCCCTCAACTTCCACTATGAATCTGAGAATACAAGCTTTGTTTATAGATTACAAGAAGCTCTACAGAGACCNTTGTCCCGAAACCAATTTAGGATGCTAACGTGTAGACCAAACTGTTTCATTGCTTGTTTTCAGTGTACAACCTAAAAAAAGTTCACATCAAATAATGCTCAAGAGGAGTATACGTACTTGGCGAAAAAAACAACACCCATAAAATTGTCCACTTGTTGTTTGATTTTAACTCAAAAAGTGAACATTTTTGTTTCATAGTTTATTTACATTCTTTAAAGATTTGAAGATTTTCCTTTCTTGCAACACATTGCAGGTTGATCATAAATGATCCACTTGTTGTTTGATTTTAACTCAAAAATATACTTGATCCATTGGATCTTTATTGTTTGTAAAAACCCTAACTTGTTGGATCTTTCTTGTTTACAGTGTCCAAAATCACACTAAGTGGTATTAGCTTTGCAAAGTAAGATGATATTCCCTTACGTGAACAGGACTCATGATACTTTATAGTTTGCTCTCTTTATGGATATATATACCAAGATTATATATAAGCCCTTATAATATCTTTTCTTTTTGTGATCCAAACTATCCCACGTTATGTTTCTGAGATGGCATGGTTTGGCTTCATGGTAGGGGCGAAACTTCTTATGAGAAGGAAAACTTTAAACCGGAGAAAGAATCTTAATAACAATGAGGCCTTTGTCACAATAATAATAATAATATTCCAGAGATAATAATAGTTTGCAAGTTGCCAAGAAATTCTGCAAGTAGACATTGCACTACTGATATTCTTCTCATCGTCACTATTTTTTTCAAACTCATCGTCTCTTGCCTAGGTATTTAAAATGGTAAAATAAATACTCTCTATCAGGTTTGGGTAAATTCTTTAGCTGTAAAAATGATGATTGTGAGAGTTCATAAAAAGTAACAAACAAACAAAAATGGTCAAGTGGTTTGTTTTGAGAAAGATGCATATTCTGCTTCTTACTTTCTCACTATGAATAGTTGCATCAGTAAAGATTTGAGGGTTTGGTTCCAATATTTTGATTTTCACATCTTTTGATGTAGACACTATCCCCAGTGATGATCATTGCTGAGAATTTACCAGGAGTAGCTTACAAGGAATCTGAATGAAAAGGAAGGTAAAGAATAAACATTCTTCTTCTTCTTTTTTGTTTCTGTTGAAATCTGGAATCCTTATCCCCAATCTAGCAAAAAAACAAGAAGTAAGAAGTATTCTTATTCCTCTCTCCAAGTGGTTTCCTCCTTTTGCAACTTGGAGAACCCGAACATGAAGTAATCACTTGTTCCTCTATAATGGAAGTTTCTGTAGCTCAGTTTTAAGATGTGTGTTTGAGTGGTGAGTGAGATAATATCATCACCAAAAAGAATGATCCCTTTACAAACTTTACACAAAAGAAGGAAATGGCATTTTATCACCAGGAATCCATATAGAGCATTCCCATTTGAGGGAAAAAAAAGAGTATCAAACACACAAGCCCTGGTCCTATAAACTGGCCATAGTAGCCTACAACAGTGTAGAGATCTTAATTTGCTTTTACCTGTTTTTTTTGTTGTTGTTGTTTCTTTGGGTATCTTTGAATAAAGAAGCTACGAAAAATGGGGAATCTACATGCGCTCAGGGGGTTTTCCATTGGTTAACAAGAGAATATACAGACCCGGAACAAATGTAATCTTTGCTTTAGAACAACAACTGATGCTAATTAATCTTCTACTTATCTGAGACAGTGTAAGTGGAAACATGCATTATTATATTCTTGTGTTGCTTTTATTGATTTTTTTTTTTTTTTTTTATCAGTAAACTGTTGTTATTCGTGTTGATTTTCTGCGTAAAAATTAGTAGAATAATTTATTTCGTTGCTGAGCTATAATCATACATTTGTTCTCTGTTTCTACTAAGCCAAAAACCACAAAGAAAGGTTTGTTTCAATTGCTCTGTTTACAATCCATCTAAGTGGTGTGTCTGATACCAAACTCGTTACTATAAATTTATTCAAACGCATTTACCATATTGTTATCAAAAAATGTTTATAATATCTATGGTTGTCCCTTCAAAATGAAAACATAAATCATATTACGTATTAGCATAATAATAATTATGAATGAAAATGAAATGGTAGATAAACATTTCGTTTATATAGTAGATTAACAAATTGTTCATAATTCAGCTTTTTACTGACGGAGTCAGTGGAATGTTGTTTGTTCCATGTGTATTATATACTGCGCGGTTATGATGAATTTCATACGATGTCGATGTAATTGATTCACATAGCCTAAATGGGCAGCGAGAGGTGGACCAAAAAGGTCCAATTGATGAACAAAATTACGCGAAAGTCTTATGGGCCCTCTCATCTTGATCATGTGACTAGCCCAAAGATATATATCATTTAGACCCAACACATTTTGTTTCCAGGAAAAATACACATGACTTGTTATTGAAACATCATATTATTGGCCTATTCGGAATAAAGATTGAATGATGATTTTGAGTAAATTCTTTAGCTGTAAAAATGATGATTGTGGGCAAAATAATCTTTGACCACTTCGTTGTTTCACCAAATCCTCTTGTATCATTCGACGGATTTTTTTAATGTAGACTCCCTAATGTTATGTTGACCCCAACGCCTTTTTTGCTATTTGCAATTTTTTTATTATTCCGTAAATTTAGAGGCCAACGGCAGATAAAGTGTAGGGCCCAAAACAATTCGGCCCGCTCCTACTTGAATAAGAAATTGGAAAGCAGGAATAATAAAGAAAACGCTTTGTTAATTAGTATTGTTGACCTCTTTATTTAGCTAGTAAATTGTAAATTATTTACTCTCAATTATTGGAGATGATTCTAATAGGATAGTAATATTCTAGATTCAATTTTTGATTGTAATAGTTGCAAATTTGATAACTCCGTTTTTTGTAGTTTTGTAATAGAAAACGGGTTAATTTACACATCCTTGCGTTTAAGTGAAATATAATTGATTAAAGACGATTTACTTTGGAGTTGAATTGCTAAAAGATTACGACACAAATAAACTTGGCAACGAAAAAGTGATTTAACATTACGTTTCAAGATATCAGATACCTAATCACGAATTGTCACATCCAAAATAGCAAAACCAGCAGAAACAGAACCAAATGATAAAAACACACAACCACAAGCAGAACCGGCCAGTCATAAGCTCAATCTCAATCTAATCTAATTACCAGCCACCGCCGCCGCTTCCTCCGTAACCGCCACCACCTTCACCACCTCCGTATCCTCCACCGCCACCCTCGCGTCTGCCACCGTAGCCGCCACCACTACCTCCTCTCGAGGAGTAACCACCACCACCACCGGAGTAACCACCGCCTCCCTCGCGTCTGCCGCCGCCGCCACCTCCGTAGCCACCACCGCCTCCGTATCCTCCACCGCCACCTCCGCTGCGGTAACCACCGCCACCTCCACCACGGCCGCCTCCGCCACCGCTTCCACGGGACTGAGCCTCGTTCACAGTGATGCTGCGACCATCGAGCTCCTGTCCGTTCATTGCCTCGATGGCGTCTTTCATGGATTTCTCATCCTTGAAAGTGACGAATCCGAATCCCCTTGATCTTCCAGTCTCACGATCGTTGATGATCTGTTAACAAAAACAGAAACAGGTTCAGCAAACAGATCCAAAACATAAGAACAAGAGAGCGAGAAGAAAATTTCAAAAAATAAAAACAAAAACGATCGATCTCCGGGCTCGTAAAAGCAGGAAGATGAACGTACCGATTGGGAAAAACAAGTAACAGTAACAAAGAACGAGAGAAGACAGTAACAGTAATTCGAATCAAGTAACAGAGAAACACAGATCGGAACAGATCCGTCGAGGATCAGATCATCGGAATCCCGGAGTGTCCGATCTCTGCGTGTAACCGACCTTGGAATCAACAACGTCGCCGTACTGAGCGAAGGCGTTCTCGAGAGCTGTGTCATCGGTGGCCCACGCAAGACCTCCAACGAAGCACCGGTACTCAACATCTCCGGACGCCATTTAAAGAGAGAGAAAAAAAGAAGATCTAGGGTTTACAGTGAAGAGAAACGGAGAGAGGTGTGTGATGAGTGAGGGAGACGAAGAATCTATTTATAAAGGGAGCTGAGGTATTCACCGAGGTTAAGTATTTTCTAGAGTTAGGGTCGGTTTTCATTGAAAATTGGTTTAACTATGGTTAAGCGTTTGGTTAGAAATGGTGGTGGTTGGGGACACATCACGTGACACTTTTTGGTTTAATGCGCAAATGGAAAGAAGACGATGCGAGAAAAAAGATATTTTTTTCTTTCCGCGCTTGTTCCCAGAAAAATATCTAGGGAGAAAAAAATATCTGATATTCGAAATGACATTTTTATCCTTTAGGCCTTCGAATTGGGGCAATCACATGCCTTCCCTGACACGACTGATACTGGGCCCGGAATTATTGGGCCGAGGTAAATACAAAAGTAATATTAATTAAAAATATTAATTGTTGACAGTGGGATTTGAACCCACGCCCTTTCGGACCAGAACCTTAATCTGGCGCCTTAGACCAACTCGGCCATATCAACTTTGATGCTTCCTATTCTCATGCATATTATTAGAACAATTGTCACATTTTTAAATCTATATATACTACTACATTTTAAAAGATGATAGTGCACTGCACTATCTTACGATATCAAATGAGCCGCTTATTCACCTGTGAGTGGTGATTATGGTGGGATATTTATAGATAAAATCGTTGTGGTATGCATATCATAGTGTCTTCTTCGTTTTATAAGGTATCAAAAATTTAAAAAAAATTAAAACGGTTGATGACCCAATATATGAGATTCATGATAATGAAAACACGAGAAGATTAATTAGAGATGAAATTGTCACAGACGTCAACCTGTTGGTGAAGTATCTTTTGTCCTAGATCCATGCTTTGTCACATCACATAAATAAAACTCATAAAATAATCAATATTTGATTTAGAGCACCACCTTCCAAACATATATAGTGATATTGTAATTTATAAAGCCTAGAAGCTTATTATAAATGTTTTGTATCTCACGAAATCCGCTGGTTCAGGCCTTCTTCTTTGAATCAACACGTCCACGACAACGACGGCGACTTTTGCGAGATGAGTAAGCCTCTTCCACGGTGATGGTTGTGTATATATAACCCACCGAGCTTCTGACCGTTCATTCCCTTAATGGCATCCCTCATGGACTTCTCGTCTTTGAAAGTAACAAATCCATAAGCCCTTGGATGATCATACTCATACTCAGATTGGTAAACGATCTGTGAAACAAAGAGAAACATAATTCAGAATAATAATAAAAAATCCAATACGTCGCCTAATAACTGGATTTGTTAATGACAAAGGAAACCAACATAAGTTTTTATAACGTCGCCGAACTGCGAAAACGCTTCCTCAAGCTCATAATTCTCTATGTCATTCTCCAAATTGCCAACATACACTACAAGAAAACATGACATTTGCCACGATTTTTTGCGAGGAAAATAAATCGTAGTAAATTAGCATCGAATTAACGAGGTATTTACGAGGAAAAGTAAAAACCTCATTAATTCGTCGGAAAGACCAACGAAATAAAATCGTCGCAAATTCGTCGTAAAATTCCAACGAATTAACGAGGAATTAACGACGAACATAAATTTCGTCGCTAATTCGTCGTAAATTAACGAGGAATTAGCGACGAAACATGTTTGACGTGTATTCCTCGGAAATCCGTCGTTAATTTCCGACGAATTACCGAGAAAAGTGTTTCGAAGTAAATTAACGACGTATTAGAGAGGAAAAAAAGTTAGATGAAAACGTGTTTTACTGGTTTTTTTGCCACGAAAATATTCTTTGTTAATTCGTTGGCAATTCGTTGGTAATTCGATGTAAAAAAAAAAAAATTGCCTATATATAGAAGCAACACTTCATTATAAAAACTACAAAAACAAAAACAAACTCTCTCTTCACCTACAAAAAAAAACTTTTCACCATAAAAACACTTTTTAAACACTTTTTCAATATATTCCTTTTCAGAAAAAAAAAAATTTCTTATATACCAAAAAAAAAAAAAAAAAGTCAATATACGAATTACGAAGTTGGATGTATAATCGTAAAGATTCGGAGGGATCGCTGACGAGGGAGTTTCAAGATGGGCTAGAAGGATTCATGTATCAGGCGGGAAGTTTGCAAATTACCGTTGAAAGTGGTATGATGTACTGTCCTTGTCAAAAATGCATGAATAGAAAATTTATTCGTATCTCAAAAGTGTGGTCGCATCTATTAAATAGAGGGTTTTTTCCGCACTACTATATTTGGTATAATCATGGAGAAGGGCATGGGGGAAATGTTGCTAGTAGTAGCGGTAATAACCAAGCAGTTAATGCTGATGCTGAGTCAAATAATGTGCATCAAGTTGATGATCATGGTGAATATGGTGATCAGGATAGGATTCATGAGATGGTTACAGATGCATTTCATGAAAACACGGGTACATTTCTAGCTGCTGGTCATGATAGTAATATTTACGACGAGGAACCCAAT
>JAHZTW010000003.1:85415056-85438027 GCA_020283515.1 Alliaria petiolata | reverse complement strand
TAGGTATTTACGACGAAAATAAGTTTGCCACGATTTAAGGACGAACTCTGTTGCCACGGTTTTACGACGATTTTTTAATTTGCCACGAATTTACTACGAATATTTTCCCCTCGATTTGCCACGAATTTACGACGATTATTTATTTTGCTACGAATTTACTACGATTTGTTTCCCCTCAATTAGCCACGATTTTACGACGATTATTATTTTGCTACGAATTTACTACGATTTATTCTCTCTCAATTTGTCACGGATTTACGACGAATTATTTACCTCGCTATTTTACGACGATTTTACGACGACACTATTAACGACGATTTTACGACGAAACTTGGATCTCCCAATATTAACGACGAATTTGCGACGAATTTGCTTTCGCGACGATCGATTACCGACGATTGAACTTTCGTGGCAAATTCGTTGCGACTGTCGATTTACGACGAATTTGCCACGAATTCGGCCCTCGTAAAAAGTATGTTTTCTTGTAGTGATAGCACTTGAATTCAACATCTTCGAACGCCATTTTTGAAAGAGAGACAAATTATGGTTTCCAAGTAGACGATGAGTCGATTTATAGAAAGGTTGAGAGGTTATTTCGATGATTTGTGCATTTGTTATAAATGCTATCGAATAAAACTTTTAGAAACAAGCGTCTTCTTTTTTGGAACTAGTTTTCTCTAGTTCCTAAACTTTCTAGATATGTTATCTAAGCAAATCTCAGTCTCCTTTTCGGTACCATTATAAAAGTGAAAACCATTACTAGTAAATTGACTTTTATTGGAAACTATTTATTTTCTTAATAATTACTCCCTCTGTTTCACAAATAGTGTTATTTTGACTCTTGGTTTCTGTTTCACAAAGAATGTCACTTTGTGTTTTCAATGCAATTTTTTAAACTAAATCTCAGTTTTATCTCTACTATTTTAACCTATTAATTAGAGAGAGAAACTGATTTAGTGTATTAATAAAGGGCATAAAAAAAATTTACAAATTTTTTTTAATTTGTGTGAAAAATGTCAGAATGACACTCTTTGTGAAACAGAGGGAGTAGTTTTCTCGCTTAAGCTGTCAATTTCAGTTTATATTTTTTACCTACCACAACAATTCAGTATTGTCATTGAAAAATTCTGAGGGATTTGCTAATTATGAAATGCACTACTGATGATGAATACAAAATTCTAATGATTCTTGTCCAGGGGTGTGTACGTAAATGATCTATATATAGGACTAGGAGCAAAACAAATTGGTTTAGTTCAACCGGAGGCGATCATTTTATAAATAACTTGTCAAATAATATATTACTTGATTCAATATATTTCATTTTATTGATATTAAGAGACATATTGATCTTAGAATTCTTTAGTCGAAGCACCAACCTTGGAAATATCAATACTAAGATATTGGTAACAAAGACTTGAAGCTTATTACCATATAACCATATATTTTTTATCTACGAAACCCCATTTGAATCAACACGTCCACGACGGCGACGACGACGACTTGTGCGAGTTGAGTTAGCCTCTTGCACAGTGATGCTGCTGCTATCTCCGAGCTTCTGACCGTTCATTACGTTAATGGCATCCCACATGGATCTCTCCTCTTTGAAAGTAAGAATTCCATATACCTTTATATTTTCAGAATCACGCTGATCTTTAATGACCTGTGAATACAAAGCTCAACAAATTACAGATAAATCATAATTCATATGTAACTCCAATACCATACCACGGTGGGAAACTGACAAAAAAAAAAAAAAATCCAGCCCTAGAATATGTAATTTCGCCAAACAAAGAAAATGTACTCTCTCAGTGATGTTAGTCGTCGGTTTAGTACCAAGTATGAAGGGAAGGAGGTGAGATTTGGGGTTTTTTGTGCAGTTGGCACTAACATGTTCTCAAGTTGCTTTTAGATATATACTTCCTCTGCAAGTAATCACAATCAGATATGACAAAGCCCAACCTGTTTCTACTATATGATCAATTATGAAATCTTTTATAAATGTAAAAGGAAATGAAACCAAAGCAACGTACGTGGTTATTCTTCTACATCAGTACCATCAAACCTCTGCTCCAAAACAAGCAAAGCAAAGACATATCTTTTTTTACAAGAAATCATTCTGCATAAACAATTTACCAATTGTTTTTTGAGAAATTTCATATAGAAGAATATCTCGGTTGATTTTTTGGGTAAAATGTGAAAAATATACAAGTGAAGAAAAACACATTATATATAAAAAAAAATGATAAAATGTATTTATTAGAACGAGAGAACAGAGAAGTAAAAAAATGATTTAATAAAAATTATCTTTTTTGGACATTTTTTTTTTTTTTTTAATAAGAAGTTTCTGAGAAAATTAATTAACTCGAACGAGCGAAATGAAATTTGTCGTTTCCTTATAAATACCCAAGAACCAGCCTTTTTCAAAAAATCGAATTAGGCTCGCTTTCCGTTAGAATTCGCTTCTAACTGATTTCACACGGCGATGGTTGTAATCGCTGAAATCCCCGACGGATCTAACGGCGGCGATCCTAGCAAGAACCCGCAAGAAGTCAGAAAGATTGGTTTTGAATCATTACCCGCCGGTGTCAGCGAGCTCTGCGTCGCACGCATCTCGGTATGTCTTTACCCGGTGATATCGAGCCTCTCCACCGCCCTTCGCCGTCTCGTCACTTCGACGGAGCTCTACGCCGTCCGATCGGAACTCGACATCACCGAACGCTTTCTTTACGCCTTGGTCGCATTCTATCCTGGTGAATTCCCGAGATGGCACATCCTCTACCGAAGAAACCACTCCTTGCGGCCTGTCTCTTATACACATCTAGATGTGTTCCTTGCGACTGCGCAGAGTCGATTCGCTCCCTCCCATGCCTTACGGATCCGCCGTCGTCACAATCGGGCGGGAGATTTACGTGATCGGCGGATGGGACGGCCAAAGAAACACATCGGACGTGACTGTCATCGACTGCAGGTCCCACACGCACCGCTCGCTCCCGAGGATGAAGGTTGCTCGCTGCCGAGCCGCCGCCGGAGTAATCGGCGGAATGATTTACGTGATCGGAGGCTGCGAGATGCGACTCTGGAATTGGATCGAAGCGTTCAATCTAAGCAGACAGGAATGGATTGAAATAACGGGGCCGATCCAGCCTGGTGTGAGTAGATTGTTTGTGACGTACGCGGTGATGGAAGAGAAGATTTACACTTTGGATACTCAAGGTCGTTGTCGTTCTTACGAACTCAGAGAAGGTGGTGAACAGGTTAATTCGTCAGGGGTCGGTGGAAATGAACTGAGGCGTTTGTGGCATGCGTCGTCTTGCGTGGTTGATGATATGTTGTACGCCATCGATCCTCTGCGCATTCTTGGCCAACCAATAGTCGTGTATGATCCAAAGGATGGGGTTTGGAGACCTGTGTATGGTGTTCTTGGTTTGCTTCCTGCCCTCTATTTGTATGGTTACGAGTCTAGGATGGCGAATCTTGATGGGAAGCTGGTGATTCTGGTCGGTAATCAGAGCCAGTTGTTGGACTATGACGGGCCAAAAACTGTATGGTGCTCAGAGATCTCTTTGGAAAGACGTCAAGGAGGTGACATTTGGGGGAGGCTCGAGTCAGCCCATCTTGTTCTTACATCCCTCGGGCTGCCTTACATTGAGCTTTGCCGAACTGTTACCGTTTGATGATGATATAACAACACTTGGAGGAGGTATGTTTCTTTCTGTGATAATATTATGATCTTCGTGCACTTTCTTTAGCCTAAGGCTTATACTTCATCTACTTACAGGTGAGAGCAAAATATGAAGCAAAGTGGCTCAGAAGAAGCTGTATCTGACACCTCAAGAGTAACTCCTCCTTGTTAACCACAGTGTACTACATACTCTTACAGAATTATAGTCTTGAGTAGATTTCTTAAGCTGTACAAATTTTAAGCTGCCTTTTACGAAACTTGTTGATATGGATCTTTTAGTTAGCTATGTTTTAGGGTTTTGTGTAGTTGCACTAACATAGAGTCTCAGGGGTTTTCTATCATTTTGCTTTTTCTGCAAGTCTTATTCATGTATAAGCAGAACCCAAATTTGTGTATCTACTAACTAGAAGAGCAATATGAAATATTATTGGTTTAGAGATGGCGAAACAAATTGATTTAGTTAACCGGTGGTTTTGACTTTTATGGGTGACTACAATATCAAATTAAGAAAATACAAAGACCTGAAGCTATCTTTGATTTATATTTAGGATACTCTCAATTTATAGATTTTCCCCCTTCTTGTAAAATTTATAGATCACGTTCAGACTTTACAATGAATATTGTGCTTCTAGTATATGAAATACTGGTTCAGAGAAGTGAAGATGGGGGGCAAAACAAACCGGTTTACTTTTAACCAGTAGTTATAATCTTATTGATAGTGATTACAAATACCTGATATTATTATTTTTCATAACATATTCTGAAATAATCTAGTTTAGAGAATGCCCTTTTCTTTTTAACTTTGAAATGTGCACGCATGATTGCAAGTTTGCAACCATCATCATATCAGCATCAACACGATAGACGTTTTTCACGGGCCGTGACAATCTTTGTTAACAGGGCCCAATAGGTTCCACCGAGACGTGAACTCGGTTAACAAATCCAGTAAGTAGCTTTTTGGGATTAAATACAAAGATGATGGTACTATTGAATGTTACAATTTGTTGTTCTTGAAACTAATAAAGTTGAAGATGTGGATTTTACCGAAACGTTTGCCCACATAATAACTATGATAACTATGATTTGATATTTTTTTCTTGTTCTTTCAAGTTTCTGCAAAAATCAATTGCGAAGTTTACCAAATAGATGTTCACAATATTTTTTTCACAAGAATTTTGAAGAAGAAAATTTTATAAAAAAATTTCTATATTTTTGTGAAGTTTGTCGATTACGCAAGTGGTTATAAACTTTTGTCAAAAATTTCACTTTTTTTTTGGTTCAAATGTCAAAATTTCACTACAAAAATAAATTCACATAGCTACGTTTTTTGTTAAAAAAACATGTGTAGCTAAATTTTGTTAAGAAATTGTTACAATGAAAGCAAAATGCTAAATTGTAGCAAATTTGTAATTTTGTATAGAAAGTTTGCTATTGTTAGCGAGAACGTTTTAGTAGTAGCAAATCTGTTTCAAAATACCACAAAAAATCGTCGCAAAATTAGTTACAATAATGTTTGTAACGTTTTGTAGATATTTAACTACTGTTTGCGTCAAAGTTTATGTTGTGCCAAAATTGTTTCAAAAAATGACAAATTTTTTGTAACAAAGTTAGTTACAAAATTTGGTTATAACATTTTGTAGATAATTTATTACAGTTTGCAAAGACTTTTTATGGTCGCAAAAGTGTTTTCAAAAAGCACAAAATAATTGTATCTAATTTGTGTCGATTTGCGACAAAAATAAAATTATTTCCAAATTGTGTCAAATAGCAACATAATATATATATATATATATATATAATTGTAACAAACGAATTTGTAACAATCTATGACAAAAACTACAAATAGATACACAAATATTAGTGGCTAAAATTGTTTATATTTTTTTAAAAAATCGTTTCACGTTTTTTGCAGCAAATTTAGTTTGTCAATACTCGAACCTGTGCAGAGACCTAAACAAAAAAAAAGAACAAAATCACTTTAACCTAAAAAAAAGAATACATCTCTCTCTCTCGAGACCTTCTTTCTCTTCCCTCTATCCTCACCTTTTCAGATCTACTCCTCCACCGTCTCCAATCTACAAAATCATTTTTGTGTCTGTTTTTGTTATCTACTCTTTCTCCTCCAAACTACTGAAATGCTTTCGTGAATCCTTCGGCCATGACACACGGAGGTTATGCCAAGAGAAGGGTTTTGGAGCCGAAGCCTACGACGAGAAGCAGCAGCAGCAGTCAGAGGACGAAAGGATTACGCGTGGAGAATAAACCTAAGATTTTCTCACTCAAGAATCAGTTGCGGTCCGTCGAACTATTTCTTCGTAAAGTGCGCTTCTTTCTCTCTCTCTCTCTCTGCTTAAAAGGCTTTCTTAGAGCAGCTTCAACGGTGAGTTCTAATCTAAGAATTCTCTTTAAAATAAATAAAAATTAAAATAAAATAAGAAAGAGAATAACAAAAGTTCTTTAACACAAGAGTTTTAAGAATGGATTCTAACCTATTCACTTCCACATGTCACTCAACTAGCATTTTAATGATTTTTTTATAATTGAAATATAATTATACCATTAAAATATTAATATTTTTATTTTTTTAGAAACTCACATGGTTTCTAAGGGTTGGAGCTGCTCTTAGATGTCTTATGGTCGAATTTTTGTTAAATTCTCAGCCTTTCTAGAATAATACTCGTAATTTGCCGATTCAATTAGCTTGTTGTCTGGCTTATGTTCTATGTATGGCTTAAGGGTTATTGTGATGTTTTTGGGTTGTGTTCTTGTAGAGAATATGCTCAATTAAGAGTGAATAGTATCTAAAGAGTGTTGATGTATTTTTGCAAGGGTCATTAATCTACTCGCATACGTCAATCATACTACTTTGCCTCATTACATCAAAGGAAATTGCTCATTCACAGAACTAATTATTTTCTTACTTATTTATTTTATTGGCTTTTTAGGACTTTCATCAACTATGAATGTTCAGATCGTTTATCTGGAGTGTTGTGGTAAGTTTAGCTCATCTGATTTACTTAAATGTCTTTAGAGCAAGTCAAATGGATAACTTTTGTTGAGGGTCTTAAACATATTTTAATATTAAATATATTATTAATTTAAGTTAAGAATTTTATTAGCTTAGACCATCCCAATGGAAACACTTAACTTGAGTGTCTTAAAATTTTATAACAATTAAAAAAAATTTGATTTTTGAAAAAAAAAAAAAAATACGTTTTTTAAAAAAAGTCAAAAAACAAAACAAAATATGTGACGAATCGCGTCGAGACACGTGTCTTAAGACATCCTAAAAATGATCTTAAATAAGACACTTTTCTTATACTTAAGACACTCAAGTGTTGCCATGTCATTATTTTTTTATTTTTGTTTTTTGGACTTAAGACACTTGGATGTCTCCATTGGGGATGGTCTTAGTAGTGTAAGCTAATCTACTTGTAGCGTGGGTCCTTAGTTTTGTTTAATTAGCGTTAAATATTTTAATTGAAAATATATGAGAATTAAAATAAATAAAAAATTCTTAAGTTTCGATTTTGTGTTTTTAATATATATATTTTTAAATTGGTGATCCAATTTTGTTTTCTATTTTTTTTAAATCATTTTAATGGATTTAAAATTTTGTTATTACAAATCTTAGTAAATGTGGGTCCTAATCTAGAAATACTTTTAAAATAATCAATACTTGATTCAAAGCACCACCTTCCATATATATATTTTTTTTATCAACAGTCTCAATACCTAGAACTGTTCAAAACACCTAAGGGCATGTGCATGGGAGACATTAAGAGATCTAATAACATTATTAAAATAATAAATCTTAAGACTAAAGATCCAAAACTGATAAAAAATGTCTAATATAGGATTTTTTTTGGGGCTTTAGACATCTCTCCATAACTAAAGTGTCTTAAAACATAAAATTTATTTAAATTTAATCAAAAAAATAATTTTTAGACACCCACTTTTAAAGTCTCCAATGCACATTTCCTAACGTAGAACCTTCCACACATATGTTATAATTTATAAAGCTTATAAGCTTATTTTTGTACACAAAAGAAAAAGCTTATTATACATATTTTGTCTCATGAAATCCGATGGTTCAACTTCACGACGACGCCACGTCCACGGATACGCAGGCGTTCTTCTTTGAATCAACACGTCCACGACGACGACGACTTTTACG
Organism: Alliaria petiolata; assembly: GCA_020283515.1. Lineage (NCBI taxonomy): Eukaryota > Viridiplantae > Streptophyta > Magnoliopsida > Brassicales > Brassicaceae > Alliaria > Alliaria petiolata. The sequence continues at coordinate 85,430,168 of JAHZTW010000003.1, read as the reverse complement.
AGATGAGTGAGCCTCTTCCACGGTGATGGTTGTGTATATCCCAGCGAGATTCAGATTCAGACCGTTCATTCCCTTAATGGCATCCCTCATGGACTTCTCGTCTTTGAATGTAACAAATCCATATGTCGATGGATCATCATAGTCATACTCAGATTGGTAAACGATCTGTGAAACAAAGAAAAACAATNTGCATAAACAGCTGCATCAACAAGATCTTTGTGCTCACACAGTTCAACTCGGCTTCCCTCAATCGACATTTAGCACGTACTTATTTTGGGAATGGCATTAACTTTGGAGGTGGCTTTGTTGAGGTATAAACACTAACTATAGCAATAAACAATTTTGGTTTGTTCTTGATTTTCGAACGAATGAAGCAAAAGTAAAATCTTATTGAACAGGTTCTTGCTGCTACACAAACACCCGGGGAAGCAGGGAAGAAGTGGTTTCAAGGAACAGCAGACGCTGTCAGAAAATTTCTCTGGGTGTTTGAGGTATGAACTTTATGATCACGTTTACTCTGCTTTATTGATACTAAATCCTGTTCCTTTGTGATCTTTGAAGTGGTCTTATGATGCAGGATGCCAAGAACAGGAACATCGAGAACATACTTATCTTGTCTGGAGATCATCTCTACAGAATGAACTATATGGACTTTGTTCAGGTATTTATCTGAATCTATAAACAGATTTTTATCATTATCTTTAAGCCAAATTCAAATTATCAGTATTTATAGTTTCACCAACTCAATGTGTTGTAACTTGTAACAGTCTCATGTAGATAGAAACGCTGATGTTACTCTTTCGTGCGCACCAGTCAGTGAAAGGTTAGTTTAGGCAACTTTGGCTGTTGTGTGTGTGTTTCAGCTCCTGAGGAACAAATGGGGCAAGCTTTTTTTAGACGGGAAAGGAGAAGTAGGCACCTGTTGTGTGTGTTTCAGCTATATGTTGTTATCAAGAAACGAATCGAGCGCACGCTGATTCGAACTGTAAGTGACAGATACTTAACAATGTGAAGAGTAGGCTGACCGGGTTTGATTTGGGTTAAACCAGATGGTGACCGCATTGGTTTGAACCGGATTTCCAGAATTAATCGCACTTTAAACCATACCGGCAGCGAATCTTGATTGAGTACATCTCAAAAGGAAGGATCGAGGCTAAGGAGATTACGAAATTAGCAATTTTATATGTATTTTTGGACAAAAAGAATGAATTGTGTATGTATAATTTGCCAATGTATGTAATACAATTCATATCGTTGTTAAAATAACGTTGTTACAAATTTACACTAAATACATACTAATTTTACATTTTTTACTTTATTTTCCTCGGAATAAATGAATTAGTGTAAGTGAAATTTCAAATGGCGGGAAAATAAATAAATAAAAAAATAAAAGAAAGAAGAGAAAGAAAGAAAAGAAAGAAGACGAGACGAGGCGAGGCGAGGCGAGACGCGACGAGAAACGGAATCCCCGAGGTGAATCCCTACTTCTCCTCCTCTCCATTTTTTTGATCTCAAGACTCGATGCGTTAGATCTGTTTGCAATTTCGCTTGGATTACGTTTTTGCTTTTGCGCTTTTTAGGTTTTCTGCCACCAACGGACTCGTTTCTTCTTTCTCCATCGTTTCTTCTTTCTCCATCGTTTCATTCCCTGTGACCTGGTTCGTGTAGAGCTGTTTCTCAATCTGCGAAAATGCTGACGGAGTTCAAGACGCTGTTCGAGAAGGATGGCGTCGGAGTTAACGGCCTGAGTTTTCACGCACAAAACCCCTGGATTCTCGCGGGTATGCACAGTGGCGTGATCCAGCTCTGGGATTACCGTACGGATACTTTGATCGGGACATTTGACGAGCACGTAGGACCTGTTCGTGGTGTTCACTTCCACAGTTCACAGTCTTTCTTCGTCTCGGGAGGTAGTTACGCTTTGCTCTTTCTCGTTAAGTTCATCTGTGAATCTGGATAGTTACGCTTTGCTCTTTCTCGTTAAGTTCATCTGGGAATCTGGATAGGTTATAGTTATAGTTCTGCTGAATTGTATGTTAACATTGGGCATCCTTGGTTTCTAGATTTAACATGTCCCAACCTCGATTTGCTGGATCTCTTGAGCTCAAACGAATGGATCTATACAAGATTATAGCATTGTATGGTTCTTTGGGTATATAGCATATGGTTTTTTGGGTGTATATGCTCCTAATCTGTTAAAAGCCGATTTGCGTGACTTGTGGTGTGTTTTTAGACACAAGGAATCAACTGAAAACAAATGTTATAAAAGCAGTGATGGTTGCATTCTTCTTCAATTACAGTTTGCTTAACGCTCGTCCGTCTACTATTGCAGGGGATGATCACAGTGTTAAACTTTGGAACTACGAAGAAGAACCACACAGCCGTCCTGTCACTCTTGGCGGGCATTCCGGTTGTGTCCGCACAGTTCAGTTTCACGAGGACTGCCCATGGATTGCGAGTGCTAGTGATGATAGCACTATCCGCATATGGGACTGGCAGATATCACAGACTTGTATTTTTGTGTTGAATGGCCACAATCATCCTGTCACGTGTGCTTCTTTCCATCCAAAAGAAAAACTTCTCATATCAGCTTCCACGGATAAGACTGTCCGTGTCTGGAATGCTGGCTATAATGCTTCTGGTGTGTTTCACGCTACAGTTAAGCACGTCCTCAAAGGTCATAGTGAAGGAGTCAACTCGGCTTCTTTTCATCCCACCCTTCCTTTTATCATCTCGGGTGCAAATGACCGCCTAGTAAAGATTTGGGAAATCAATGGTATGTTATCCTTTTCTGCGTGCAAGATTTATATGCAAATGTTGTTTATGCCTTAGTTCTTAGATGGATCTCGAAATAGCAAAGGTGACTTACTAATGTAGTTCTTATTAACATCATTGCAGAAACCAAAGCTTGGGAGTTGCAAACTCTGCAAGGCCATACGGATAATGTTTCATCAGTGATGTTCCATCCAAAACAGCACATGATTGTATCCAACTCCGAGGATAAGAGCATTCGTGTCTGGGAGCCAACTCGAAATCTAGTCCAAACTTTCAGCCGTGGAGAGGACATTTTCAGGATTCTTGCAGTTCACCCTGAGAATAATGTTCTGGCAGCGGGACATGACGATGGTATTGTCGTGTTCAAACTTGAGACTCGTCCTGCATCTGAGGAAGTTGAAGCTACCAAGAAGAGGCAGAAGACGGAAGATAACTCGTCTGGTCCTATAAAACGTCCTGCAGCCAAGAAAAAGAAAAAGGCAGAAGAAGATAATGTCAATTATGATAAGGTAATGCATTATATATTCCCTATATTTGATATCGTTTTTAACAGACTTTTGGTATATGGTTTAATGAAAAACTCGTGTGTTTCATGTTATAGATTGATGCCCTTTGGGATTTAGAAAACGTTGAAGTTCCACGCGATTTTTCGGCGAGCCTTGTGTATGAGACCTTTAAGAGGAGGCTCGGAGAATATGGATTCCATGGGCAGCTGGATATAACAATCATAGTAGGCTATTTAGATAGCAAAATTCCCGAAGCTCTGCTGCAGCACGACAGGATTCACGTAGTTCATGCCGTGGAAACCAACAGTAAGTATGTGTATTTTTTGTTTTTCAGATCAGTTTGCAGGTTGGATCTTTGTTGGTTATTTGGCTTTTTTTTTTTTTTTGTTTTTCAGGACCAGATGAAGATTCTAAAAAAGACCAGGCTGCAGATAAGGGAATCATTAGGAGAATAAAGGATTGGCTTAAAACGCCTCGGGTGCGTCAGAACGTTCTTCTGTTGTCAGGAGACAACGGGTTCCAGCCTTCCATCAAACTGGTGAAGAAGGCAGGCCACTTCACCATGGCAATCTGTCAACAGGTGAAACAACAGAAATGCTCTTCCTCGGTGATAAGAAGATCCGTCGACTTGTGTCTTCCCCTGTGGAGAGACTTTCTGGAGCTTCCCAGATACGCACCTAACAAGACGAAGATGCGGAATGAGAGGAGGATGGCGAAGAGAGAGGAGGAGAAAATGAAGAGGAGAGAGGAGGGAACGAAGGAGGATGAGAAGTGGAGCGAGGAGGAAACGAAGGAGAGAATGAAGGAGAAGAAGGAGAGAATGAAGAAGGGGAAGGCGAGAAGGAAGAAGGGGCAATTGCGAAGGAAGAAGGCGAGGAAGGAGCAGGCTGCCAATCTAGGTTTAATTTGATAATGGGAATCGTGTCTGTGATTTGTTCAATTTTAGGCCTAACTCGTTCATACAGACCGATTTCAATTTGGTTAACCGTACCAATTAGCATGTTTTCAATTTGGTTAAACCGTTTAAGAGATGTTTCCAGATATGTTCAGGTGCGGGTGTCATTTTCTGCTCACAACTTTTTATTTTTTGTCAACCAGATCAGAATTTATATTTTGATTAGAGACAGCGCCAAATATATTATTCCATTAACCACCCCATAGGTGGTCATACATTACAAGCATACAATACATTTTTTTAAGACTGAATTTTTTTTCTTTTCTTAACAGAAAGCCGAGAAAGGTCGTGATTGATGAAAGGTTTTTGCTTTTAATTTTATAAACGCTAAGAGGTAGTGAGTATTATTGGGACATGCACACACCATTGGAAATTAAAGGTCAAAGTTGCCCAAGATACTTGTATAGCCATGTCCGTCTCCTTTTATGCTCCCTTAAGACTTATGGGGGTTTATATTATTATTCCGAATATATTATATGTTTTGTTAGAATGAACAAAGTGGGTGTGTTGGTCTAGTGGTATGATTCTCGCCCGTCGATTTTTTGAAAGTCAAGATCCAAAAGCGATTACGCATGAACCATGTTCACTCCAATTTCTAACGTATTAAAAAAGGCACGCATTTTGTCACACAAGAGCAAAAGTGCAGGAAAAGTAGTTCGATAACTAAGCAACATCACTGCAGAAACATCCTTTATTGATAATGTGTTGTATTGACAAGCATTTCTTCTCACAAGAGCAGAAACATCCTCAAAAAATGTCTTCTGTTTCACAAACCACACTGTTCTGTTTTGCGCCCTTCAGCGCAAGAAGAGAAGCTCCATAGGAAGCTTCCGTGTGGACGGCTTTGCTCACAGGCAAACCAAGAACTCGCTGCCTTATCTTTATCCACGTGTCGTTCTTTGCCCCACCTCCTGCTGTCAACACTTCCTCTGCCTCCGTTGCTCCCATCTCTTTCAACAACTTGTAGCCTTTCCCCTGTAATGTATATATATACACCCAAGTCACTTGGTTGCTAACTGAGCTTTAACCTCTCAACGAGCTCTATCGGGAACCAAAAAGCTATACTAAGCTTGAATCTAATTTATTTGTACCTCAATACGAGCGATTGATTCCAAGATACCATACAAGTATTCAACGTCGTTTTCTGGGTGTGGAAGTAATCTGCAACATTTTACCATGTTTTTAAAGTGAATCTACACAGGTAAAGAAAAGTGCTTCCTACTTGATTTGAGGCAAGTTTGATTTAAAATTATACATACAGAGAGAGACCTGTGGGAACAATGGAAAGGCAGACAAACCTGGGAGCCAAGTTAGGATCAGCAACTGGGAATCTCTCACCGCTGCTCTGCAGAGGATAGTAATCTAGAGAAGATACCACCGTAGGATCGATCTCTCGGCTCAGTCTCTCTAGCTGCTCATCACTAAAGAGCTGTCTGAGAATGGCTCCACCAGTGTTGGAAGCTCCTCCGACCAGCCATTTGTCATCCAGGCGGTGGCTGTAGACTCCATACCTCGCATCATCGACCCTTTTGGCAAAAGGCTGACACATAACTTCTCCACTCTCACTGGTACACATAGGCAAATGGGATTTAAACAGCATTTCAATCAAATCCTGTAATGTGGATGGAACAAAAAAAAAAAAACAGAAAAGAGAGACTACAAGAACAAAAAGGAATCAGATGCCTGTTTAAGATGAGAGTTGTTGCAGAGGTTCCATCAAGCGAAATGGATGAGACGAGGGAGCGAACAGTAATGGGAATGTCCTCTAGCAAAGAAAAAAGAGTTGCTTTCCATGAGCTTCCCCAATCCATGCTTTCTTCCCTCTATCTAGATGGCAAACAAACGTCTCAGACCATACATCCCAAAACTATGGCACAACACAAGGAACCAGCAACTAGATGGCTTTGATGAAGTCTTAACCAACACAAACAACTAATCACTCGCATATATTTTGAGTACAAATGCAAATTTCTTTACCATAAAACGAGGATATTCTCTTTTCCCTTGTGCTCTAATCCCTCCTTGTTCATCAATAACCGTGAATCGAGCCCCCGAAGTACCAAAATCCATACCCAGATAGAGTTTTCCTAAGTTCGTTCCTCCATTGCCACTCATATCATCAGCCATAGCTCTGAGTCTGAAATCAGAGTTCCTGCCTAGATTACTGTACAATCGAGTTCTGGGTAGAGGGAGACTCCTTGAGATAGAAGTAGACCACCCTGAGATTAAAATTATCATGATTCAGCTCATATATGTACTTACAGATTCCTCCGAAAATCAAATCGAGAGAGTAATCAACTTAACGCACTAAGTAGCCAAATTCTTCGAGGGGATTATTTTACCTGGTTGTTTCGGAGATTGGAAAAGCTCAAACGAAGAGATTTGAAACTGACGGAGCATCAGCATCTCTCTCTCTCTCTCTCTCTCTCTCTCTCTTTTCCTCTTTAGTCTCTGAGGCTGCTTTCTTCTTCCAACTCCATAGATAAGGAGATTGCAAGTTCGTGACCGTTGGATTTCTGGATTTGAAACGATGATTTCTTCGCTTGTAAACGTTGCAAGTAGTCCTAGCGAATAAGCAAGCTTCGTTTCAAAGAAGACACAGATCTTCTCTGCTCAGGCAAAAGAAGGAGTCAATGATTTCTACCGAGTAATCCAGAAATCGTTTCTCGATTATTTGCAGGTTTTCGATGTTTTGGTGAAGAATGAATGATTCACGCCGCCATCGACATCTTTGGTTAAAGTTAAATTTTCTCTTATGTGTGCTTATGGAGGATTAGGTTAATGTTTGATTTAAGTGATAAATAGGAAACAGTTTTAAGTTTAATGTATATAATTATTTTTTCGCAATATATACCGAGTCGATTCAGTTGACTCGGTCGGCTAGACTATAAATCTGTTTGGCAACAGGTTTTTAGCAAGTTAAAATCATTTCTTGCTTAGAATTTGATCGACTTAGCTGGATCTGAGAGTTCCAAAACTGAGACAACTGGACTGAGGAGGAAAGAGGGTTCAAGAGTCTTCCTCTTGGAACTGAAGGTGTTTCTTTTAATTTGTCAGATGTTTCCTTTTCAATATTGATAAAATGTAAATGAGACTTTCTGTTATTGTATAATGCAAAACTGCCTTAGAAGAACAACTCGGTTTGTTACCACATCCGATTTGGTGTCACTAGAGGCTCAGAAAAGGAATTTAAGTAGAAATTTAAGTTGCTATGGAAAATTGGAAATAGAATTCTTGACGATCACTGCGCTGGAGATTGTTGTATTCTTGAAGAAGAGAACAAATGTATTCGATTTGAAAAATGAAATAAAAGATTGATGGAAGCGAAACATGTTTTGAAAGCAGGGTTTGAGCGATCGATTGTTTTAACTTCTTAAATTAAGCCAGTCAAAAATACGATCAACTTACTTTTCTAAATATAAATATATATAACCATCGTTTTAAACAAGCAAAACGAAATGAAAAATAAATTAGTACAAATTGAAAACATAGGCAGAAACGGAAAATAAGAGCTTCCAGGACTGATGGCTCGCTTGAGTAACAATTTCACCACTCTTTGCTTGGAGGTTTGAGATTTTTCGAGCTCTACGTCGAGCTCAACGATTCGCAAGACGTAAATGATTATGAAGATGACCAAAACCCGTCCCGAATGCTTTCCTCAAACGTTTTCTCTTTGCGAAAAATGTTACTACTCCTTCCTACAAGACGTATATATATGAAACATGAGTATTTGGAAACGTTTTTTTTTTTTTTTTAATCTCTCTATTTGACTGCATCTAGAAGCATTTCAGAAACACAAACGACAAGTTGACACCAAAGTCAGCAAAACCAATTTCATGCTTTCTATTTCACAGCCGGATGTATACATTTTTAATCTAGAAAAACTTGCCTTTTGCCAGTGCTTTCGATTGAGCTTATTTTCTCGCTTACACGCATGAATTTCATCCTCCTGATTGACAAGGAGTGGAAAAAGTTAAACAGGTTGTTGCTCAAATAGTTAGACAAATGTATAGGATGATACAGTGGATGCTTACTTCCTCTGCATGTTCTTCACTTGAGAGATNCACAAACGACAAGTTGACACCAAAGTCAGCAAAACCAATTTCATGCTTTCTATTTCACAGCCGGATGTATACATTTTTAATCTAGAAAAACTTGCCTTTTGCCAGTGCTTTCGATTGAGCTTATTTTCTCGCTTACACGCATGAATTTCATCCTCCTGATTGACAAGGAGTGGAAAAAGTTAAACAGGTTGTTGCTCAAATAGTTAGACAAATGTATAGGATGATACAGTGGATGCTTACTTCCTCTGCATGTTCTTCACTTGAGAGATGCTTGGTGAAATCGTCAAGGCTTTCGCAATCACAAAAGCACACTTTGCAATAAAACATTTCGGTGGTAGATTCAGTACCCCTTCCACTGCACTTCTGAAGAACGTTTCCACTGCACTTGTGAAGAAGAACGTGCCTTCTTGTCTCTGAAACTGTGGAAAAGAAAAATCTAACTATAGCTCAGAAACAGGGTAATTAGATTTCAAACACTATTGGATGAGATGATGAGAGGGCAAACAAACAAACACACACCTGCAAGTAAGCTTTCCCAGAGCCACTCTGCAGAAGTGACCAGGACTGACATTTTGTAAGGCCTATACGAATATGCCAGAAAAAGGTTGTACTTGCGCCGTTGTTGTTGTCTCCAGACAATACCACGCGAGAAGGCCACTTCCACAAGATCGGATATGAGCATCATTGTAGCCGGAGGAGGATTATCATCTTGCCACTCCAACAAATCTGAACGCATGCGATCGTATGTGACTTCTGTTTCAGTAAAAGGAAAGCATTTCAGTAGGGATATATAGTTGAAATTTAAACCCCTAAATTCCAAAGATGGATAACCAAATGGACTAACCGGGAATGGTATGTGCAAGAGCGATTCCAGTGGAAGAGAGCCCTCGCAGGATGTGATCAGGGGTTTGTCTTTGGTCGCCATAGGCAGTGATGGAGACAGGACCAGAGTAGCCTAGTTGCTTGAACGCCGCTTCTATACTCGGACGGACACGACGAGGATCATAACCCTCGGGAATCGGACAGTCCATCATGTTCCACCACACCGCTATTTTAGCTGTCGCGTATTCAGGCTTCGCAGCGTAGTTCTTTCCCCACATCCTCGTCACATCGTCAAGTTCTGCATCCGCAGATTTTAAAACCTCCTGCGAGTGGAAACAGGTTGTTGCTCAGATAGCTAGACAATGTATTGATACAAGCAGAGAGAGGGAGAGGATGCTTACTTGCACTGCATGTTTTTTACTCGAGAGATGCTTCCTGAAACCCTCCAGGCTTTGGCAATCGAAACAGCACGATTTGCAATAAAACATGGCAGATAATTCACTAGTTTCACTGCACTTGTCCTCAACAATGAGTGCGTTTTTGGGCTCAAGTAATTCATTCCAGACCCACTCTGCAGAAGTGCGCAGTACTGACATGTAGCAAGGCTTAGATGGATAAGCCAGAAAAAGGTTGTATTGCGTCTCTTGTTGCAGACGGACCAGATCGAAAGCGAAGACATCTTGAACCTGATCGGATATGAGCATCATTGTAGCCGGAGGAGGATTATGAGATCGCCACTCCAGCATATCCGAATACATGAGTTTATATGTGATTTCTGTTTCAGGAAAAAGGCAAAGGACTTGCTGAGTTGAAATTTAGAAATCCTTAAATTCCAGAGGAGATGGATAGCAATTGGACTAACCGGGTTTGGTATGTGTAACAGCGACTCCGGTGGAAGAGAGCCCTCGCAGGAGGTGACAAGGGGTTTGCTTTTGGTCGCCATAGGCAGTGATGGAGACAGGACCAGAGCAGCCTAGTTTCTTGAACGCCGCTTCCATACTCGGACGGACCCGACGAGCGTCATAACCCTCGGGAATCGGACACCCCTTCATGTCCCACCACACCGCTATTTTAGCGGTTGCGTATTCGGGCGTCGCCGCAATGTTCCCAATCATCCTCGAAACCTAAACAAATCACAGACACAAGTCCTCGAGCCCTAGGGTTTCTTTACTAAGTTTGATTATATACACCACACTATTGGGCCTAAATGAAAGCCCGTCAAGGTGTGGTCCATCACAGGGCTGGGCATTCGGGTTGGATCGCTTATTTCGGATTTAAGATATTTTATAACATTTGTACCGATTTCGGATTGGATTCAGTTGGTACTCTCCGGATTCTAATCGGTTCGTATATAGTTTTTTGGATCCCATTTTTTCTCAGATTCAAGTATTTCTTAATTTGTCGATCACAATTCAAGTATTTTTATTCCAAAAGTAATCAAAAATCTAAAGAAATATTCTATTACATAAAACTAAGGGTGCGAATAAAATTGGGTGAAAATCACTATTCCTTTACATTTCCCCAAAAATCACCAGATTAATTATCATTCCTTTCAATTATAGCGGATCCCCTCAAAAGTTGAAAAATAAGTCTTGTTCCTCTCAGGCTCTAACTGGTGACCATAAAAATAACAATAGGAATGAATAGGAAAAGAATGAAAGGAATAAATGAATGAGAATTATTGTTCCTTCCCAAATTTGATAGGAAATATTTTAACTCTATAGTTCCCTAAAACATAAGGAATGAACATGAATCATGGGTACAATATATTCCTTGCAAATGTTGTAATTTTTAAGGAATGATAAGGAATTTAATGTTCCTTCTCATTCCTTTTGGTCACCAGTTAGACCCTCAATTTTGTTACTCTAAAAATAAGAGAGTAATAAGTTGAACAAATCTAGCGGAAAAATACAATTCCTCTCATTTTTTTTTTCCACTAATCATTATTCCTCTAATTTCTCTACTTACAACCAGTTGCACCCTAAAAGTAATAGATCGTAAAGCAAATTAAACATTCAAAAGTTAAAACCAAATTAAACATTTCATTTCCAACTTTAAATTGTCACGATTTAGGATATGTTTTTGAACATGAAAATCAGTAAAGAATCAGAGCTACAAGCGAAATTATGAGCCTAAAGCCTGAAACTTTCAAAGTTAATTAAAAAAAACAAGCGAAATCAGATTAGAGGGGTTCGAGATTTCAATTTTCGAATCGGGTTAATTGAGTATTTGTTCAGATCTCGGATCGGATCGGATAATACCCAAAATCCGAACTCCACAGAACATTGCTCCCGATCGGGTTTTCTGCTGGATCCAAATCCGACTCAGATCAGGTATTTTTGGGTTGGTACCAGATCCGATTTTTGAATCGTAGTAAAATGGGCAGCCTTAGGTGTGGGTATACGAAATTGGATTTTTATTTTCTTATTTTATTATATAAAGTAGGATGCGTCAAAGTTGCTAATTAACATGATTGTGACATGTGTTAAGTTAATCGATTAGATTTTGACACGTGTTAAAAAAATTCAACCAAATAGATTTTAACGTAATGTTATTATATAAATCTAAATTAGTTTTAATACAAAAATGTTTCCTTTCAATTTAAGAAAAGTAAATTAGATTAATTAGGTTATATTTCAATTTTTTTTAAAAAGTGTTATTGATATGACATTAGACGATGATGAGTACAATGAAAATGAGGATAGCAAAATTCAAGTAGAGAGGCATTTGATGCGAGTCTTGAGAAACATAATATTTTTATAGACTAGAGAGTAGAGAGATCATATACGTGAGATGAATGTGAAGAGAATGATAGATTTTATTTGCTTGAAAAGGGTTAATGGGAAGATCATTAACATACTCGAAAGACTCGAATTGTATATCCAAGTTTTTAACGCAGCGTAACAGAAAAAGATAGTTGATAAAGTGTGTGAAATATATAAAAATAGGGTTAATGTTGCTTATGACTTGCACGTGAGAATTAAAATAAATAAATAATTTTTAGGTTTTGATTTTTTGTTTTTCATATAATGTTTTGAGTAGTGATCCGATTTTGTATTCTATATTTTTTTAAAAAATATTTGATAATGATACGAGATTTAAAGATATGTTAGATACGCTCGTAAATGATTTTTCTTTTAAGTATGAGATTGAGTTTCTCATGAGTCTTTTAAAAACTTTCATTTGAGAGACTATCTTCATTCTCTCTTCTATTTTTTCATTTTTATTAGTATTTTAATATGAGAGACTCTCATTGGTGACACTAAGACCATATGCATTGTGAGATTCTCAATGGGTCTTTAAATGAGTCTCTCACTATTAAAAAATAAAAAATATTACAAAGAGAAAAGAGAAAATAAAATAAGTCTCTTATCTGAGAAACTTTAAGAGACTCATAAAAGACTCAAACACATATCCCATTATAATTGGCTCAATTTTTTTATTTAAAATTAATTATTAAATAAAATTATATTTATAATATGAATATAATATTGGTTGAGAGACTCAGTCTCTAACCAATGCAAATGCTCTTAGATTCTATTAAATTGAAAATTTGAGTCTCTCAACCAATGCAGAGATTCTACTAAATTGAAAATATATCTAACATGTCTAGTAGATTCAGTACTGAATTTAATAATGGCTTATTGAGACGAAACATTTTCCTCAAATAGATTACGTACATAACTTTAAAATCCTGCAAAAGTCAAATATTATGTACTTTAAAATAAAATAAAAATAATCCAACAGCATGGAGTTATTACAAGCACGTATTTCATATTTCTGTATTTTGAAAGCTATCCGTATATGCTTATGTTACACACACATTTAGTGAGTTACGTGGGCCATTGGACCTTAATATAAGTAATTGCGTATATATTGGAGTGTTTGCTTCTCGAAGCTACTACGTACAGGCGAGTTGTTGTCATATCTCCCGCTTTTTGAGCTCCACCGCACATCTGGCTCACACGTGCATGCTTGACCTCTCTCATGTGTCAGGTGGTGTTGTTATTTTATATCCTAAATTTTGAATTTCATTATCTAATCTTTGTAGTAACGTTATAACAGATAAAAATTTAACAGTCAATTTAATTGGTAACGCATATATATTATATACTTTTGACAAAAGAGAAAGTATATATTATATTTACATGTAGATTTCTTCAATATTATTGTCTTGCAAAATACAGGCAAGAGGGGGGTGTCATCATTATAACTCCTGGGCCGCAACTAAAGTGGGCCTATCGTGGCCCCAATTTCTGAAAATGCCAAACTAAAACCACACGCATTATCTGAACCGTTGGATGATTTGTGAGAAAAATAATAATAATAATGACTGCTAGGGCCGAAGAGAACGTGCAGCCCAACTGTTTTAGTTCAATATATAAATACATAATATCAAAGGCTAAAATAGTAATTTACAAGCGAAGAAATCATCGTTTCAAATCCAGAAATCCAACGGTCACGAACTTGCAATCTCCTTATCTATGGAGTTGGAAGAAGAAAGCAGCCNTGGGTTTACTCTTCCAGCAAATGTAGGAGCTTTAAGCTTAAGATCCTTGCCTCCAAGCCAAGGCTGATCTTCTTCTATGTCTCTTCCTCCACGGTTTCTTCCTCTTTCTCTGTCCCTCTCATTCCTTTTGTTTTGACGATTTGGAGCATGGGGTGCGTCACTATCATCCTCAAGACTCGGCATGTCACTGTCTGAGCTGCCTCCTTCACGGTCAGGATGAGTTCTAGCACGGTTCCTAGGGCCATTAGCTGCTGCTGGAGCTGCTGCTGGTGCTGGTGGAAGTGCTGCTGTTGGTGCACGCTGTTCTAGCAGTGTCATACGCTCACTGATGCTTCTCATAGCATCCAGTAGCTGTGCCATGCTCACTTGTGGCTCAGTGTTCTCCATAGTGTCCTGAAAACAAGTAATAGCAGAATCAAATGTAGGCTAAGAACTGAAAGCAGGAAATGCAAACAGAAATGGTATACTCTTCTTTATATTTTTTTTGTCTTTAAAACTATATGATATGAAATGGGATATGAGACTATATGATATAATGAAGTTTGAACCAACTAATGCTAGTCTATGGTTTTTTTTTTTTTTAAATGAGCTTTCCCTAAGAAAGAAATGCAAATAAATGCAGTCAAGGAGCGATCACAATGCAGTAAGACTTTCCAAAGATAGGTTCACACGGTTTGAATGGCAACAAATGCTATTCTAAAAAAGGAAACTCTTATTGTGAGGCCAAAATGAATTAAACCAACAATACTGACCAGATGCAGAATTCAAATGCAAACAATGATATGGAAACAAGTCAACTAACAGATTTTTTTGGCTTTTTCGATTTTAAAATGAATCAAATGCAGAAATGATGTAAGAACACAAGATGAACAAAAACGCAGGAAACAGAGATGCACAGGCAGATGTAAATGCTTTTTATATATATTTTTTTTAATGAGACTATGATATGAACCAATAAACGAATGCAACAGAGAACTTTTTATGGCTTTTATGATTTATAGATGCTTAAACAGATATGCAGAAAAAAAAAAACCAAAAACTAAGAACACCAGAAATGCAGAAACTCAAGAAAACAAAGATGCAGAAACAGAAACAAATAGATCTAAAGAAACAATGATAAACAAATGTAAAAGGGATAGGATACACCTGATTAGGAGCTTTTCAGCTCTGATACCAGATGACACAAGATCACAGGAGGGTGATCTCGTTGGTGGAGGATGGGATCTAACTGCTGGCTGTTCAACTCTCTCAGCTAGATCAATGGATGAACGATGGATGAAGGGGATTGAGTATGGAACCAAATCAGATGGCTGTTCAACTCTTTCTGATTTGATTAGTGGATGGATTTGCGGATTTGTAACAAGGGGAATGAAGTCGCCACAAAGCTTTATGGATCTAAGCTTTGATAAGACAATCTCACACACTCAAATGAATCGCACAAGATGAGTATGAAAGGGTTTCTAGCCTGACGGCTGGAGGG
>JAHZTW010000003.1:85284311-85364733 GCA_020283515.1 Alliaria petiolata | reverse complement strand
AGAGAGAGAAAGAGAGATGGAAGGGAAAGAAGAGGATGTGAGAGTGGGAGCTAACAAGTTCCCAGAGAGGCAACCGATAGGGACATCGGCTCAGACGGACAAGGACTACAAGGAGCCGCCACCAGCGCCACTGTTCGAGCCAGGCGAGCTGAGTTCGTGGTCGTTCTGGAGAGCCGGGATCGCCGAGTTCATAGCCACGTTCCTCTTCTTGTACATCACAGTTCTGACAGTGATGGGAGTGAAGAGAGCCCCAAACATGTGTGCCTCTGTAGGAATCCAAGGCATTGCTTGGGCTTTTGGTGGCATGATCTTTGCCCTTGTCTACTGTACTGCTGGAATTTCTGGTAAATCATACATAACCTACTTCGTTTCTTGATGCCTGATTCACTGCTGTTTGTATTTTAACAGAAGAAAAATTTGGTCTTTTACTTCCTCAGAAACAGAAGAAAAAAGTTGATTATAATCCTCGTGTGTGTGTTTTCACTTTCAGGTGGACACATAAACCCAGCGGTGACTTTTGGTCTCTTCTTAGCTCGGAAACTTTCACTGACGAGAGCTGTCTTCTACATCGTGATGCAATGCCTCGGAGCCATCTGCGGCGCCGGAGTTGTCAAAGGTTTCCAGCCAACGCCGTACCAAACTCTCGGCGGCGGAGCCAACACCGTCGCTCACGGCTACACCAAGGGATCCGGTCTCGGCGCTGAGATCATCGGAACCTTCGTCCTTGTGTACACCGTCTTCTCCGCCACTGACGCCAAGAGGAGCGCTCGTGACTCCCACGTTCCGGTACCCAATCTTTCTTTTACATGGTTGATTTGGGAAATATTCGGTGTTATTAATCTTGGGGGGAAACTTTGCAGATTTTGGCTCCGCTGCCAATCGGATTCGCTGTGTTCTTGGTTCACTTGGCGACGATTCCGATCACGGGAACCGGAATTAACCCAGCTCGGAGTCTTGGAGCTGCAATTATCTACAACAAGGACCACGCTTGGGGCGACCACGTGAGTCCCCCCCCCTTTCGATGACGATTTGATTTGGTTTGCCAATTCGGTCGGTCGAATTGTTGTTTTATCGATTTCTGATTTTCGTGTTGTTGCAGTGGATTTTCTGGGTGGGACCATTCATCGGAGCTGCTCTTGCGGCTCTCTACCACCAGCTTGTCATCAGAGCGATTCCATTCAAGACAAGAAGCTGATTTTGCTGCGTCTCATCTTTGTTTCTTTTTTCAAGTTTCGCTCTTTTGGTTTTTGTGCCTGGAAAATATTTGACATCATCATGTTTGTTTACTTCATGAATTTGTTTGGGTTCTCTTCTCTATTTTCTTCTTTCTCGGTAATTTGCTGTGGATGATCTGCTTTAATCAATCGTTTAATCGAGGTAGGTAAATGTTGGATTGGTACGGTTTTAATTTTGGTTCTGTAGTTAGTCTCTTTCTTAACTTCTCTCTGATTTTGCTTTCTATCGAGCGAAGAAGAGCAAAAGTAATATATACTACGGTTGAGCTTCGGTTTGGGTATAAATTTAGCCCATTTACAATAGCCCATTTACAGTGGACCGACCTCATTCGGTCTAAATAATTTAGGCGTAAAATACACAATTGGACATAAAAACTAATTAATTACATTATGATATCATTAACAAAAAGTTTTACACGAAATATTCTTGCCCCAAGAAAGGTAAATCAAAAGAGTCATTGATTGTTACGATGGATGGCCAACTAAAGTTGACAGAAAACATTCATTATTATTCTACAAAGTAAAGCTAACCTCGTTGGAGTGGATTACTATCACATATCCAAAGCTTTTTAGTTTTTATTTATGTGAGTTTATTAGCCTTTTAAATACTATAATTTAATTCATTTTTTTTTACTTTATTTAATTTCAAATTATTAAGTATGAACTTTTAATTTATTCAAAGTGTATTATGATAAATTAGTGTTATCTTTTTGAAAGTTTGTTACGGATAAGGATACATTTATTAGATATTTGTTAATATTTTTGTATATTCATCTAGTTCCTAATCTCTTGTACTATATATACTTGTTTCATTATTATCAATATAATACGCAAGGAATTCCAAAGAGTTTGGCAAAATTAAATCAACATATTTATGATATTACACATACTGTGTGTATACTGTATATCGATCGGTAGTTGACAATTTCGAGCAGAAAGTAGCAACAGCATGCATCGATTTTCTACCGATAAATTATTTTTCAAGCACATTCATAAATAATTATATTTTTCTCTGTAAGGTTCACGTGATAGGTTGCTGGCTTACTTTACTGCAAGAGTAGTTTCCATATCATCTTGTCTAATAATATTAATAATTACTCACATACTCATATTCCGAAACATGTTAAAATCAAGTCATACACAACATAGCATCAATTAATTTTTTTTTTTTTTAAAAGCCATAGGTACGTAGTAAGTAACTGTATACAGACATCTCTCGCTCAATTAATTATACGGCGTTCTATTTAGGTGAGCTACTAAGCTACTTTCATTCATGTCAATCAACAAACAAACAAAAAAAAAAAAGCTTTTCTTTTGGTCCCAAACCGCGTGGCCTAAAGTACTTACTTATTTACACATTGATCCACCACTGATAAAATTAACCAAATTTTTAATGAAATAACCTATATATTTACATACTGAATAGTAGTAAAGGTGTCAGGTGTGAGTCGAAAGCCTTTGTTGTGAATCTTATTAATGCGGAATTTTAAAATGTCAATGGGAATAAAGTGAGAATGAGGGTTGTTTTTGTTAACAATGAGACTCTGAGGATGAATTTGTAAAGAGGTCACATAGATTGGAGTGATAGCTTAATTTGTGACATGAGCGATTTAACCACTAGAATGCGCATTTAAAGCAGAGACCTTCCCTCTCTTTCTTTCCAAAACAAAAAAAGGTCTATAGAAGCGCCATTATCAAGAGAGAGAGAATGTCTCCGGCGAAGAAGAGCCGAAGTTTTCCTCCGATATCAGAGTGTAAAAGTGGAGAGTATGATTCGATCGCGGCAGATCTCGACGGGACTCTGCTTCTCTCGCGAAGCTCCTTCCCTTATTTCATGCTCGTCGCCATTGAAGCAGGTAGTCTCTTCCGTGGATTGATCCTCCTCCTGTCTCTCCCGATCGTCATCATCGCTTATCTCTTCGTCTCCGAAGCTCTCGGAATCCAGATCCTCATCTACATCTCCTTCGCCGGAATCAAAATCCGCGACATCGAACTCGTCTCTCGCGCCGTTCTTCCACGGTACCGATCTCGGATCCACCATGTTTGGATTTTCGCTAAAGGTTTTACTTTCAAATCTCTGTTTCGATTTTGGGAATTTCTGTCTTGAATGAATGATAGGTTTTACGCGGCGGATGTGAGGAAGGACAGTTTTGAGGTGTTTGATAAATGCAAGAGGAAAGTGGTGGTGACTGCGAATCCGATAGTGATGGTGGAGCCATTCGTCAAGGATTTCCTGGGAGGAGATAAAGTTCTGGGAACAGAGATCGAGGTTAACCCCAAAACGATGAAAGCCACTGGTTTCGTGAAAAAGCCAGGTGTTCTTGTTGGAGATCTCAAGAGATTAGCCATCTTGAAGGAGTTCGGCGACGACTCACCGGATCTTGGCCTCGGTGACCGGTCCTCCGATCACGATTTCATGTCCATTTGCAAGGTATATAGTAGACTCTTCACTATCTCCTCCCTCGTTTCGTTTGTTTTGCCTATCCAAAAAGCTTAATTTACGTTTCTTGAATCCCGATTTAGGTAGTGACTAATCAACTCAAACATTTCGTAATCAAAGAAGTAAATGCGGTAGGACCTATAAATGCCGCGTACGGTTTCACATGATCTAGTGGGAAAAATAAAATAAATTTTCCATACAGCCTTCACATGATCTTTTATTTACTCTCTTTTTTTTTTTTTTTTAACGGCCAAATGATTTATTTACTTTGTATATGTGTATTATAAACGCATGAAAAAATCTAGATTAGTTAGTCTTATATAATGTTTTAGAAACACTATTTATTTTTAACATGCAAAAGTAACAAAACTCATATGTGAATCTAAGAAAGGAAAGTAATCAGTAAACCGTGACAGAAAGTAGATAAATAGAAGTAGTGAGTTTTCATAAATGCGTCCCAACCACACCCTCCCCACATAAGTTGGATGGTCCATTTAATGAATATTCAAACCCATATGTCAGCATTTCTTTCTTTTTCCTCCTAACCTTGGAACTTTCAATATTTTACCAAACTTCTTACTATAATTGTGAAACTTTGTAATAAGACAAATGATATAACGAGTTGTTTTTCCTTAACAGGAAGGATACATGGTGCACGAGACCAAATCAGCCACAACAGTCCCCATAGAGCGTCTCAAAAACCGCATAATCTTCCACGATGGCCGTCTTGTCCAACGTCCGACGCCCTTAAACGCGCTGATCATTTACCTTTGGCTTCCTTTCGGCTTCATGCTCTCAGTCTTCCGCGTCTACTTCAACCTCCCTTTACCCGAACGCTTTGTTCGTTACACTTACGAGATCCTTGGGATTCACCTCACTATCCGTGGCCACCGTCCTCCGCCTCCTTCCCCCGGCACACCCGGAAATCTCTACGTCCTCAACCACCGCACCGCCCTTGACCCCATTATCGTCGCCATTGCTCTCGGCCGTAAGATCTCATGCGTCACTTACAGTGTTTCTCGCCTCTCCCTTATGCTCTCACCCATCCCTGCCGTCGCTCTCACCCGGGACCGTGCCGCTGATGCTGCCCGCATGAGGAAACTCCTCGAGAAAGGTCATTATTATTATTATTATGGGAAAGCAGAGTAACTCTGTTTTTCTACATTATTGGTTTCACAATCTCTTCAGCTCCGATATGAAAAGATGAGTTGTTACCTATTCATCTACACTTGAATACATGATTGGTCTCGTTATTATCACATTATACAACATGTCAGCGGTCATATCATTTATAGAGTCAGAAACCTTTCGTATATAGGAAAGTAGAAAACGCTAATCTTTATGTTTTTTTTTTTTTTTTAACTTTCTACACATAATTTGTATCGGCACTATCATTATAAGTCTTTTAAGTCTTTTTATATTATTTACAACAGGTGATTTGGTGATCTGTCCTGAAGGCACGACTTGTAGAGAACCATATCTACTAAGATTCAGCGCTCTATTCGCAGAGCTAAGCGACCGGATCGTGCCTGTAGCCATGAACTGTAAGCAAGGGATGTTCAACGGGACGACAGTGAGAGGTGTGAAATTCTGGGATCCTTACTTCTTCTTCATGAACCCTAGACCTAGCTACGAGGCCACTTTCTTGGACCGTCTGCCTGAAGAAATGACGGTAAACGGTGGAGGAAAGACTCCGATCGAAGTGGCTAATTACGTTCAGAAGGTGATTGGTGGAGTATTGGGATTCGAATGCACTGAGCTTACAAGGAAGGATAAGTATCTGTTGCTTGGAGGCAACGATGGGAAGGTTGAGTCTATCAAGACCAAGTCCAAGGAGTAAAAACCCATTTAATTACTGTTTGCTACTATTTTACTTGGGGGTGAAGTTAGATCTTTTTAGTTTTCACGA
Source organism: Alliaria petiolata (assembly GCA_020283515.1). Taxonomy (NCBI): domain Eukaryota; kingdom Viridiplantae; phylum Streptophyta; class Magnoliopsida; order Brassicales; family Brassicaceae; genus Alliaria; species Alliaria petiolata. The sequence goes on along the minus strand of JAHZTW010000003.1, from coordinate 85,359,149 downwards.
TTACTTTTTCTTATTTGAATATGCACTGGACAATGAATTACATTTGAATTAATGTAGTTTACTTTTCCTAATATTTTGGAATGATTAATTAGTATATATACTCTAAAATATATATTTTAATATAAAAGAAAAGAAATAAAAATCCAATTATTAGATACAAATCCTATAAAGTATCTGGCACGTTATTGTCTTTCACAACTGCATTGATCACATGATCTTAGATAGTTTGTGCCTAAGTTGCATGCCACTGTATCCTGCGTATGATCAATTTTCTTCTTGATCATGACTTTGGATCATAATGATATACCATTAACGGCATTGAACTTAAGCGAGAGAAACGGTATGACATCATATGGCATGGAATTTTAAATGGTTACATGCCAGCCACAAAAGATATGCATCTCTTTCCATACAACGTTAAGAAACTATTCTACATTTGGGTCAATTTTTTTATATATATAGTTTCCTCCTAATGTATGTATGTTGCAACTTGCAACCCTTTTAAAAACAGAAAAGAAAGTTAAAACTAAAATTTGGAAAGCTGTTTTTTTTTTGTTATGCAAAAGGCAAATGAAGAAAGAAAACTTTTGAACAAAGGAATATTACGAGAAGATGAGTGAATAAATGCCGATTTAGTGATTTGATGACTTCATATGCATAGGGCATACACCTGATAGACTATATAAGTAGAGGAGAAGGAGAGCAAATTAACAATCTTTGACCGGCTGATTAGTTAAGAGCATTTCTAGTTAAGAACAAAATTTTCTTCAACAAATCTTCAATATACACCTCCTAGAGTTTATTTTAGCATCAGTTCTTCATTGTAATCGTTGCTTTCAACTTCTTGATAAGATCTTATCAACACCCTTATTCAATAGATAACTAGTTTCTCTTTGTTTTCTTGTGAAAACTAACTCTTTGGTAAAAATCTTAACACACTTGTTTGTTAAACACGACTAAGAGCGATCCTAATAAAAACATTTTAGTGTGGTGTTTTATTGATTAAATATTAATATTTTGTGTACTTTATAGATATAAGACATTTTGTAATATTTTGTTGTTTTTCAGTATACAATGAAGACACTTTGGATCGGTGTTTTAAAAACCAAATTTTTTTCTTTTTAAATTTAAGTAAAAACTTGTGTTAAGTAAAAAAATATTTTTTAAAAAATTTAAGTAAATTTTTTTTTTTATTTCACCCATTATATTTTTTTTATCCAATTATGTAGTGCCATGTAAGAGATCTTAACTTAGAAAAAATGTTTTATTTTAGACACTAATTTTGAAGTTAAGACACCTATAACTATTTTTTTAATCTATTTTATTATTAAGAACTATAGTTTATATCCTTTGGTGTTAGTTGGTCTAAAGTACCGCGTACCAAAGTAAAATGTATTTATTTGGACTATATATTTATATATATGCTTTGGTTACAAACTTACAATAATTTCATTAACGAAAATTCAAAAGATACAACCCAGAAATTACTAATTGGAGTATATGTTTACAGTTTCATATTGAACAGAAACCAATATCGTATTTCTGTCAAAATGTTTGTCCAGGAATAAAAAATGTGTATATAAATCAGAGGCGTTATTGGCCTTAAGCCACCACCGTACCTACCGTGTTATAGTAAACGGCGACGCCTTCACCAGTGAGTACGCTGTTACATTTGCCGTTAACGACACCGTCGCTTTCCGCCACCACTAGACTCTTGATGATTCCTTCGAGATCCCTCTTATGCAGATTAACCAGAAGTCCGTTCTTCATAAAAAGCGTCAACGACATCTTCTGCTCCACCTTGTGCCCCGGAACCACCGTGAGCCGGTGACGGAGAAGCACCGCCGCCGCGATAGTCTTCATCTGAAGATACGCCAGATCTTTTCCCAGGCAAATCCTTGGTCCGGCGTTGAATGCCACGAACCGGTATTGATCGTGGTTGATGAACTTTCCGTCGATCGGCGAGATCCATCTCTCCGGACTAAACTCAAGACAATCTTCTCCCCAAGTCGATTTCATCCTCCCCGCCGCGTAAATTGAATAACTCACCGAAGATCCTGCCGGAACGAAAGTCCCGTCCGGTAAAACGTCGTCGTTCTCGACGTGCTTCGAATCTTCGGGCACCGATGGGTAAAGCCTGAGCGTCTCTGAAAGCGCCGCCTTGAGGTAAACCAATCGGTCAATTTCGTCAAATCCTAACGGCTCCTCCATCCAAAACGCGACGTCATCAATGCCACGCGTCTCGATCAGAACGGAGCAGATCTCACGGACGATTTTATCCTCGACGGTTGGATGCATCGTGATAAGCCAGAAGAACCAGCTCAGCGCAACCGATGACGTGTCACGTCCAGCTAAGATGAAGTTAAGCGCCACGTGTTGGAGGAAAGTGTCGCTGTAGGATTCTTTCTTCTTCATCATGAAACGCGAGAGTAGATCGTCGTGTCCTTGGGCCCCACTTTCTTGCTGACTCATCAATTCTTGCTTACGTGTATTTATGACCGTTGCTAAATATCCATCAATTTCTCCCAAGCTTCGGCTCAGGCTGACTTCTAAGCCGAGTCCAAGCCATTTCTTCAGCTTCCACAGAAACTCCGGCAAAATAAACCGTTGAAGCGAGGCTTCTGTGGCTCGGTCAAAAGCCGAGGCAAAACCGTTCTCGGGAAGCCCTGGTGCGCAGGTTCTTGTGTCCTTACCGAACGCTAATCCACAAATGTTATCAAATGTGAGACGTAGTATCAAGTCCTGGAGATCAACCGGCTCGGATTTGGCTTGAGCCGATTCAAGGATTGGACAGAACCGGAGCTTAATTCCTTGGTTTACCCACCGACCCATGGCTTGCCGCAACGTCCTGCATCATAAATTTACAATACCAAACCGAATATATTAGTAAACCAAAGAGAGTTATCGGTTCGGTTTGATGAAATACTTTTGTAATTAAAACCGTGAAATTAACCCTGATGAATAATAAATGCAATCCAATAGATTGGGTTGGTTCAATTATAATTTTAATGCAAAACCAAGATTAAACAGACGGGTTGACATTATAGACCTAGAAGTGAACCGAAGATAAGAGACTGAAGAATTTTGATTATATATCAAGATAGTAATTGAAGCGTGAAATTCACTCAAGCGATAAGGGGCTAACCAATAGAAGTGCTTCAATTATAATATAAATGCATGATGAATTAGATAAAATCAGTATTAAACCGAGCGGTTTGTAATAATAATATTATAAAGGCACACCTCGTAGTGAATTCGAGAGCGGCGGTTTTGCGTTGGAAGAGCCAGGTGTCACCGTCAGAGTTGAAAATACCCTGACCGAGAAGGTCGTGGAAGACGGATTGCCACGTAGGACCTTTAGGGTAGTTATCGAACCGGGTCTTGAGCATGTGCTCGAGATTCTTCGGGTCACACGTGACGGTCACGAGACCTTGCTTCCTCGCCAAGAAAGGCACGGCACAGATACAAGTCTGATAAGTGCCACCGCACGCACGGAGGTTCTCGGTGATCCATTCATGCATCCTGTCACGCTGCTCTATCAGACCAGGAAGACTGCCCAATACAGGCCAGACACGTGGGCCCTTTAGCCACCTCGAGATCCTCTTGAACCATAGCCAATACGCTGCTACGACCGCTACAAGAAGCATCACATTGGATATTTCCATATAGCTCTTTGATTACTATTTCCTGGGAAACCAAATAAATAAAATCAACTTTCCCCGGAAAACACTATGAATGTGGTGATGATTGAGAAGAGAAGATGAGATGAAGTTGGATCCAAATGAACGATTTTTCCAAGAATATTTATAGGGTGAAAATGAGGAAGAAGCTTCTCTCTGATTCACAATCTGTCACTCTGCAACTATCAGAATCAAACCCTCATTAATGATTCCGCGGTTATCGTTGAGATATAATTGTTTATATATATATATATAACGAGAGATTTTTCAGATTTGGAAGTCAATAAGTGGTAAAGTGGTGGTGTTTTATGCTTTGCTGGTACCTAATTTTGCAGCGAAAGGAATAGTCTCATTCAGTGAAACTCATTAAATGATCATATATATATATATGTATATAGATGTATGTTTTATGTAGCTGTGTGGTGAATTAAATGAGATTAGTTGAGAACATACGGCACAAAAAAAGATGGTGGGGGGAAGAAGAAGAAAAAGTCGTCTATTTTTTAATTTAGAAGTTTAGGGTTAAAGGTTAACACATGTTTGGTTTGGTGGTGAGATAGGTTTTATGATCTAATCTTTTATAGGTACAGCTACAAGTGATATTTCGGTTTTTGGTTTGGTTTATTCAGTTGTTATAGTTTGAGACTATTTGGTTTGTTTTGGAAAATCAAATGAAACTTAAACTGAAGAAAACTAAATATTTAATTTACTTTATTTCGGTCTAATTGATTTTTTTTTTTCAAGCTGGATTTGGTTCAAGGTTTTTATCTATCAATCTATGTAAAAAAATTACGTATCAATACAGTTTTAATTCGGCTTGGTTCGTTTTAGTTTGGTTCATAATTTCTTTTTAGGTACATTTATACACTAAATGGTTAAAATTAAATTTGTAAGTAAGCTAGGTGAGAACTCACGTATGTAAAATGGTATCAGAACAGAACTTTTATTTTATTGTTTATATTTTTCCTATAATTCATTTCTTATTAAAAAGAAATATTTTGATTTTTCCTTAAGAAAACTTTCTCGTTTTGGGTTATCGGTTTTAAAATTTGGTAAGCAGCTCGAGACCTATACTAGTATTTTACTTTAGGAAGACACTCTTCTGAGTTTCTTCTCATTTTGACTTTTTGGTTTCTCCTTTAATGCCTTTTTTCTTTTATCTTTGATTTTTATTTATTTTTACTGATGAAATGTTAACCAAAAACAGTGAAAGATAATGTGGGACAATATGGCAGCGGAATATTAAGTAAGAAATGGCATTGAATGGGATGTGAAAGTCAAAGGGTTATGCTGACTTTTGTTACTCTGCAACTCGTATTGCTTCTTCTTTTCTTTTTTTCTTTGAGAAGGTAGATGCTTCTTCTTTTTGCTGGTTTTAACTTCATTATAATGCTTCATATGTTAATACACGTGTCTGTACATTACGTAAGTATACGTATTCCATTCGTTTTATTTAATTTTGATGATTTAGAAAATGCCAGAGGGGTAACAAAATATAGTATATATATATATACATCAATGTACATGGAACATGCGATTTGTGTATTAAACGTTATTAATATCCCCTAAGCATATATAGATACAATACTAAACTTTATAATAAAAATTAATGTGCATAAATCTAGTTTGATTTATGTTTTGTAATCAATGATAAATGATTGTAGAAGGATCGTCATCTTTTAAATATAAACAAGAAAAAAACCCTGTGATTTGTGGGTATAGCAAATGGAATACAAAGGTAGGTGTATAGTAGTGAAGAGTAGATGGCTTACCAACCAAACAATTCTAAAAAATCATTTATCACTCATGGTTAACTCTCTCTCTCTTTTTTAAAGGAGACATCATGATATCTGTATTATTTTATGGAATTGCAAAATCAATTACTTGAAAATAAAAAAATTAGACAAACTGTAGGACATTTAAATTAAACATAGTTACACAAAGTAACAAAAAAAAATTAAGTTGACAAAAAATTAATTTGAAAATCGAAAACTATGAAGCACAACACATAACTAGAATAGCGTAGCACCGTTAGGATTCATGACGTAATGTTATGAACTAAAACATAGCACTCTTGTATCTAACTTGATCTTGGTTATGCTATACGTTTTTGTCAATTGGAATGATTCTCTTTTGGAAAATAATTGTCGTGATCAATGGGGATCAAAGAAACCTCAACACGGACTTCTTCCTTCACTAGCATGCTTTTTGTACTCTTAAAACTTCAATGTATAAGAAACCTAAAATAAAAATTGTACAAAAAATGTAAATATTTATGGTTGTTTTTATTTGTTAATCATATGTTGAAATTTTAAAACTGTTTAAACCTATAAGTATATGTGCTGAGTCCTAACACACTAATAAAGAAGAACATGTATGTATTACATTAGTGCTTTCCAAATACGTGAATGTAGAAATATGTATCTTTTTAGAAGTTAAGCCTTCATTTTCTTTTAAATTAATTATGAAACCTCTTACTTATTTTCTGTAGCCATCATGCTCATCTCAGGCGACGGAGGGTTTTCTGAGACGTTGCAAACTCTCAAAGACCGTGATTACACAATGTTGGTTGTGTATAGCCCATTTTTCGCTGCACAAAATACTATTGACGCTGGCCATTGGAAATGAGAGTGAAGGAACCTGCTGTTCTTCGGAGGAACCAAAATGACTTGTTCATTGGAAATCAGGGGTCTCCTTCTGGCAGTACCACTAGCCTCTACCACCACTAGCCTCTGATTCTAGCACAAGACCATTACATCCAACATGTTTCACAGGAAATGCTGCGCAAAGCAGTGGAAGCGCAAATACAGTTTCCTATTAAATCTTCAATTTTAATTTAAACTTACTCTTCATCATATTTTTACTATATGATGAAAAACAACCCATTAATTACTGACTGGAGTAATTATATGCTTACAATTTCATATTGAACAAAAAAACCATCGTTATGCAATTAGAGACCAATTGAATTTTATTGACATATATGTAAGCTCCAGAAGTCGATAAAATATATTTTAGTTTAGTATAGCAATGCAAGAGCTGATCAGTATAGTCTTAATTGGCCTCATAAACTCATGATTGAGTACGCAAACGTTTGAACCTTTGTTTTTGTTCTGTCTCTTTTTCTTTTATTTGGTTTTTGGCGGCTTTGTTGAAGTAATTAATTTGAGAGAACTTCTTTTGATTAATGAATTTTACAGATGACCAAAAAAAATATGGAATTAAATTATGACATTATAAATCAGGCGAATTCTAAATCCACTATGTGACACATTGCTTCGCCTGTTATTAGCTGAATTATATTTGTTATCAGGGGAAAGACGTGCATATTCTCGAAATTTATGTACTATCTAGGCCACCTAGTTAATTTGCAACCAAAACAACTGTCACAGAATATCAATCTAAAAAAATCACCAGCTGAAACTGATAGATTCAAACCGAAGATTCTCAGCCGAACCAAAGGAACAAATCTTTGCAACCTCTTGTCTCATCTTCCTTGGACCACACACAAGAACTCCTACGCTCGAACCCTTTGAGCCAACTAGAAGCTCTGCTTTCACACAATGAGAACTTAGAAAAACTAAAAATACTACAGTATGAAAATGCTATATATAATCTTAAATAGACTTACTGTTAAGATTAGGCCTTTCTCCGTAATGAATGCTGGTGGATTGCGATAGCAACTGTTGTGGCGAGCTCTCGATCATCAACGAAGGCAAAATGTCGACGTTTTCGTCAGTTTTAGTATAATACTTCTTTTGGTTATAAGACAACACAGCGAACGTAGACGTAGCCACCACACTAACGGAGATTGCTAGAAGGTAAATGAGAGATTTATAAGCCGAAGTGTACTTGGAGCTTTGATCGATTGGGTAGATGTGACATCTTGTGATGATTCCGATGATGACAATAAATATAGTGAATGAAGAAGAGAGGATGGTGGCGAGACAGAGCCAGGAGTTGGGTCCGAGGACTGGTGAGATGGGTTGGTCTGAGACGTAAGGTTTGAAACAGAGGGGTTTGATGTTGTTCCTGTTGCGAGTTGGTTCTTTCTCTCGGGTGACGAAGGCTTTGATCTGGATTTCTAAAGACGAGGAGATCTCGGTGGTGGATCCGGAGATGGGTAAGATTAGGTCGAGCATGGAGAGGTCAGAGGAGTTCTTGAACGCGCAGATTAGGGTCATTTTTGGGATTTTACAAGTGTTAGTTGAGCTCGTGTAGAGTAGGTCGCGGATTATGGAGATGAACGGTGTAATCCCACTGCCTCCACTCACCATCACCATATATTCATGTCTATACTTTAAGAAAATTTGTAAAACAGAGCATCATTGTTACTTGTGATGCAAGAAACCAAATGTTGAACTTCTCTGTTTGGGACTTAATTTAATTACCGTAAGAAATCAGTGGAACTAGGGCCATATGGACCTTCAACGGAAACAGTGAGGCGGTTGATTTGTTCTGATGAAGAAAGCATTTGGTAAAGCTTAGTGGACCATTTGCCTTGGCCCTTGATCATAACACTTAGCTTCTCTGGTTCTAGTTTACTACTCGAAGTTATCGTAAATGGATGCCATTGAAGCTTTGAAATGCTCGGTATGTTCACGAACAATATACTCGTCGGGCTATACGTCAGCACTGTAATAACATTTTTGCATATATGATTCTTGAATAGATAATCAACTGAAGAAGAAAAAGCAGAGGGTTCATTGTTAAAACTCACGAGGGTTTTTGGAGAAATTGAGCTCGACGGTGTCACAAGGAAGAACACGAGCAGAGACTAGCTTGACATTGTTGCGAGACTGGAGAAATCTCAAGTAACGATCGACGATGAAGATGTAAAAACCGGGAAAAGAGATCAACGAGTAAGAGATGCCAGCGTGGAAAACAAAGAAGAGCATGAAGACGATGTAGAGATAGTGAGTGTAGAAGAAGACTTCGAAGAATCTCCTTCTTATCGTCGGAAATGTGGTGGCCCACATCACAAGTCCGGCCACCAGCGCTATCTCTCCGGCTACATTCGAGATGCCGGTCCTGTCCCACTCCAGCATCTATTCACCTCAACAATTAGGGGCGAGCATATAAATCCAACCAGAATTTATTTATAATCAAACCGGTTCATTATTTTTTGTACCAAACAAGCTAAAATCAAAACTAGCTTGAATAAATAAAAATTCATTAAACTTTCTAACTACATGTGGAATTTTTTTTTTAAAATCATGGTTTAAGTAAAAAAAGTAAAAAACTTATAGACAGCCGTCGACATAGACTAACCTGGGAGACTTGATTAGTGGATATCCAATAGATAACGTAACAAAGACCGTGGCTGGTGAATAAGGTCATGACCATGTGGCCGAGCCATATATGGTACTTGATGCTTGACTCTGACGTAAGCCCAATTGCAGCCAGCAACGCCGAGCCACGCGCCACCGGATAGAACAAGAAAGCCAAACATATGTTCCCAGCTAGACCTAACCGTACTGCTATTGAATCCAGCCTCGCTTGCCATCTTTTCAGTTTTTGTCATAAAGCAAACACAAAAGTCAAAGTTTTTTTTGTTGTTGTCATATAGCTAGTTTAGCTTATAGTACATGCAAAATGTCATTTTGTAACAAAAAAAGATATAAAAATATATCTCATAATTTGTAAAGGCCAAATTGTTGAAGATATGATATGAGTGATTCAGAGAATTATTGGTCAATTAATTTTATTTCCCTTTTATTATTTATTTATTTGAGCTTCCTATTGAATTTTGACTAAAGTTGCACCCTCATTTTAAGACCCACAGATACTATTCCATTTTAGAATTATTTGTTTTTTTTTTACCAAGGGTTTTCAAATTTTATAATTTTTTTTTGAAGTGATTTTCCATCATATCACAATATCATAAGAAAACATTTCTGCAAATTGTCATTCAATTGAATCTACATGATATTAGAAACTATATTGCATGTATGTATATTTTCACGATATACACAAAATAATTTCACGTTAATAAAAAAAAATTCCAATCTATAAAACTTACAAGTTATCTCCATGGATCGCGGCTGATTGAGTGATGGTGACAAAAGTATAGTAAAAGTAATTGGTTAAGCTCCAAAGAAGAAGAGCCATGAACATCGCCAAGAACATAACCTCAGTCGCTGTCACTATTCCTAATGGTCCCTTCACTAACATTGGTCTTCTCAATGATACGAACTTGTCTCTCTTCTTCCTCTCCCCTCCCCTTTTAATTTACAGAAAAGAAGGAATATAATATTGATATAAAAAGCTGCAGATTAGAGAATAACCACCAGTTGGTAGTTTTAAGTGTTTTAATTACCTATGAAATTGGTCACCACTCGTTTGTTTCTTCAAGTGAAGGTAGATACATCCCAGAAAAGCCAATAGAATCATTGGGAACATGTAAATCAAAAGGTTCACTCCTGATCAAAGAAAAACCGGTATACATAATTGATATCCGTATGAACTAATTGAAAATTAGATTATAATTATCTCTTGACTTACAAAGAAACTGGTGTGAATTACCTGGTTTCCCAAAATAAATCGATTTGCCGAGCTTGGCACGCATGGATGCTAACCAAATCTTCTTGTAAGGAGAAGTTGGCATCATGATCCAAATCACCAAAGTCCCCATCAAAATCACCATCGCGAAGAGCTTGATCACCTTCATAACCACGTCCTTATTCATTTCTCCTAATCCCAAGAGATGAGATTCCAAAAAAAAATAAGAAAAGAGAAACAAAGGGAAATGGAGTTTGCAATGAATAGCAAACCCACATCTATGCTATTTAAACGTAATTTTAATTATTTTTTATAATAAATTTATTTGAATTACATTTCCCTTTGATGATTGACTTACAAAATGGGCTTGACTCAAGCGTGTAGGCTAGTGGCAGGCATTCCGAAAAGAGGTAGTAGTATGCGCCCTAGTATGAATGGTTTGTGGTCTGCTCATCAACGCTAATTTTTTTTTTTTTTCCCAAACTTTGTAAGCTTGATGAATTTTATGAGGACTTTAGCCTAACAACAACAACAAAAATGGGCTTGTCTTGTGAATAATTTTCCGGATTTCGTATTCAGGACGATGTTGTATTGGACAGTAAAATTATATTATTTTTCAATAAATTAAAATTAAATAATATTAATCAATTATATTAAAATGTATTTGATTTTTTTATTATATTAAAATTTACTGTAATATAATTATATTAATTTATATGATTTGATAAAATTTCATTTGATTTTTTACTATATAATTTATAAATAAATGTTGATATGGATCAGAGATTTGTAACAACCCATTATTGTTACATTTTTCCAGTGAGATTTGTTGTATACGTCGAACACGCCTACGTTATATATATGTAAAAATTATACATCGAAAAAAGAGAGGAAAAGGTCATCATCATTCGGATCACACAAAAAGGTCATTCAGTGCATCAAACTGAATTAATTCTGGGCTTATCAGCAAATAATGGAAAGTTGAATTAGGTCCTCTTGAGTGTGTCTTTTGTACCCGAATGTGTGGCAATGTGTCTTTGCACACGAATCTTCGCGTGTCCAACCAATTCTTAATCAAAAAGGTAATATATCTAATAAGACTTATCTATTGTTTTTATACTTTTTGTACAATTGGTGATTTGTCCACTCCTTTCTTTTGCAGTTTTGCTTTCCATTTTATTCCTTGTAGTGACTTTTTGAGTATTTGGAAAATATCTCGCACAAATTCATGAACATTACATTAATTTTCTTTAGAAGCATCTGAAGTCGGTATTGTTTCCCATAAACCATGACCATGGATTTTTAATATTTTGCATATGAAATAAAACTCTGTTTTTTTTTTGAAGTTACCCACCATGATATAACGGAGTTACATAATAATCGATAATAAATTGATGTCTGTCTGTTAATTAGGTACGTGAGGTGCCAGTTATTTTCTATTAAGTTAATTTGTGACATGTCAATTTAAAGGGTTTATTCTTTGATTTTTACGTAACTTACAGTAAACTAGGTATTTGTGCTATCTGCAAGATGGCATTGACACATGAGTTATGACATATTCCCTCTGTTTATATTTAATTATTATTTGAAAAAAATGTATTTAGATATATTAAATTCAAAACACATACATCTAATTTTTTATAGATACGTTTTTCAGAACGATAATTAAATGTAAACGAGGGAGTATTAATTTATTTGCAACACGTATGGTTTTATATATGCATAGTCCTTGCCCAATTAATTTCAAGGATATAGACTTTTTGGTAAGTATATATGCCCCTAGATCAAATATTTAAATTGATGAAATCTGAAACTGACTTGTCTGCGTACACAGATTCAATATACTACATAGGATTTCGAATACACAATCAACTGCAATATCCAAATGATTCGATGAATAGTCTGAACTAAGAAACAGAGATAGAACCATGCATATATATCTTATGACCCAAAATGATTTTATTATATTTCAGCATTTACAATTTACAAAAGCTCCATGCCTCGATTCGTGACCGAGTTTGTAACATATGAAAGGGAACGTAATTAAGGATTACAAACGAAAGGATTGGTTAACTTTGGGGGGTGGGGCTTTCACAATAAAAATAAAATATTCCTAAAGGAGAAAAACAACCGGAAAAAAGCCAATGTAACAAGCACACAAAGATAGGTCAAATCACAGGCCCACCTTATATACTTGTAACTCAAGCAACTTCCACAACAGATGAAAAACAGTGTGTTATATGATAGGCACTCACCAGCTGAAACTGATAGATTCAAAATGGAGATTCTTAGCCAAACCAGAGGAACATATCTTCGCAACCTGTTGTCTCATCTTCTTCGGACCACACACGAGAACTCCCACACTCGAACCTTCCACATCAAGTAGAAGCTCTGTTCATATAAACCAACAAGTATACCTAATTAGAATAACAATACTCATATACATAGATATCGATCGATATGTAATTAAGGCTATGTATATATTACTCTTGAGGTTAGGTCTTTCTCCGTAATGCAGGTTGGTGCACTGCACTAGCGATTGTTTTGGCGAGCTTTCAATTTCTCTTAAGGTATTGTGACCCCATGAGGTAGGAGAGGACGTTGGAGATGGAACGTCGACTTTTTGGACCTGTTTGTTTTCGACGTTACCGTATTTCTTCTTGTTCCACAACATAGCTGCACTAGAAGTCGCCATGATGCTGTCGGAGATGACTAAGATGTATATGATGGTTTTTGAAGTCAATGAGTAGATCTTGTTGGTGTTGTGGTCGATCGGGTAAATGTAATACCTAGTGATGATACCGATAATTATCATGAAGATCAAGAACGAGGATGAGATAATTCCGCCGAGCCAGAGCCATGAGTTTGGTCCGAGGATTGATGAGATGGATTGGTCTGAAAGACTTGGCTTGAACCACAAAGTTCTGATTTTCTCCGTTGTTGTTGCTTCGCTTCTTGCTTCTTTCTCTCGGGTTATGAAGGCTTCGATTTTGATGTTTATGTCAGAGGACAGTTCTGTTTGAAGGCCGGATAATGGCAAGACAAGATCTAGCATGGAGATTTCTGAAGAGTTCTTAAACGCGCAAATCAGAGTTATTTTTGGGATTTTGCATTTTTGGTTTTGGCTTGTTGCGATCAAATCACGGATAACAGATATAAACGGAGTAATCCCGCTTCCTCCGCTCACCATAACCAGAGCTTCATGCCTAGAACACCAACAAACAAAATGTGATATCAATGTTTCTTTAAACCCAAGCAATCAATAATAAAGTTTCTTGTGCTTTAATAATTGAAAAGTCAAACTATTGATGGGTCTTGGAGAAAGTATTTATATATAATCACCTTAAGAAATCGGTGGAAGCAGGGCCGTAAGGACCCTCGACAGAAACAGCTAGGTGGTCGATCTGATCTGAAGAAGAAAGCCTCTGGTAAAGCTTAGTTGACCATTTACCTTCGCTCTTGATCACAACACTTAGCTTCTCTGGTTCGAGTTTGCTGCTTGAAGTAATCGTAAATGGATGCCATTGCAACTTTGAAACGCTTGGAATGTTCACAAACAATATGCTCGTGGGGCTATAAACCAACTCTGTTTTAATAAATATAATAGCTTAGAAACTAGAACTCTGAATCACAATAAGAAATTATAAATAAGATAAAAAAAAAATATATATATATATATATATATATATATATATATATATTGGGAACTCACTAGAGTTTTTGGAGAACGTGAGCTCGATAGTGTCGGAAGGAAGAATCCGAGCAGAGAGCAATCGAATATTGTCACGTGACTGAAGAAACCTAAGGAAACGATCGACCATGAAGATGTAGAAACCAGGGAAAGCGATGAAGGAGAAGGTTATGCCGACGTGGAGGACGAAGAAGAGCATGAAGACGATGTAGAGATAGTGAGTGTAGAAGAAGACTTCGAAGAATCTCCTCCTTATCGTCGGAAATGTGGTGGCCCACATCACAAGTCCGGCCACCAGCGCTATCTCTCCGGCTACATTCGAGATATCTTTTGTATCCCACGTGATCATCTGCGATTAGTAGTTATTTTCACGGTGATTTTATTTACTATTAAGTATAAAGGGAAATGAAATACCGCTATAGACGTAAAAAGTTGACATAAAAAATCGGTTTGAAAAAACAAAAATCATTGCATTATCTTGAACTTTAATATGAGATTCTTTCGGTTATACTTACTACAAAGACATGAAATGAAATTGATTTTTCCACATTAATCGGAGGAATAGGAGTCGTATACGAATGGAACACTTATCCAAAAATTTCTACCTTAAAATGCGTGTTTCGATTAAATGTTTGTTTTTGGACCAACAATAATAATTGCTTTATCTTCACATTTATGCCATGTGAAGACCTAAAATTAAATATTTGACCGCAAGTATATATTTTTTTTTTACTAAAACAAAAAAGGAACTGCGTATGGATTATGGAAGCTGCTCTATTCAGAGTGACGTTGACCCGAAATAGTGCAATAGTTAGTCGTTGACTTTATTCGTATCTAGAGGTGGGACCCAATTATTGGACTATTAGGCGGAGCCAAAATCGAATCCATATATATTAACCTGGTTTTGAAACAAAATCATGTGATAATTAATAAAACAAAGATATACCTGGGAGGTTTCATTCATAGAGACCCAATAGATGATGTAACATAAACCATGAACGGTGAAAATGGTCAAAACCATATGGCCGAGCCAAATATGGTATTTGATGCTCGACTCCGATGTTAGTCCCACCGCCGGTAGCAACGACGACCCACGTGCTACCGGTAAGAACAAAAACGCTAAACATATGTTTCCGATCAGCCCTATCCTTAGGGCCGCTGATTCCAGCTTGGCTTGCCACCTTTAATTCATCAAAATTTTAACTAAACTATATTAGAA
Organism: Alliaria petiolata; assembly: GCA_020283515.1. Lineage (NCBI taxonomy): Eukaryota > Viridiplantae > Streptophyta > Magnoliopsida > Brassicales > Brassicaceae > Alliaria > Alliaria petiolata. The sequence continues at coordinate 85,344,058 of JAHZTW010000003.1, read as the reverse complement.
ACATTTACTTAACTGTCTACATATATAGTTCTCTTGATCTATTTAACTTAATTTGATCCAAATTATTTGGTATGGATATTTATATATACAACAATTATCATGTGATAATTAAACCATTCATTACAACCTTTGATTTTGTATGGTTGATAGCGAAAGAAGAGAAAGAAATGCTTACAAAGATTCGCCATGTGCGGCGGCTGATTGGGGAGTGATAGTGGCAAAGTTATTGCGCAAGTAAGTGATAAAACTCCAAAGAAGAAGAGCCACAAACATAGCCAAGAACATGATCTCAGTCACTGAGACTATCCCCAATGGTCCCTTCACTAACATTGGCTTTCTCAGTGCACTCAACACTCCTCCCTTCGTCTCCCTTTTTTNGAGCCACAAACATAGCCAAGAACATGATCTCAGTCACTGAGACTATCCCCAATGGTCCCTTCACTAACATTGGCTTTCTCAGTGCACTCAACACTCCTCCCTTCGTCTCCCTTTTTTTGTATATATTAAGGGAGAAAAAGACTTGTAAGATTTAAGAAAAATGATGCAAATTATACGATTAGTTTATCGCCATAATTCACCAGTTTAATCGATGGATTTTTATACCTATCGATATGGTGTGGACTCTTTCGTTTCTTGAAGTGGAGATAGACACATCCCAAACAAGCTACGACGATCATTGGGAACATAAACATGAAAAGTGTCGTCCCTGTCGTGATAACAAGGAAGAAGATATTAAGTAATTTCGTTTGCTTTCATATCAATTGATTAGTGATTGGACTACTAAATCATCTATTGAGCATACAAACCTGTGGCACCAAAATAAGTCGATGCTCCAAACTTTAAACGCATATGAGGCAACCACTTGTTTCGATATGTTAGTGTTGGCATCATGATCCAAAGCATGATAGTTCCAAGGAAAATTACCATCATGAAGAACTTAGTCACTCCCTTAATCATATCCTTAAACTCTTCTCCCGCAGATGGGCTCGAACCACCATTATCGCTTTTGATTATCTCCATCCCCCCTCTCTCTCTCTCTTCTTTAAATCTCTCTCCTCTCTTTCTCTCTCTCAAGATCTTAAGAGATATGATCGCTTTAGTGAGAAGGATCTGCTAGCTTGTTTTGAGGGAAGTAGTGGTAGAAATAGCGTATATATAAAGAGAAAATTTTGAGTGGGAATGAGATGAAGTAATCTAGTTGCATGCTCCATGCATGTGACTCTCCCCATGGATCTTGTTTTTTGTCTTCTTACATTATTTTACATCCATTTGTTTTTTTTTATGTATGGAGATGGCGTAAAAAAAGTATGAAGGAATATACTATATGTTTTTTTTAAAAACGAACATGCGATATGCACAACGTACGATAATTTCGATACAAAATTATGACACTAATATATGGTCAAGTTTTTGGAAAGCAAACATTTTGTTTAGCGAATTAAAATAATTTCAATTTTTAAATTTGTATCGAACCAACAACGGTGGCTAAATTACATTACCACATAAATTACATTATCAGCTAACTTAGATTTTGCGTTTAAAAAATCACCCGGAAGATATCAACTAGTTATGTTATTATTTAATACTTCTCAAAAGTTTATATGATAAAAAAAATATTATATATGCATGATCAATCTAGATCTTCCTGTGTACATACTCGCAATGTCAAACAATTTAGTATTCAGCTATGGGAATATGTTTACGATTTCTGTTGTTTTCTATGGAAAAAAAGTAGGAATTCGAAGATTATAGCCTATAGGGAGTATAAAACTATAGTAGAAGATTTTGACTTGAGGAAGAAGCCAAGGACCATGCTACCTTTTATNACATTTACTAAACTGTCTACATATATAGTTCTCTTGATCTATTAAACTTAATTTGATCCAAATAATTTGGTATGGATATTTATATATACAACAATTATCATGTGATAATTAAACCACTCATTACAACCTTTGATTTTGTATGGTTGATAGCGAAAGAAGAGAAAGAAATGCTTACAAAGATTCGCCATGTGCGGCGGCTGATTGGGGAGTGATAGTGGCAAAATTATTGCGCAAGTAAGTGATAAAACTCCAAAGAAGAAGAGCCACAAACATAGCCAAGAACATGATCTCAGTCACTGAGACTATCCCCAATGGTCCCTTCACTAACATTGGCTTTCTCAGTGCACTCAACACTCCTCCCTTCGTCTCCCTTTTTTGTATATATTAAGAGAGAAAAAGACTTGTAAGAAAAAGAAAAAAAATGATGCAACTTATACAATTAGTTTATCGCCATAATTCACCAGTTTAATCGATGTATTTTTATACCTATCGATATGGTGTGGACTCTTTCGTTTCTTGAAGTGAAGATAGACACATCCCAAACAAGCTACGACGATCATTGGGAACATAAACATGAAAAGTGTCGTCCCTGTCGTGCAAACAAAGAAGAAGATATTAAGTAATTTCGTTTGCTTTCATATTAATTGATTAGTGATTGGAATACTAAATCATCTATTGAGCATACAAACCTGTGGCACCAAAATAAGTCGATGCTCCAAACTTTAAACGCATATGGGGCAGCCACTTGTTTCGATATGTTAGTGTTGGCATCATGATCCAAAGCATGATAGTTCCAAGGAAAATCACCATCATGAAGAACTTAGTCACTCCCTTAATCATATCCTTAAACTCTTCTCCCGCAGATGGGCTCGAACCACCATTATTGCTTTTGATTATCTCCATCCCCCCTCTCTCTCTCTTCTTTAAATCTCTCTCCTCTCTTTCTCTCTCTCAAGATCTTAAGAGATATGATCGCTTTAGTGAGAAGGATCTGCTAGCTTGTTTTGAGGGAAGTAGTGGTAGAAAAGGCGTATATATAAAGAGAAATTTTTGAGTGGGAATGAGATGAAGTAATCTAGTTGCATGCTCCATGCATGTGACTCTCCCCATGGATCTTGTTTTTTGTTTTCTTACATTATTTTACATCTATTTGTTTTTTTTTTTTGTATGGAGATGACGTAAAAAGAGCATAAAGGAATATACTATATGTTTTTAAAAAACGAAATATGCGATATGCACAACGTACGATAATTTCGATACAAAATTAATTATGACACTTTAATATATGGTAAAGTTTTGGAAAGCAAAACATTTTGTTTAGCGAATTCGAAATAGTTTTAATTTTCAAATTTGTATTGAACCAACAACGGTGGCTAAATAACATTACCACATATAAAAGATATACTTTTATCAGCTAACTTAGATTTTGCGTTTAAAATATCACCCGGAAGATATGTTATTGTTTAATACTTCTCAAAAGTTTATATGATAAAAAAATATTATATATGCATGATCAATATAGATCTTCCTGTGTACATACTCGCAATGTCAAACAATTTAGTATTCAGCTATGGGAATCGATTTCTGTTGTTTTCTATGGGAAAAAGTAGGAATTCGATGATTATAGCCTATAGGGAGTATAAAACTATGGTAGAAGATTTTGACTTGAGGAAGAAGCCAAGGACCATGCTACCTTTTATTGCTCATAGCCTATTTGATAATTAACTATTCTAATTAAGGTATTGATCCGTTAAAACCTGTCCAAATACACTTGAAGTATGACATTAGATGTTCGTTTTAAGTAACCAAGTAAATTATATACGTCTCTCTAGTAGTGCCAAAAACTCTAAGCAAAATTATATCCGTAATTGTGACGCAATAATTATTAAAAGGTAACATAAAAGTTGCTCAAGAACTGAGAGAAGTGCTCGTTAGGGATTAACAAATACGATAGCCCAAATTGGATGGTTGTAAAGAATCTGGTTCGTGTTCGGTTTTGGTAGGTTCACCGAGTTCGTGCCCGTACGTACGTGCGGAATTGGACACGAGTCATATGTCGGCTTATGTGTGTCACTGTCTTCGCCGTCCACGAATCTCACGCGTGTCAACAAGAATGTCATTTTAAAGCCAACGAGAGGAAAAGATGAATCAGGTCCATTCCCATTCATGTTCTTTCTTCATCATCATCATTACATCACTTTACATCACACCAGTTTTGACTTTGTGTATATGCATTTTTTTTTGTTTTTGTTTTATTCGAATTAGTTTTATATATTCATTCCTACCAGCATCAATCCATTTTAAAAAATTGTGAAACTAGCCATAAACTATCTTTGGTGAGAAAAAATTATTAGTTTTGGTTTACAAGAGAATTAAAAGAAATTTATATGAGACATGTCAGCTTTCGGTTTACATTTTAATTCGGTTCTGACTATTTTCGAACTACATGCAACTAAATTTTAGTCGGCTAAATTCGATTTGAGTAAAAATGTTGATCTAAAAACAAAACTAAAGTTGGGATACAAACATATAAATTAAGATTATCATAAGTTAATGTTTACTGGGGTGCACTCCACAGACACAAGATGTATCACAATTCCTCACAAAACCATCAAAACAAGAACAAAAATCTTGAATGAATTAACACATATCGACAGTCTCCAAAACATCACCAAAGGTGTATATACCATATATCTTCTATATATATAACAATAACATTAACACTGCTGTGAAACAAATATAAGCAAAGAGATTATTTCATTGTACCCGAGACAGAAAATACTCGAGAACAAGTTATTTGCTTTAAACTCTGGAAAGCTTCAGGGTATTCTTGATCCAACTCGATTCAAGGTTTTCAGATCGTTGTTATCTTCCGGTACATTTTCAGACAACCTTAACCAGCCGAATCCATCCTTGGCTTTTTTCCTCCGAATGACAATGTAAACACTCATCAAGATACACATGAAAGCCACCATTGACATAAACATGCTAAGGTTTCTTCTGTTGGGACAAGGGCTAAGTATCGTTTCAGCGGAAACAAACCCATCAAGACTTCCCAATGTGTTATTCATCTTCATGATCTCAACTCCGTTCAAGATGGCATCAACCGCGTGTTCAGCACTCTTGCTCGATGGTCCAATACTTAGGCTTATCAAACCCGAAGAAGAAGAGTAGCCATCATCCACCACCACAAAATCTATGTAATACGGGGAAGCCAAAACGTAATCCGTGGCATATGAGATATCGAGATCTTGATACGCCAAGTTACCATTGACGTAGATGTTGAAGTATAGCAAGCCAAGTGAGATACTAGCTATATCGCAGAAATGCAATCTGATTAGATACTTGTAGCCACTGCTCACTGGAAACTCCCATGTCATATTAACCCGAGGAACGGAGCCATTGTAGCTTCTCACCACACGGGCGGTGTTATAGAGGTTATCAGGGCCAACTTCACGACTTGCCCCTCCGAGTCTATACTTGATCCTACCGGAGAAGTAAACTTTCTCAGAACCATCGCCAGCTTTGAGGAATGTCTCATCAGGAACCCAGCTTCTCCACAATGTGTCGTTAAATGGCGTCACTTTCCTCCCACCAACATTGATTCTGTAAACCACTTCCATTGCTTGCTGAGCTAAACCTTTGAATTTCTCGGTTCCATCACTGGATACAGAGGTTGCGACGTCTGCGATCAAATCCTTAGGTGCAGATATAACTTCGATAGCATTCACGAATGCTAATTTCGAGTCTTTGCTAGGAACCAACCTGATTACGACTTTTCCAGCACCGATCCAAATCAGGAACTCCCTAACCCTAGTCGACGATGAGCCGCCGTCACCATCGCCGCTAAAATTCCTAAGCACGACGTATCCGTTGACCGTCACGTGGAATTCGGCGTCACCGAAATCGATTTTCGAGGAATTGAGGCGGTGGAAATGGAGGCGTACCATCTGGATCCCTTTCTCGACGACGTTGAATTCGTATTTCGCCTCTCGCGTGAAAACCCTTGCGGTCCGGTAGATCTGAGCAAGGTCGCGAGCTGGATCTTCCGATTGGAGAGTGATCGATCCCTCCGACGAGAAAAGCTTACCATTTGACGATGAAACATCGGCGATGAAGCGGCGGTTGTCGACAGTGGAGTCAACGACTGAGCCACAGTCGACGAGGTAATCGTCGGCCGGAGAGAAGGGGATAGCAACGGAGACGTCGAACAAAGTGGAGGATAAGAGAAACAAGAGACGGAACACGATGCAGAGGATCGTCATAATCGCAAATGGATCTGAAATGCGAGAATAAATGGTATGACTTTGTGTTTGGCCGAGTTGAGTCCGAGTCAACGCGGTATCCCAGCTGTTCCCTCTCTCTCTCTCTCTCTCTCTCTCTCTCTTCCTCACTCGCGCGTCTGTTGGTTTTGTTAGCGTGAGACCTGGTTCAAAAGAAGTTGATTGCTCTCTGACCGAAATTGGTATTTTTCATGAATTTGGGCCTTCGGTGATACAAGACAGAAGTGAGAGCAGACAGAAATTGGGCTTCTAGGAGAGGGCTTCGTTGCAGGCCCAGAATCAAAATTGTGCTATAAGAGAAACAGAGGAGTCTTCTTCTTCTTTCTCGACATAACCAATGGAAGTTGAGCCCATATCAGCCGATGCTTCTCTTTACAAAGAAGCTGACAAGTCCTGCAGTACGTTAAGATAAATACTTAAATACGTACGATATTACGATGTCCTATAAATCCAAAAAATCTAAAGTTAATAACGATTAACATTACAAATATTTAAATACGTACGATATACATATAGAAGATCAAAATCTCGATAAGAAAATACTCTCTTTTCTCTTTCTTTTTTTTGTCATTACCCTCTTTTCTCTATAACTTTGTAAAGTGACACTAAAAAAAATTGTTGACAAAATTAAAATTAAAAAAAGTAGATAAATCATCTATTTAAGAGGGAATTCAATAATTTCATCATCTTTACAAGCTCCAACATCGATCACCATCGTTCCGTTCTTTTTTGTAGGTAGTACCCTACAGCAATCTCTTCTTGGAGCCTGAAATTTCCCCCAAAAAACAGAGTCAATAACATAATATAAAAAGGCAAATAAAACAGTTTTAAATTAAGTAGTTACTTTAATGTAAAAAAAAAAATAAAAAATTTAGTAGTTTACCTTATTTTTATTCCATCTATCTGGGTCGGGTTTTTTATAAACTATGACCCGATTGATTTCAGAAGGATCCGACATATCCCAATCACATTCAGGATCCCACATGTCATACCACCTCACATATTCGCTTGCAGTTCTGTGTAAGACCGAATCAGGAAGCGCGTTGGAGAGATAGTACACGCGCGGCCGCTGACACGCGCTCTCACTAATAGGACGCGTGTTAAAAGCATAGCTTTTGTCGTCAGCGCGTTTGTACCAGTCGATGAACGTGCGCATGGGGATCTCCATCTCTCTGGCTGACAACACGCCACGTGTAATCTGGACCGTGTATCCCCAGGAGACCGACACGGTCCATCGGTGCGCCGTGTCGTAGCAGATTGATTGTTGCGTGAGGCTTGCTGAGTCGAGTTTGGCTGGAACCATGAAACGTTTCATGGCGTTGATTCGGCCCATGTTTGGGAATATTGGATCCACGATGTCTAGATGATGGATCGATACTATTGGAGTCAGCGGATGAGCCGATAATAAACCCATCAGTTTTCCGTATAAATCAAACTGTTACAATATTCATTTAAACGAAAAATGTGAGTAGAATGATCAGCAATAGTATACAACAGATCTAGAAATAGCGAGGGACAGATATATTCCAAATATCGATATATCTAATATTTTATGATTTTATTGAAATTGAGATTTGGTTTAAGATATTTCTAGATCTATCCTAGGAATAACAAATAATGGCAAAACATAGAGGAATGTAAGACCAACACGTAGGTTACAACAACTAACTATATATATTTAACGCAAAAGTGCAGAGACTTTTAAGTGGTTGCATTGACTTATGTGAGCCTAGGAACGATGTTAGTGCCAAGATTCTCGCTATAATGAAATCATATAGATATACAAAATTTATGGTGATGTGTTAATAAAATTGACACAAAAATCAACCAAATGTAACTATAAAAAAATATTGTAGATCATAACAGCTTTTTACACACGATAATTATCAAACAAAAACTTCACTAATATTACGGTTATCAATGAAAATTTGATAGTTTACTAAACATTAAAAAAGAGGGAATGAAAGATCTTCAGTTGGAGAAACTTTGTTATATATACTTTAAAATATCGATTAAAATATACTATTACCTTTTTCAATACGGAATTGTTTTTAATTATTTACTTCAAAAAAAAAAAAAAAAAAACAGAGGACTAACCTGATGAAAGCCAACTTCTCTAGTCAAAGGAACACCGAGCTCCGCCATACAAGCATGAATCCGATCATCGGAGCCGTACAATTGAGGGTACCTTTGAATACAGCGGTCTTGCATCTTCTCCAACGCTTTAGCCAACGGATAGCTAATCGCGAATCCTCCTCCTCCATAAGCCATCCCATAAGAGAATTTCAGATTCTGGATATGACTCTCCGACGAGCTTCCGATGTAATAGAATTGCCTGTGTTCGTATTTTCTCAGAACCCTAATCAGATTCTCCGGGAAGAACACAGTGTCGTCGTCTCCCATCACAATCCACCTCACGTTTTTCTCAGACTCTGTTCCGTTTAAAAGCCTCACTGTCTCGGAGACGATGCGTGTTAGTCTGATCGCCGATCGATTACCCTTTGGGTACTTATACTTAAACCTCGCCGTGTCAGAGGAGACCTTGATCGGAGGCAATCCGGCTGAAACGTTGCCGTTTCTGTCAATGTGTCTGTCTAACCAAACGACGCCCTTCATTTCGCCGTCGGGTCTCCACCAGAGCTTCACGTAGTCTCTACGTTGTTTCCAGAGTTTCGCAGACGCGGCGATTCCGAAAACGTCGTGCTTGATTTCGGTTTGCTCCGGGTTTTGACCTGATCCGGATCGGGATCCGACGGGTGAAACCGCGATTTTTATCAGAGATCGAGGCGGAGAAGAGGAGATGAAATTGAGAGGATAGAAAAAGAATTGGATAGATAGTATAATGGCGAAAGTTAAGATTAGCTTCGAGAACAGCCGATAAAAAGAAGACTTTGAGTTACATGAAAAGGTTTTAGCTTTCTCGTAAGAAAAAGGCTTTTGATCTTTCTTATCCTCTCCCATGGCGGCAAAATAATTTTAAAAAGGGTTTTCTATCCACCGGAGAACGAGGAAGACGACGATGTTGGCCGTGGTGGTGTGACTTGTGATGTTTATAAAGGGGATGGAGAAGATGAAACGATTTTTTTTTTTTTTTTTTTATAATCGTTACTTTTTTGTCTTTATCCTATGAAAAGGGATATTATGGAGTCCTCCTTGTTCGTGTCACCCATTAATTTATTTTAATTCAAATAAGAATGAATAAAATTTGACTATATTTATTTGGAAATATTAAAATTTAATTATATATTTTCTACTTCGAGAGGTGTACAGATGTAATTTATAACCAAAAAAATGGTATGATATGAATATTTTTGACTGTAACGATTAGCACCGGTCAAAACTGCTATATCAGAATGGTCAATGACAATATTTTCGTGATCATAATAAGTTGGGTATATTTCACGCGTCGATTCTTTTACTATTCACACTCGACTCACAAAAATAATAGATACATCTTGTACTATTAAAACGAAAATCTATTTATATTTTAACTTTTATTTATATGTGATATTATAAGATATACGAGAATTATTTTGTTACAACTAAACAAAAAAAAATTATTAAAGATAATATTCTCATAAAATCCTATGTAGATGCATGAAAAAAACTACAAACATAATAAAAATAAAAACACACAAAACAACTGAATATTTTTTTTTTTTAATTTCATTAAAAACGATTACAAGGCTTCTCGCAAGATTACAACATGTATCATCACATCTATACAAAAAGGAATCTGGTACAACTTAAACTGAATATTGAATAGCATCTAATACTGAATAGGGTGGCGGCCTCGCATTCTCTCAATAGTTGCTGCTCTGCTGCGACTTTCCTCAGGATAACTCTTAATATTAGCCGATTATATACGGCGAACCATATTTTCCAAAGCTTCCACCTTTAGTATTACTAGAGTTTCATAATCCTTCGATTTTTTTCAATCGCCTCTTGAAAACAAATCGTCACGTATCACTCATCTCGCATATTATGCTAGATGATAAAACCTAAAATCATGATATTCTCCCCTTTGAACAGATCACTAGTGTAAATAAAGACGTAGGTTTCATCGTCGTCGAGATGATAAACTTGCTGGAGAATCTGCGAAGGAAATTTTGTATCCGCCAGAACGGACGATGCTGAGATGGACACCACTAGATTGGTTTTCCATAACCAATCCTTTCACAATATCCAACACCCAAGCAACAATGCAATGGCTCTGGAATGAGAGAGTCGACAACACCAATGTCAACTCATCTTTGGAGTGAACCATTATTCGAAATTCATGATCGGTTCAAAGGACTTTTTACTTGTTCTCGGGAATGTTGGAAACAACACTATAGAATCCTTTCTTCATTCTCTTGGTGAGCTTTAAGATGCTACGAGGAGGAACTGATTGAAAAAACTATTTTGTTACAACCAAACAAAAAACGTTTATTAAAGATAATATCCTCAAAAAATTCATCTAAAACATGTGGGTAATTTTGAAAAAAAGAAACAAAATGTAATTGGTGTTTATTTAAAAAAATACCAATTACAATTTAGTGTCAAGGAAGCAAGAGGAATCTGAAAACATAGTCTTGAGTTTGGTTTGTTTACAACAACAATTATGATCAAAATGTACAAGATTTGAACATTTAGTTGGTATGCATTGGAAATATCATATAATTGCTTATGTTGCAGGTTATTGAAGAAGTGTGGATATATTCGGAAATTTGACAAATAATGTTGGCGAAGGGATTGTGGAACTTATCTATTGGAATAATATAAAAATGTGATTATTATTATGTGTATTCAGAGAGACCAATTGTTGATTTTTTTTATTGTGTGGTATTTCATATGGTGTAAATAGAGTTGTTCGTGTTCGCATATCTATTGTGGATCTTTGTGCAATAGTTAAATTGTCTGTTATAAAAATTATCATTATAATTGTTTTCATAATATTTCAGACGTTAAAAAAAAAATATAGAATAGTATAGCAGAAAAATATTCTATCACCTCTTTTGGAACATATGAAATCAAACCATATCAATACATATTGGAAAAATATTTCGTTTACTGGGCCAACGAACATCAATACTGTACATAAATGAATAAAACGATCAATTTTGGAAAAATAATCAATTGAAACAGAGGCTAAAGCTTCCGACTTTATTGAAAGTTCCATTTTGTGGATAAATATTTAGGTGTCGCCTACTCTTATTTAGCCATACGATAAACTGCTTCGTATTCGTGATATGTTTTTATTTTCCAGTCTTGATATGTTTCAAATAATATGATTTAACATACTTACAAAGTTAATGCATGTGATTTGACATTCTTATAATTAATAATTAACGTGCCAGTCTATTATAATTAATGTGACATTCTATTATAATCAAATAACTAACAGACACATAGTTAATGGGCCAAAATCCAGTGTCGAATTAAGAATATTTATTCGTTCTTATTTCATATTACAGACTTTTTACTTACTTAATCAGGGATTCGATTAAAATACAGAGATGACGTAAAGCTTCAAGATTCTCTTCAAGTCTCAGTAGAATCTTGAGGGTTAAACTTGACTGATTCACGATATATAAGCTCCTTGATATTCCCTTCCGTCAAGGAAGATTGCTCGAAATCGAAACCGAATGGTCTCACACACACAGATTCCTCGTTAACATCGTGTAACGGCGCTAAGTATGGGTGGCACAAAGCTTCATCGACTGCAACTCAAAAGATGCTCAAACTATTACAAAATAGAAATATTAAAAGAGAAGGTAACGTATAAAGGCTTTATTTTCTTATTCTTTCTTCTTGACCTGTTATGCGTCTGTTTGGGTCAAAGACGAGCATTTTCTGCAGCAAATCAACTGCCTCAACAGACATGTTTGGGAATCTAGCGGCAAAGTTTTGTCTTGGATACTGTGGAAGCTGATTTACGTATCGTCTCGCGTTGTTGCTTCTTAAGAATCCGAGGCTTGAATCATCAGGTGAACCTATAAGCTGGGTTTTGAAAAGAAAAAAAGTTACAACCACATATGAGTTTGTTTATGGATCAACAAAAAAATGGGAACCCGGAAAAACTGTTCGTTGGGACTAGAAAGAAAGCTTATTTCTTCTTCCAAGAACCGAAACAGAACATAACCAGTAAATATAACAAGATGACTCCATATCGTTAGAAAGTTTTCTATCTTTCACAGAATGAATGGTTTAATATTGAAGAAAGTTTCAATTTTTCTCAAGAAGAAGCGAAACAGAGTAGATCCGGTGATGAAGTAGAAAAAATGTACCTGAGTGATGAGTCTAAGCTGCTGAACATAATCTCCGCCCGGAAATAAGGGCTCTCTGGTCATTGTTTCGCCGAAGATACAACCAACAGACCAGATATCGATAGCTGCAGTGTACTCTGAGCAATTAAGGAGCAACTCTGGAGCTCGGTACCAACGTGTAACAACATATTCTGTCATGAAGTTGGTCTCTGATTTAGTCCTCGCAAGCCCGAAATCCCCAATCTTGAGGTCACAATTTGCATTCAGGAGCAGATTACTCGGTTTTAAATCACGATGCAGTACATTAGCTGAATGCACATATTTGAGTCCCCGCAACAACTGATATAGAAAGAACTGCACAAACACCAAAAACTCAACTTCAGATGGACTAAACCAACGAAAGCTACCGTATAAGAAGCAGAGAGAGGTTTATGCGTACCCGAGAATGATCATCAGTTAACGGTTGGTTTGAGCGTATAATTTGATGAAGATCAGTGTCCATTAACTCGTAAACAATGTAAACATCATTGAAATTCTCTCGCTGCGGTGGTCTTATAATGTCTTTGATCGCAATGATCTACGAGATGCAATGGATTATCATCATAACTCCAAAATCGGATATCTACAAGAAAAGGGTAAAATAAAGAATCTGGAGCTTAGTCTCTCTCAAAGCTTACATTGTCATGATCCATATGCTTCTGAAGTTTAATCTCTCTCAAAGTTCTCTTGGCGTCGATAATGTTGCCAAACGCATTCCCAATCTTCTTGATCGCTACTTCCTCGCCCGTTTCCGAATTCAAAGCAGCACTGAATCATATATGCAATTATGAGCCAAGTAACCAATACTAATACGGTAATACCATTAAAAAGTTGCAAAATTCCACAGTAATTAACAAAGCAGAGTGATCATTACAAGTGTTGAGCACAAAGCAAGATAACAAAATCTCAACTTTCGGTGGGAAATTTAACAAACAAAAGGGGAAGAAAGAAAATCAGTTTTTTTTTTCTGTTTTGTTTAATAAACTCACCATACGATGCCAGAAGCGCCTCTGCCGATAGGACGAAGAGGAGGAACATACTTTCTAGAAACTTGGAAGAGATTTCCATAGACATTATACTGAACATAACGACCACTACTGATAGCCTCTCCTCTGCTGCTATGATTACCGACGCATCTCTCCGTTGACATTTCTTTCTCTCTCTTCTTACACAACTAAACTCAAAAGATTGTGAATTGAAGTAATCCGAGACAGACCCAGGTAGATATAGAGAGCTACGAGGTAAGAGAAGAGCGGAAAATGGAGGAATTCGAGGAGATTTTTGGTGTGTTGAGATTTCTTCTTTGCGGGTTTAAAAAGAGCCAAAAAAATAACGCGTGTAAGTGTGAATCTTTGGATGAGCAAATGAGAACAAGGGACGACCCTTGAAATTTCAAAAACAACGACATCATTGCCTTCTGTTTTTCTTATTTTAGTCCTCTCTCCCTCTGCTTGCTTCTTCGCCTTTTCTTGGAAGACGACTATGGTCTAGGTCAGTCAACGTTGCAACTGCAACCGGAAAACTCAATTCGAAAACCGAACCGAACCGAAGAGAAAGAACTTGATCATACCGAAAAGAATTGTATTCTCTAAAAACCGAATTGGAAATGAAACCGTATCAAACCAAATAAAAGAACCAAGTATTTGACACCGTCATTCAAATTGCATTCGGGTTTTACAAATTATAAACCGGAATATGTGAAACCAAAAAACCGGTATGGACTTCCGACCTCACGCACGCTCTCTGCATATCAATCAGGTAAGCGTTGAATGCAAAAGTTGTTTGAATCTTGATGGTCTCAATCTCAATAATTTTTAACATATCATCAAGCTTTATAGATAATATCATAAAACCTTTACTTGTACAAATACTAGTTTCACTGCATCTCTTACAAACGACCACAATATCACTAACACCTGATAATACATTCACGACCAAGATGGAACACTTACACCATCTATTCACACAATAGCAGTTAATCAGAATCCTCNGTTTCACTGCATCTCGTACAAACGACCACAATATCACTAACACCTGATAATACATTCACGACCAAGATGGAACACTTACACCATCTATTCACACAATAGCAGTTAATCAGAATCCTCTGTTATTTTTTCCGGCAGCCTTTTTTGGTGATGTTGCCAGTACCGCTGATGCGCCGACCGACCTGAGGTTCTCCAGTAATGTGTCCCGCCCCGACAACAGAATCTTGAAGAAACAATCGACTTCCTTCGAAACAAGATCTAGCCCATTCGATAATTCTGTGACCGAGTCCTTCAATGGCTGCAGCGAAATGGGATCTAATGACCCTTGTTGGATCGCAGGGGCGAGTTTCTGAACACCCGAATCAACTGCCTCTAGCTCTTTCAGAACCGTAAACCCGTCTGACAAAAATATGTTCTTCATTTCTGCGTTCATTGTGTTCTGCATTTCCATGAAGGATTGTGCCCATGGAAGCTCGTTTGAGACGGTAAGGTAAAACAGATTCTGCGACGAACCTGAGAATGCTGCAGCAAAAACACCGGAAATGTATAGAGTCTTAACCTTGACACCGTATAGAGCTCGCATCAGGACTTTTCCTTTGGCCGAGTTTTTCACCTTGGGGAGATTCAAGGTCTGAACAAGGCTACTCAGGATTGCACGGCAGTTTTCCATTCTCGGGTTCTTGGAAACAATGTGTTGCTTCCAGCTGTCGAGTGATGATTGGGCTTTCGACAGATTCTGAGGAGAGTTTGTCTCCAAGTTATGCAACGCAAACTGGAGTAAGAGATGGCCTTGGTTGAGACGGGTTAGCTCTGAGCTAAAGGCATTGCAGAGATCAAGGAGCTTCACGCTTATGTCAAGATAGACATCAACCCACTTCTCCTCCCAATCTGATACAGGAAGCTCTAGATCGGTTATAAGAGTCTTGATACCATTATGTGTCTCGCAGAGAGATTCCATTGCTTGCTTCATCCATGAAACAGTCAGGATTTGGCTCTTTTCCTTTGGGACAAGCTTTCTAATAGAAGATGCTAAGTTCACCTCGAAATTGTTCCTGTCTCTTATACACATCTAGATGTGTATAAGAGACAGGTTTGATCCAGCAACCAATCGTTATGCACGGGCCGAGCAATAGCGTCGAGGTTGGTCCAAAACAATTACATATTATATAATTTATATAAATGCTTATACACATCTAGATGTGTATAAGAGACAGGTTCAACAGTGAGAGAAGCTTCGACGATAATACTGGGTTCTTTGAGGATAGATTCTTGAACGGGTTTCCAAATGGGAAGAAACCGCGTGGAGGGTCTTGTGGACGAGCCATTTTGTCAAGTTTCAACTGAAAACACACAAAAAAAAGAAGAGCAAAGATAACATATCAGTTGTCACATATCATAACACAAAGACTGTGAATCCATACCAAATTCAAGACAAAGAACAAATTGTTTATTGCACTTTCGGGAAAATTTCATTTTTTGTATCTATTTTTTCTCAACAGATCTAAAACAACATCAAAAGTCTGTTCCTAGATTAAAATTGCGTTCATACAAAGTCAACAGCAAAATTAAAATTTTACCAAGATCTAGTTTTCTCTGAAGGAAAGAAGTTGTAAATCGATAGATCCACGAGTCATTTTTTTCTGTAGGTAAAGCAAAATCCAGATCTTAAAAATCTGAATTCCCAAGAACCGTTTCGAAAGTCACATCGAAAGACATCAAATCTAACACGAGATTATCATAAAGAAAAGAAAAAAACAACCACATGAATCGTAGACAAACTATGAAACCGAAAGACAAATCCAAACTCACCTAAAGAGATAGATCCTTGGACTAAAAAACTACTTTTTACTCCAAAATATGAAATTCGGATTCGCCTGATACAAGTTTCTGGCAAGGAAGATAAGAAATCAGAGACGGAAAGCTAAAAGTAAACTGAGACAAGATCAGATCAGATCAAGGGTCATTGTTCTTACCGAAAATCAAAACGCTGATGAGAGGTCAGAAATAACGAGAAAAGATAAGAAGAAAATGAAACGCGTTGTTCATATATGACTAAACCACAGAGTTGCCGTATTTCTACAGATAAACAAGCAAAAGTAAAGAAAATAATGTTTAGGTTTGACGTTGATTTGGTAGACGAAAGGGAGAGGAAGGGGGAGATTAGGTTTCAGTTACAAGTCTGTGACGAAACACTAAATGACAGACGAAGGCGTGTACGGTTAAGATGTGGGTTATTTTTCTTCCTTTCTCTGTGTACATACTGTCTCTTATACACATCTAGATGTGTATAAGAGACAGGATAATGTTCCTCTGATAAACTCTGGTTGGATCTGATGATTTGATGAAGATCAGTGTCCATTAACTCGTAAACAATGTAAACATCATTGAACTGTTTTTAAACCTGTCTCTTATACACATCTAGATGTGTATAAGAGACAGCCCGAGAATGATCATCAGTTAACGGTTGGTTCGAGCGTATAATTTGATGAAGATCAGTGTCCATTAACTCGTAAACAATGTAAACATCATTGAAATTCTCTCGCTGCGGTGGTCTTATAATGTCTTTGATGGCAATGACCTACGAGATGGAATGGATTATGATCATAACTCCAAAATCGGATATCTACAAGAAAAGGGTAAAATAAACATCACAAAGCTTACATTGTCATGATCCATATGCTTCTGAAGCTTAATCTCTCTCAAAGTTCTCTTGGCGTCGATAATGTTGCCAAACGCATTCCCAATCTTCTTGATCGCTACTTCCTCGCCCGTTTCCGAATTCAAAGCAGCACTGAATCATATACGCAAATCAAGAAATTATCCTTCCAACAACTATTTACCGCATTAAATCAGCTCATCAACTATGAGCTAAGCACCAAAGTTACAAAACCCGAATCTAATATATTCAATACTAATAACATCAAAAAATTTCCACAGGTAATCAACGAGCAGAGTGATTATTATAAGTGCGGTGTTGAGCACAAAGCAAGATAACAAATAAAAGGAGGGAAAAGAAAAAGAAAATCAGTTTTTTACCATACGATGCCAGAAGCACCTCTACCGATAGGACGAAGAGGAGGAACATACTTTCTTGAAACTTGGAAGAGATTTCCATAGACATTATACTGAACATAACGACCATTGTTGATAGCCACTCCTCTGCTGCTATGATCACCGAGGCATCTCTCCATTGACATTTCTTTCTCCATCTTCTTACACAACTAAACTCAAATGATTGTGAATTGAAGTAATCAGAGACAGACCCAGGTAGATATATAGAGCTACGAGGTAAGACAAGAGCGGAAAATGGAGGAATTCGAGGAGATTTTGGTGTGTTGATATTTCTTCTTTGCGGGTTTAAAAAGAGCCAAAACAATAACGCGTGTAAGTGTGAATCTTTGGATGAACAAATGAGAACAAGAGACAACCCTTGAAATTTCAAAAACACGACATCATTGCCTTCTGTTTTTCTTATTTTAGTCCTCTCTCCCTATGCTTGCTTCTTCGCCTTTTCTTGGAAGACGACTATGGTCTACGCCAGTCAACGTGCAACTGCAACCGGAAAACTCAATTCGAAAACTGAACCGAACCGAACCGAATCGAAGAGAAAGCACTTGATCATACCGAAAAGAATTGTATTCTCTAAAAATCGAATTGGAAATGAAACCGTATCAAACCATATAAAAGAACCAAGTGGGTTTTTATTCCGTTTCTTTTATTTTAACACCGTCATTCAAATTGCATTCGGGTTTTACAAATTACAAACCGGAATATGCGAAACCAAAAAACCGGTATGGACTTCCAAGCTCACGCACGCTCTCTGCATATTATTAATCAAGCGTTGAATGCAAAAATTGTTTGAATCTTGATGGTCTCAATCTCAATAATTTCTAATATATCATCAAGCTTTATAGATAATATCATAAAACCTTTACTTGTACAAATACTAGTTTCATTGCATCTCATACAAACGACCACAACATCACTAACACCTGATAATACATTCACGGCCAAGATGGAACACTTACACCATCTATACACACAATAGCAGTTAATTNGATCAATACTTGGAAAGAAATTTCGAAATTTTTCGAGAAACCTGTTATTAAGCAGATTCTTAACGGCGACTTTGGTTCCATCAGTTAAAATCCCACGATACACAATCCCGTAACCACCTTCTCCGATTACATTCTCTTCACAGAGCCCATTCGTCGCCGCCTCGAGCTCTCTCAGAGTATACCACCGTCCCCATCCGAGATGCGAAACCTCCGGTCCAACATTTCCGCTGCCGGAAAACGAAGCCGTCTCGCTAGCACTCGCTGTTCCTCTACTCTCACCACTCGACACTCGATCGGAAAACACCACTCGATGCTCCATTTTCCCTATATCGACCTGGATCTCCGCCGGAACGATCTCCTTAATCTCCTTAGAAATTGGCGGCGTAGCGACGGCGGCGGAAGCGAAATCAGCGCGCGGCTTGCGGTTTTTCTGGCGAGAGGTTAGGCAGAGGGAGAGAAGGAAGAGAGCGATGACGATTAGAGATCCGAGTAAGATTCCGATTACGACCCATAGCCGGAGACCGAAGATCGATGTCCGTTTCGAAAGCTCGGTATTGAGGAAAGCAGCATCGTACACCGACATCCTACTCTCTACTTTCACTAATCGATGTCGGGTTTCGTTAGATTCGGTTAATGAGGTCTCCGGTTTCTTCGCATCTCTCGCCGGTTAAACACAAACTCTCCGGCGAATAAACTCCAGCAAAAAAATCTATGCTTGTCACCGCGTCGAGTGTTGAATCGAAAACAAAGGAATCGAGGAAAAACAAAGAAATAAAATATTAAATTAAATAAAAATGAAGGGAATTTAAAAGAAGGCTTCTTCGAGTGATCTGTGTGTGGACTGTCTCTTATACACATCTAGATGTGTATAAGAGACAGCTGCTTGACCCCTGTAGATTAAAGACAAATCTTACAGTTCATGGAGAGATCAAAATCCAGAAGCCATAGTCTATAATCAGTACAGACGTTACCCATCAAAACCACATGTGACTAAATGACATAATCTATTACATATAATTCAATAACGAAAACAACTTCTCAGGACCACACTCATACGCATAGCAGTTCAATAAGAGAAGGACTCTGATCGTCATCACTCCTAATCCCAGAGGCATCTACGCCAATGGATCTAACCACATAACAGCAAGAAGTGCAGAACCAAAGGCAAATTTCATTACAGAGCAACTCTATAAGTAAAACTCCCTAATTACGCATAACTGCAACACAGAGCTAAACAACAAGTAAAGCAAAAGAGTAAAAGGATCGAACTTTAGAATGGAACCGAGCTCAACAACAAGTCCAATCAAATCCAAAAAATTGAGAAGACCTAAATCAGAAACGAGCTAAAGGATCAATATTTAGAAAGAAATTTCGAAATTTTTCGAGAAACCTGTTATTAAGCAGATTCTTAACGGCGACTTTGGTTCCATCAGTTAAAATCCCACGATACACAATCCCGTAACCACCTTCTCCGATTACATTCTCTTCACAGAGGCCATTCGTCGCCGCCTCGAGCTCTCTCAGAGTATACCACCGTCCCCATCCGAGATGCGAAACCTCCGGTCCAACGTTTCCGCTGCCGGAAAACGAAGCCGTCTCGCTAGCACTCGCCGTTCCTCTACTCTCTCCACTCGACACTCGATCGGAAAACACCACTCGATGCTCCATTTTCCCTATATCGACCTGGATCTTGTCTCTTATACACATCTAGATGTGTATAAGAGACAGACATCCTACTCTCTACTTTCACTAATCGATGTCGGGTTTCCTTATATTCGGTTAATGGGGTCTCCGGTTTCTTCGCATCTCTCGCTGGTTAAACACAAACTCTCCGGCGAATAAACTCCAGCAAAAAAAACTATGCTTGTCACCGCGTCGAGTGTTGAATCGAAAACAAAGGAATCGAGGAAAAACAAAGAAATAAAATATTAAATTAAATAAAAATGAAGGGAATTTAAAAGAAGGCTTCTTCGAGTGATCTGTGTGTGGATGTATCGAATGAGCTGTTTTTTTTAGTTCCTGTCTCCGTGTAATTGCATGTGTGGTGTGACGGTGTGAACGACATGACGATTTTGCCCTTATCGGGAAATTGCAAAGATAGTGTGGATCCTCCTAGTGCTATATAGTTCCGAGGAGTTTTTGGGTAACAGAATCAGATAGAATGCCGTTGAGGCGCTTTGATATGGTACGGTTCTGTGCAGTGTACAATACATCTGTGGATTTTTACACATTTCTTCTTTTGACTAATTCTACACCTTAACGTTTGATTATTTTTGTTTGCAGGTTTAATATAGTTTGTTGTGTTTTGGTTTTGGATATATTATCTCTTAAGGGGATAATTTACTCTGTAAGCGAGTAACCACTTTTATCATATTATTGTTTGTTTGCTTGTGTTACAAATTGTTTGGTTCATAACAATTATTTGGCTGTATGGTTTAGCCACAAAACTTTTGTAAGTCAAACTGATAATTCGAGATAGTCACATAGACATATCCAACCATTGACCTCGGGTTTTATAAAAATGATCCAAAAATCCGGTTTTTCCATTTAAAAAAAAATCATATCACAAGCATTTTTGAAAAGAAAGCCCAATGCCGCATCTCTCCTCTTTTCCTTCCTTCGAATTCGCCCTAGCCGCACCTGTCCCCCTTTTTCGGTGCAGCCTCTCAGGTGTCCGGCGAGTTTTTGTCGACACCGTAAAAGACTCCCTTTTCCTCTTTGTTGTTTTCGCCAATTGTATCCGGGTTTTTGATTTCGGCGTTGGTGTTTGAAGTCAGATCGGGGTTTGTTCGGAGATCGTTTGGTGTGGTTCCTTTCCAGATCAATCTATCATGATCTCGCTCCGTCGAGTTTCGGTGATATCCGGGTTTTCGATTCTCTCCTTGCATTTGCCTCATGTCTTATCGAGATCTCGTTTTTCCAGAAGCTTTATCTAGGCGTGTTCTTGATTGATCGTTTCTGTCGATTCCGCTGCATCCGGAAGATTTGCTGTCTTGTCGGGTTATGAAGTTGTGGATTTATGAATTGGAAAATATTTGTGCGTTTTTATAAGGAGGTTTTTTTCTATCGGTGAGTGGTTGTCGCCGTCCTCGGTAAATTTACTTGGTTTGGATCTCGAGAAGTTCATAAGCTTGTTTGATTGTGGCGAGGTGTTTCAATTTCGTTTTTCATTGTTCTTTTGGTCTTATGTTGCCGGATTGTTTACCGGTTTGTTTCCAAATTTCGATCTATTTCATCTTTGTTTATGATTTGGGTTAAACTTTAATGAAATTCAATAGTTGGAAAAAAAAAAAAAAAGATGAAGTGGCTCGATCAATCATTCCATTTTTTTTAAAAAAAAATAGAAATAAAATTGTCTTGAATTTAAAATTATATATTTGAGACTGATATCGTAACCCAAACAATTATTTTCCGCGTTTTAGCATTTTGGGAGTGGAAAACGAAAAAAAAAAATCTGAAACCTTGGGTCAAATATATACATCATTAAAATTTGATTTTTTTTTTTCAAAGTTCGGGTTGCTCTTAAAATTTAGCAATTAATGAGAGAATAATTTTTTAGTGTGGCCTCCGAATCTTTTAGGTTTCCTCCTAAAAAGGGTTTCGGTGGGGCTAAAGGAGAAAACCCATTATCGCTCTATCATCCCCTATATAATAATTGAAAAATATTTTTAGAGAATATGTTTATTTTTTGAAATATTTACAGTGGTACTATTTTACTGATGTGTCATCACCGCACTTATTCTTTCATTATTTTAATACAAATTTTTTTTTTGATTATACTAATTACATTATATGTATTTATCCATTTATTAATTTTAATATAACCAAAAAATTATATTTTATTTTTTGGATTATTTAAAATCGAATTTTAGGTTATGTGATGATTTATGATATACATCATATTACACATTATATTTCATAAAAAATGAATACAATATTATTTAATGAAATATAATTTATACACAATTTATGATATACACAATACTTTTTTTTGATTAAGCAAAAAATATGTTTACAATAAAAAAGACTTCGATATGTGTGATTTTAATTTAAAAAAAATATAACAAATTAAAAATATAATTTAGATTACAATAAAAAATACTTCGATATGTGTGATTTTAAAAGATATTTATATTTATAAATATTTGTTTTGTTTATATGGTTTGTTAATAGAACCATATAAATTAATCAAATAATATAAATATTTAAACTTGAAAACAAGTTAAAAATATTATGTCAAAAGTTGAAATATTAAATTATATTATTCACAAATATATAAAAATTATTAAATTATTTTTATATTAAGCAATTTTAAAATTATTTTTAATAAAATTATTTATAGATTTTTTCAATTATTTATAGCAACCAAGTAATGTAAACTACAATAAATTAATATTTCAACAGTCGGAAAACACCTTTCTTTTTTACTATAATAATATATTTTTACCATCTATTAAAATAAAAAATTAACTTTTGTTAAACGGATTCGCTTGTTTTGCGGGAGATTCATAAAATTGAAATTTTGACGGAAAGATTTAGAATTAAATTTTCAATGTAAAAAATATAATGACAAAAATGCAATGCTTGCGATAAGACAGTCTATGTGGTGGACATGTTGTCCATTGAAGGAATGCCTTACCACAGGTCTTGCTTCAGATGCACCCATTGTAAAGGAACCCTTGTGGTATGATGCATTACAAGATCATTAGAGATTCCTAATTTTCTTGTTATAGATTTCGTTTTTTAATTTGTTCGTTATACATTATTTATTATTTACACATACATGCACGAGGAAAACAAAAGATTGATTTTCGACTGTGTCGATTACGACATGCTTCATGCTTGATGGTGGATGGTGGTAATGGAGATTCGCTATCTACTCTTGCTGGTAACACAATAACCGATTTATATTGTTTTGAATGAAAACTCCAAAAGTTGCGACTATAAAACATACATATCACTCAGTGTTTTGAGACTGAGAAGCAACTATAAAACATACCACTCAGTGTTTTGAGACTGAGAAGCAAGAGAGAAAGAATCTCTTGATAAAAAAGTCTATGAACTCAAACGAAGAAACTTGAGCGGATTTGATCTTCTCCTTGTCCAGTTCAACTTTGAGATCACACAAAGTCAATTCCACATTCTTGACCCGTTCCTCGAGTTGTTGGACCCAAGATCCATCAGAAAGTGCTTTCTTCCTCTCCAAGGAAAGCTCCTCAAGCTTTGACTTCAACCAGTCGAGCTTGAAACCGGCTTCCGTGAGCTCAGTCAATTCGCTTTGGGCCTTGCTTAGTTCAGTCACAGACAGGCTCTGTGGAGACTTACCCAGAGTCTTGACGAGGCCGAGGAGGAGATTAATGTATGCCGTTTTCACCCCTTTGTTCTTTGGTATGACATCTACGGCAAAGTCTGGGTGCTGTGCGAAAATATTGCCCAATGAAGAAAGCTAGGAAAAAAAGAAAAAAGAAAAAACAGTTATTATGCAAACCCTGACTCTCTTGTGCGATTTAAAGACTCCTCTTTAACTTACTTGAGAAGCAATAACCCGGAAACCATTGAAAACTAAGAGATCATTCGCAGTTGATTTTCCTTGATGAACAACTTCAAGCACTTTGATGTAGAGTTTAATGGTTACTTTGCCCTCTTTTTGAGGCACCGTACGGAGACCCCGGCCTGAGGACTCAGCGCAGAACGTTCTGCATAGCTCTGTAAGATAAACAAAATAGATATATCAAATTTTCTTCTTCCATCAATCAGATTACACAAGTAGAGATTCAGCAAATGGAACATAATCAATTCCGTTACCCGCTGATTGGAATAGCTTTTTGCCGGATTGATCCAACAAAACAAAGCAATAGATAGCTCTCCTTTTCCATCCACGTCTCAGTGAATTAGGATTCACAACGTGCAGCAACAGAGATAAGTGATCATCGCCACGGTATCCTTGGGGATAAACACTAACAGACCTAAGAAAAAAATCCTTTAAATCTAAAAATCAAATATCCAAAGTTAAAGCCTAAAAGATGTGAGTTTTCTCTATTTACCATTCACAGCCGCCGCTTGAGAAAGGATCCAACGATATCTCATTGTTTCTTTCGGACAAGTTGTCTATCTCCCAACTCATCAAGGTCTTCTCAAACTTTCTCCCCATCTGTTAAAAAACAATGCTCTGGTTTGATTACTTTAAGGTATTCATTTATTTATTATATATTCTATAAAAAATATTATATACATGAATCCGGATCTCACCGGTATTTTTATATCAAAATACCCCGGATCTGACTCTGAGTTCGGATCGATGTTTTGCCTAGTCCTACATTACAGAAGAATTCAGAAAGTTCCAAAACGAGAAAGAAAAGAAGAAGTAAGATTTAACTGCAAAACGGAAACCCATAATTCAGACAGCACAAAGAAAGTCAACAGTCATCAGAAAGCAAACATTCACTAAATATACTACAGCTACTTAAGAGAGATAGAAGAGGATGACTTACCCTATGACGAGATCGAAGCGGAGACAAGATCAAGAGTAATTGCGTCGTCTTATATCTCAGAATCACAAAAGCTCTTCACTTGGAAATAGGATTTTGGAGTTTCACAGCGTTTCTTCTCTTAATTGTATTTGTATATATATCTCTCTCTCTAAGAAAAAGTGAAAGGCGATGCAATCTAGGTCAATATAATTGAGGTTTCTTCCTCATAAATCCTGACCATCCGTTTGTTCTAACAATGTAATTTCAACCGTTGGATTAAATGTTTATTTTCCTATCAAAAGTTTGCTGACGCAAACTCTGAAACCACCACCACTTCTTATATGATTTTACATTTTTTTTTTTTTTTTTTAATGATATCAGAAGCCCCCCCCTTTAGTCTCTCTTTTTTTTTTTTTGGTAATCGCATTTAATCTTTTTCATACATTCATCAAACAAATTGAACCCTTTACTTTATGCGCACGGAGAATAGTTGTTGTTTTGTTTCTTTCTTCGTGACGAGAATAGTTTAGTTTTTAGTAAATAGTAGTTAAATACAATAAAAAATATTTGATTCGACAAATCTTTATAAAATCCCATCATTCGAACACATTTTAGTAAGACGAGTATAATTATGAAATACTCACTCTCCATCATTAGATTCAAAAATAGTTTCCAGGAAAGTTTATCTAACTGTTAAGAATTAAGAATACTGTACGATCGATGCAGTGGATCTCTCTTTCTCTCGCGAAGCCTTATAAAAGGAGACATACGGAACTCTCTTTTTTCCTCCGCAAAAATTTGAAATATTTATTAGCTAATATTAGGGTCTGTGTAGTAGTAGATCAAAAGTAAGAGTCTGATTGGGGAGGAAGAAGAACTTACATCACCCCCAGCTTCTTTGATTTTGGTACACTTCTTAGGCTTATTGGCTGGAGGAAGAAGACTAGATATCTAGACTGTTCTTTGATCGAAATCCAGAATGTTCAAAAAAAAAAAAAAGGAGTTCATACCGAATAATCTTCACCGTCGTCAGAAGTCCCCCAGCCAATAAGCTTAAAAGCATGACCTCCAATGTTACCGCCTGTAATGTGCTTGTACTACACTCCTGATTTGTAATGCGCAAAGTCCTGTAGACTAAAAGGAAAAAAGGAACCATGAAAATGTGGAGTTTCTCTCCATGATATAATCAGTATATGTTTGATCAAATCTAAAACCTTTTTATCTAACCTCGTAAACGGTAAAGGCTACCTCGACAGGTCCGTTCTTGTAAACCTCTGCCATAATGTCATGAGGGTCATGTTTGATTGTGTACGCGCTGCTAACACCGTAGTGTTTTGTTTCACGCCAAAGATGGTTTCCGCTAACACATTTCCTCACACATCTTGGTGTAGGGTATGCGGGTTCACATCCCGGGTGAAAGCAACCAGTTTGTTCAAAGTATGGATCACACTGAAGAAACCAAAAACATTGCAAAAAGTTCAAATAAATCTCAACCACTCTTTGTTCTTTGCAGTTAAAAATTGAGAGTTTACCTCTTCGGTTACTACACCGCCGAAATTGGGTATCCACCATTACAACCTCGACCGCAAAGGAATCCACAACATGCTAAGAGATCATTAACGGATAAAGAAATATTCTGCAAGGGAACAAAAGAAAATCATATTAACAAGACGCTAGCAATTCATCAATCTTGGCTTGATGAAGAAATTTGTGTTACCATGTTGTATTTGATGCAGAATCTGTCAGAGAGTGATTCAACAGCACCAAATGCCCAGCAAGAACCACAGTGACCCTAAAAAAACCAAAACCAAAACCAAACCTCAATATAAAACCCGAGCAAAGACCTGATCTTTAATGCGATGATAATGGAGGAGAGTTTTGGCAGGAATAATATTAAGATAGTTAGTAGTATATCATTGGATAAGAAGACAGAGATAGTGGAAGCAAAGAGATTAAAACTGATCTACAGATCCTTCCAATACTGGTGCACTGTGACCAAGCGGTTCTAGCATCAAATTCTTTTGGAAGCTTTAGAGATCTGTCATGTCTTACAACAGGTACACCTAAGTACTCTTTCTTTGGTAGTATATCATTGGATAAGAAGACAGAGATAGTGGAAGCAAAGAGATTAAAACTGACCTACAGATCCTTCCAATACTGGTGCACTGTGACCAAGCGGTTCTAGCATCAAATTCTTTTGGAAGCTTTAGAGATCTGTCATGTCTTACAACAGGTACACCTAAGTACTCTTTCTTTGGTAGTATATCATTGGATAAGAAGACAGAGATAGTGGAAGCAAAGAGATTAAAACTGACCTACAGATCCTTCCAATACTGGTGCACTGTGACCAAGCGGTTCTAGCATCAAATTCCTTTGGAAGCTTTAGAGATCTGTCATGTCTTACAACAGGTACACCTAAGTACTCTTTCTTTGGTGTTGGTTTAACACCGAGGAGGCGCTTGAATTCTGCAATCTACACATACACACACACAAACCCAAAAGAGAGTCAAGTTTTCATGAACGAAGACAAGCAAAAACAAACAATAACCTCTTTTTACGGCTTACAAGCTCTGATATCATTGGTTGGCACGCGCATCCAAGAGCAACCAAGTCCAACCATCGTGTAGGATTACATCTTTCTGGACAGTATAGCCTTCAGCAAGTGAGACAGATTTGGATGTGACAATAACACCATGGTTGGAAGCAATGTCAAAGAGTGGTAGGCACAGTAACTATGGAGGCTGCATCTTCAGGGAATGCATTAAAGCATGGAAGCACATCTGATCTCCAGTCATAATGAATAATCCACCTGCACAAGTTAAAAGTAATGAAATCACATAATAAAACACACACTTCTCTGTTTTTATGCAAGGGTATAAACAGCAAGCTGCAGAACCGACATGAAGAAAATTTTGAAAATGGCACCTTGCAATAAAGCCCAAGAAAAAAGTACGAAAACTCACCTTCGTCTCTGAAAGCCTGTCTTGCACATGAAGCGATTGCAGGTATATGATCAAACAGGAGAGGAACAGGACCATCAGCTGCAAGAGAAGGAAGTGGGAGGAATACTTTCAGGGAACCCTTTTGGAGTCTCGCCTCCATCTTTAGGAGAGAAATCTGATAAGTTTTGAAGGTCGATTCTCTCACAAACTTAACACGAAACTCTGTAACTCTTTTTATTGATCTAAGAAAACGATTACAAAACACACTCAAGAGATATCGGAACTTCTCCCCTGAGAATTCCGATCACCCCTCACTCACGATCAGAGATCGCCTCAAGACCTAAAAGTCTCACCACTCACACCCATCAAAGCTTGAAGAAGAAACTAAAACTACAACTTCACGTTTTATACTTATTTCTTTATAACCAAAGACTCTAAACGGGAGAGAGTCTCTCCTTTGATTCCAGCTCAGCTTCAGTCTTTACTTGCTCTGCCTCTAGATTGTTCCAACATGAAGCTTATCAGAATCTTTCAAGAGTGTTTCCTATTCTCAGGACAAATTTCTGGTTCAGAGGAGTGCGTACAACTACCATTTGCAACTTGCACCTGTTGATTATGAACCGAACCATCGAATCATAACCTCAAACAAACAGATCTAGTGGATTTTGTCGCTTGACCATCCAGATCACCTAACTCAGAGAGTTCATTGCACAATGCTAAACCCAGATTCATCGATTAACTAAGTTCCTCGAGCAAATCAACTACTGATCAGGAATTGTGTCCTTCTTGATCATCACTTCTGATGGAGAACCAATTTTTTTCTGGTGCAAATCGAGCCAAAAATCTGTTTTGAAAATCAAGCCAAATTATGAACTCCCCTTTTTCCAATTCATCGGTATACCAATTAAGCGCATCTCCCTCCAAACACAATGGAACCAAGCCTAAATTATGTTCTTCTGCGTATTGGCTATGACGAAAAAAATCGTTGCATCCGACAAATCCAACCATATGGCATGTTTCCATCAAACACAGGCAATTCGATCCGAGGTTTTCCCGTAGAATCAAGGCAGAACTACTACGCCGATAACCTAGCTGCGGTTCATCCGGTTCCGTAACAGAAGGAATCGAAGTTACCTGAGGATCGGAAAGCTCAGCTATGCCTTTGCCATGCGGTTTGTCAGAAAACGAGTACGCCTCCATACGAGCTAGAGTGTTCGATATCGTTGTCATCTGCCTCTCCATAGCACCGAATCGTTGGCTCGTTCCCGATCTGGAGTTCCTAATCTGCGTTTCAAGGCCACCGATTCGTTGATTCCCCTCCGAACTTGCCTTCGACAGAAGTTTACAACCGGTTGATAGAATCGACACTTCTCTCTGCAACTCTTCAACCCTCTTAGCCATCAGCGCGATCTGATCTTCGGATTCACCAGTCAGCACCATCGCGAAGCTCGATCTGGAGGTCACGTGTTAAGATTGAGCTCTGTAACACCGGAGACAATCTTAACGGAGTAGTACGATCCGATTGAATTATAAATCCCAATGAGAATTACAAACTGAAGAATTGAAAGACAAAAAAAGAGAGATCGGATCTTCTCTGGAGGTTTAGTGGACCGAGGATGAAGACGAGGGAAGTTTGTAACAGCTGGTCAAAAGTCAAAGACAACGCACACACGGCGTCGTTTCCGAAAAGGGAATCTCAATAGAGATTAAAGTCTCGAGACTTTCTTTCATCTTCTTTGTCCCAACAAGCCCAAAAATTTAAACTTTGCATACGTTCCAGAAAATCAAAATTGCTTGAATTACAGAAACTATTGAGCTGAGAAACATCCCGAGCCGTCTAGTTTTACAAAGATATTAGTATCTTTAATTTTGATGAAATTTATAACGAAAACTTTGTTATCATCTTTCGTATACCGGTATATATGTACAGTTATTCATTTGTTGAAGATGTTTTCTTAATTTAAATATATATAAAAAACAAAAAACAAATAGCAGCAAGTCTCAGTAACAATCAATCGATTAATTATTATTCAATCAAATAAATTTAATTCCAAACAACAACAATCTATTAAATTTTTTGAAGCTAATCAATAGATTGTTGTATATCTGTTAATGTGAGGTGTCAGTTAATTTGTGACAAGTCAATTTGAAGGGTCTATTCTTTCATTTTTACGTAACTTCTTCTCCTTCTTTAAAGAAGTTTATCCGTCTAAATCTTTTTCCAAAAAAAAATAAAAAAATTATCCGTTTAATTTGGAGGAAGTAGACATTTTGGTACGTATATGCCCCACTGGATCAAATATTTAAGTTGATAAAATCTGAAACTGACTTATGTGCGCGTACAGATAAAATCACAGATTCAATACATGTAGGACGACAATTTTTGTTTTTTCCGTAAACCTTCTCTGAGTTTCGACGCAAAAACGACACAGTTTCAATGTCTTGTTGGCTTGGGTAAGCATCTGAAACAGCTGGATTTACTACACGTGTCGACTACAGAGAAAATCGACGGTTGATATGAAATGGTCCCCGCTTTGATTTAGTGGATAAGGCGTTTTCATTTTCTTACATGGAAAAATAAAAATCATTAGTCTTATTCCATCTTTAATTAGTCATTCTTTCGTTTTGTCGGCTTCAAATTTGCAAGGAAAACAATTTTGAACTTTTTCAATGTGAAATACATTTACAAGTAGTAGTTTTTTTTTGTTTTCATTTTCTTACATGGAAAGGAAACATAAAAATCATTAATCTTATTATTCCATCTTTAATTAGCCGTCATTCATTCGTTTTGTGTAAAATTAACAATTTTATATCACATTAACAATTAAACGGGTAATTCAACTTTCCATTATTTGCTGATAAGCTCAGAATTATTCAGTTTGATGCACTTAATGATCTTTTTTGTGTGATCCAAATTATGACATTTTCATCTCTTTTAACGATGTATAATTTTACAAATACTGTATACAACGTATTTTTTTTTCATTGGAAGAATATTTTTTTTAAAAAAAATCAAGCTTATGCCTGAATCTACTCAAACATGTAAATTAGCGTTGATGCCTGCCCTGCCACTAGCCTAAACGCTTGCGTCAAAGTCAAACCCCATTTTGCAAGTCGGGTAATCAAAGGAAAATGTAATTCAAATAAATTAATTAAAATTACGTCTAAATAGCATGGAAATGGGTATTTATTCATTGCAAACTCCATTTCCCTTTGTTTTTCTTTTCTTATTTTTGGAAATCTCATCTCTTGTGATAATGGGATTATGAGAAATGAACAAGGAAGTGCTTATGAATCTCATCTCTTGAGATAATGGCTTTTCTGGATGTATCTACATAATCTCTATGTATCTTAATCGAATTTCTGATAATGCAAAGTCTGTAATCCCCCGAAATAGTGATAATAGCTGGGGTTTTAAATTTTTTAGAATATTAGGTAAAATATTGGTTAAAAATAAATTAAGAAACAGAATTTGTTTTTTTTTTCTTTTCCAAATTAACCCGTACGATTAGGTGGCTGGACAGAAATAGTGATTGACAGCTTTTGTATTTATTTTCATCAAAAAACAATTAAAAATGACAAAAAAAAACTAATTAGAGTTGATTTTTTTTAAAAGATATATTTTTCCACAAAAAAAAAAGAGTGGATTTGATATATATATATATATATTTCAGCTATAAAGTAGACATGAAAATACTTTATAGGTGACAGCTATGTTTCGTAGATATATTATCGGTAGACACTCCATTCACCTTTACAAATTAGTGACGAATCACACGAATAGGATCATGGACATTTTAACCATGGATATGTGATATAGGTGAGCGAGTAAAGAAATGTAATTGCTGGCCAAAGGCAAAATAGACCAATATGAAAAAACCAAGGATTTGAATTATTTACGTACAAAATAGACCAACACAAACGCAGCACACAGATCATATACGTACGATACACACAACACATCTATTTCAAAATACTAACACCAAACAAGACAATGTTTTTTTTTAAGTTCATCACGACCAGACCCAAAAACAACCAACCAACGACTCTACGAGAAAAACTCATCGGATATTTCCGCAAAACCGAAAATGAAACAAAAAGAGGTTATAAACAAACAATGATTACAGATTAAACAAAAAAAAGTTGGTTGATACACGACACCATTTGGAAACACTAAAATGGGTGCTTTGTTTTTTGGTCTGTGAACCCTAAGAATGTAAAAATAACCAAAAGAGAGAAACTCACAAATGGAGAGACTTTTTTTTTTTTTTAATCAGTCGATCCAGCGTGTGATACCATCGTCTCCTACCATCGCCAAAATCTCCACACGCACCTCCATAACGGCCTGCAAAAATTGTTTTAACATTTACACAAACACCACCAATTTGACAAATTATCCAAAGAATTTAGGGTTTTTCATTTTATGTATGGGGGGACAGAGACTTACAGAGGAATTCCTGCAATTAACAAGCCGGCATTCGTCCAAAGAACCTTCTAGACTCCAACTCTCCCACACGTCAAAACTATGGCTAGCAAACACAAACTCCATTCTTCTATTGATCTGCATAAACTCACACAACCGGTTTTAGTTTCCTCCAAAGCACAGAAAGCTTTTGACTTGTCCATCGAAATAACTGTGTAATGTAAGA
This sequence comes from Alliaria petiolata, assembly GCA_020283515.1. Classification (NCBI taxonomy): domain Eukaryota; kingdom Viridiplantae; phylum Streptophyta; class Magnoliopsida; order Brassicales; family Brassicaceae; genus Alliaria; species Alliaria petiolata. Next base: position 85,311,555 of record JAHZTW010000003.1, on the reverse strand, counting down.
GGTACCTGCAGTAACTTCCCACCAGCAGCAAATGATCTCAGACCAACTGTGTCCTGGAGAACAAGTCCATGCACCAATACCAATTAGCCTTTCATTATAATATATATATACCTTTTTCCTATTATGGGCTACTACGGAACAACAAGGGACATATTCGGTTCATCCAGTTTCTCCACTGATAACCCAACCACTTTTATCCTCACTCAGGCATTGCAACCGAGGTAAATGAAAAGGAAGAGAGAAAGAAAAAAGGTTTACCTTGTTTCTGTATGCGATAATGAATTGTGCAGCTGGATCCCGTTTCGATACATTGGACAAAGTATCGAGGAACCAACCACCGTTTTTAGTTCTTTGCCTTGAAACATGAAGACCCGAGAGGTCTTTTGCATACAAGGCTATTACATATCCATCTTTCAGCAGCTCACTTGACTTTCCGATGAACTTCTTGCTTGACATTACAAGCTGGATTTGGGAGGACTGCTGCATTACTTCAAGTGGTGTTTTCCTGCTTCTTGAATCCTCAGGGGAAGCACATCTAGAACTGGAGCTTAATACTTCTTCCGTGTCACTCATAGCAGTATCATCTCTTCGCGACGTACCTTCTTCATGTAATCCCGAGGAACCCTCCGCTTTTTGCATGTATTTTTGCTGTGAATGCCTCTTTTTGGCTTTCTTACCGGATCTGCTGCGTCTTATTTCAGGTTTTACGGCAGTATTTGGAGGAAGAACAGAAACGTGTTGCTGATCAGGGCTCGGTGATTCCTTTAACTCACTAGCCTCTCTATCAGTGCTGGTGAGATTACTTTCTCCGTGTTGCCTACTGGAGGATTCCACTATTGCTAATTTCTCGTGTCTGATAGGTGATTGTTCTTCTTCTTCACTTGCTTCACTTTCCTCAGCTTCCTCATCAGAAACAGTGTTATTTGGTATAACACCATCTAAGAAAAACGATTGCAAGATAGAGATGGCCTTCTCCCTTATCTCCATCCATACTTCCTCACTGTAATCAGCACTGCGAGGTAGGATTAACACATTTGGCATTTCCTTCACCTGCAATAAAAACAAGATTAAAAGAATAGAGGAGATGACGTAACAAAAGTGAATAGGCAGGCACAAATGTTAAAAGAAAACGAAACTCATACCCATGCTTCCATCCATTGCGGACCTTCAGCACCGTCGAGGGCGCAGCCAGCTATAGTGCCATCAATTAGAAGTTGTTTCACAGCACAATCATCCAGCAGCTGGCAGCTTCCAGTGTTTACAAGAAAAGCCCCTAACATATTAAACCAACACTTATCATCTTCAATTTACGTTCATGGAGAATCAAGACTTGATCTGACAAGAAAAAATCGTACCAGGTTTTATATGCTGCAAACACTCTGCGTTGAGTATCTGAACCGTGTCGTTTGTTAACGCACAGTGAAGCGAAATGACATCGCTTGCTGCCAGCAAATCATTCAACGTATCCATCCTTCGGGCAGCACGTGGGAATCTCGAGGGCCTGATTCCTTCTTCATCTCCCTGGACAGATGCAAACGCAACTATTAACAACAAATCAAGCATCTGAACGAAGAACATCATTTTAACCTTGACACAATTATAACAAAGACCATCAATAAAACTATAGAATGAAGAACACCATTTTAACACACATACCTCCGGGACATCAAAGTAGAGCACTCTCATCTTGAATGCCAAGCTCCTGCTAGCCAAATACCGAGCGGATACAGATCTGCCAACGATACCCAAAACCATACCACGGCACCGTCTCATTCCCCGGCACAGCGGCTGAAGCGATCCGAGCCATCCGGATGCCGATAGTGCGTGGCGCGAGAGCAAGTGCGTCCGCCGGAGGAGTCCTAGGATGAGCGCCATCACGGTTTCCGCGATTTCCTCGGCTCGGGAAGTATCGACGTGGACAAGCCGGAGACCTAGGTCGGCGGCGAGAGTCGAATCGACAGCGCGATCAGCAGAGCCAAGGCACAGAATGAGCTGGTGAGGACGGAGTCGCCGCTGAGCTGCGCGTGGAAGATACGCGAGCGAATGGAGGATAACCGCGGTGGCGGACTCGATCTTACCATCGGCGATGCGACTGAGCGGGACGTATTCGACACCAGCAACGCCGGCGAGTGAGTCCTGCTCCAGCGCACAATCCTCGACACAGTTGAGTGTGACGACGAGAGGCGAAGCTGTTGATGCCTGCTCACGATGGGGCATTGTCGCAGACGAACGGATCTTGCTCATCTGCTTCTTCTCGCTACTCTCGAGGAGTAGACGGTATCTTGAAACGGTCCTCTTGAAACTCTGGGAACAATGATTTAGGGTTGAATGTGGTAAATTCGTAACAGCTGAGGGGCTAAAAATGCATTTAAAATAATTTAAGGGTCTAAAATGAAAGTTCTCGTAAGAGCATATTCCGAATCCGACGCTCGCCGCAAGTACGACGCCGTATTTACACTACCCCGTTAGTTTTCGACGTCGTTCACGTGCGAGTCTGAGAGTCTCTCTATTTCTAAGTATTTACTATTTACTGTCCAAAGAGATTGGTGGTTCGAAACCTATTCTTGCATATGTTTGGGCGAAGATAAAAACTTTCTCCACCACATCCTTGAAAATAGAAGCAATATGGTAACAACGTTTTGGAAACCAAACATTTTGTTTAGTTGGATTTGAATTAGTTTCAAATTTGTATTGAACCAAAGATGGCTATATTACAATACCGCATAAAAATACTACCTTTTTTAATCAACTAACTTTGTTTTTTGCTTTTAAAAAATCACCCGAAAGATATCAACTAGTTATATGCTACTTTTTAATATTTTTCAAAATTTTATCATCTTTTTGTGTATACTTCAATGTCAAACAATTTAGTATTCAGCTATGGGGGAAAATGTTTACGATTTCTGTTTTTTTTTTTTCTTATGAAAAATTTGATTATAGATAAATACATCTTGATTTGAGGAATTTTGTATTTGCTCAGACGACATCGAATGCGCCTCTATGTCCATTAAATAACAGAGGAGGAGACCAAGCAGGACTATGTGTTTGTGTTGTGGGTTTAGTGTTAAATGCGGCTTAAGCCCATGTAATCATGAACATTTCCGAATTCATACCGAGGGAATTTTACGTTCGTTTAGAGTTGTTTTTGATTAAATTATAAAGAACAAAAATTAACCCAAAAAAAAAAATATATATATATATACAAACAAAAGAAACGCTTAGAGTTGAAAAAAAACAAAACCAAACAAAAAGAGTTAAACGCAATAGGGTATTTTTAGTTAATGATTCAGCGAATAAATATAAAAGGATATAAACCATAAGAAACAAGGTATACCAAAAATAAGAGCAAAAGTGAGAGAAATAGAATAAAAGAAGAGAACGAGTAACATAACGCCTAAGATATGAGAGATAGCCATGACACCGCCTTCGAAGGGACGTTCCGGGAGCTTCTTAAACATGTAGACCCATATAGCCACACCAACAATGCTTGCTATGGCGTAGTAAGCCACAAAAAACTCGATCATATGGTATTTTTTTGAAACTAAGGGAATCTTGTAATGTCTTGTATACAAGAAGGTTGCAACATTGAAGCCTATCAAAAGCACGTTCATGACAATGTCGTATACTAGGTATTTGTTTTGCCTGCAGACAATCCACCAGTTATGTTGTAAATTTTATATGAATATTGTTTAGTTTCTAGTTAATTGAAAAAGTCAGAGTAAAGAAAACTCGATGATGGGACTCAACACCATGGACGCCGCCGGCTCAGAGATTCATCGACGGTAGACGGATTCATGGCTTCGTTTCTTGGTGATTAGTTAATGTTCATGCCTCAATATTACCCCCTTATATATATATATCGAGATGTTCAAATTCAACCCTAACTAGGATTCTGGAAACCTTTTCCTATTTATATTATAATCCACAGCGGCACCTGAGTGTTTGATAAGATCATATATCAACAAAATATCTTCTTCTCTTTCTCAACGATTCTTATCTTATTCGTTTTTTTTTTTTTTTTTTTTTTGGTGGTTAAAGCTTAACGTATTCAATTATATCCCCTATATTATTAAATGTTTTTTTAACCATTCTCTACATATAAAGTTCAAAAAAAAAAAAAAACCATTCTCTACATATTTTTAAGGAAAAACATTTATTTACAGTTAAAATATTTGAAAATATGTAAACAATAAATTTTAAATCTTGATCGTGATAATCAAGTAATATAATATATATATATATATATATATATATATTAAAAGTTTTTTTATATTAATTTGAAATTGCTAAACCTGATCATCTCTCATCACATCTTTTTTATTATATAAAGTTGGATGCGTCAATTATGCTAATTAACATGATCGTTGCACGTGTCAAGTTAATCAATTAGATTTTGACACATGTTAAAAAAAAATTATTTTAGCAGGTTTTAACATAATGTTTACATAAATCTTAAAATTAGTTTCAAAATACCCAAGTTTTTTACTCAGCGGAACAGAAAAAGATAGTTGATAAAAATGTGTGAACTATATGAGAAGTATGGTTAGTGTTATTTAGGATCCGCAACATATTCTGCGTTTTGAATATTTTAGTTAAAATATAAATAAATAACTTTTAGATTTAGATTTTGTATTTTTCATATATATTTTTCAGTAGTGATCCGATTTTGTTTTATATTTTTTTTTAAAGAATTATTTTAGCAGGTTTTAAATTTTGTTATTATAAATCTGCGTATACACAAATCCTAATACATATTTTAATTATGATAAAAGTAGGATAAATAATTCTTTAAAATTTTAGAATAAATAATTATATCTATCTATATATAGATAAGGCATTAAAAACATAATTTGTAGAAGAATATTAAAACATATATATTTGGAAATATTAATAAAAAAATTTTTGTTTTTTTATACATTATCTAATTTTTTTTTTATTTTTTTTTTACAAATTTAAAATATTTTATTAAAAACCTGCATATATACGGATCCTAGTAATAATAATATATGCATATAAATAATGTAGTAATTTTAAGGAAAAGAGTCGATGAAGGTTCACAAAAAAACAAACAATAATAATATATACCATATTAGTATGTGACCTAAATCATTTGCATTCGATTATATAACTTATCCTATATATAAGATACTACGAACTATTACATCAAATGCAATTTGTTACAAATCTGTTTTAATTTGTTGATTAGCCGGGGTCAAAATCATAATGAAATCAAGGTTCTATATTCTCTAAACAAAATTTTCAATTTAGTCAAACTAAACCGGTTTACTAAATAAAGAAACTCGATTTTCCTAATTTAAGGCTAAAGGTAAAACACATGATTAATGCCTTACTTGGGGCGTTAATTTTATCTTGTACTATAAAATATATGGCATTCCCCCATCATAAAAAGAAAGCTGAAACAGAGGGGAATGCCATATATTTTATTCTATTGTATTTAAAATTTAAAAAATTAATATAATGTATTGATAGAATATTAGACATAATTCATTATAAAACTATGTATACATAATTTTTGGCTTTGATTTGATTAAGATGACATGTTTAGGTAAAAGATCAACAACATGTTTCTGCTACCAATTGAAATAGTTTCTCGTAGCTAATTTTAATGACATGTCTTAATTGGATTCTTTGATGTTGTTATTTCAGCATTTCTTGGGACAAATTTGATATTATTTATCCGTATCCGTACGTATTGGTTCTGAATAATATATAATATAATTGTGCTTTAATGAATTTCCAGCAGAAATATGTTTTATTGAGCATTGCGTACTGTACTGCAACGGTTCACAATGAAGCAGCATTTTTCCCATTCTAATAAAACCAATATTCGATTTTCTTGGAGGGTCGATTTCTAAACCACTAAATAGCTCTAGAGTGTAATTGAATTCAAGTCCAACAAATCCTTGTCTGAAATAATAAATCCGAGTATCGTTTTAGACATGATTATTTAACACGTGTTGTATTAAATATCTTAATATGTGGTGCAAAATCATATTATGACGATGCAAGGGCAAATATTATTAAGTTCAAAAATAAAATAAAAAAGGACAAATATTAATAATTCCAAAGTTCACCAGGCAGACAGCTCTTGGTTCCATGCGGGTACAATCCTTGTCGTGTGTCCTACATGAACATAAAGTATTACTACAGTACCACAACTTAATTTGCACATGTCAATATATTAAATAGTAGGATTACGTGAAATAATTACAAGTTTATATATTAAAACGTCTAGCTTAGGGTTGGGGCTGGTTATATAAGAGGTGGTTTATTTACGGTTGATTCTTTACGGGAAAAACATATTTGTGCATGGTCCAGTTTTTTTTTCCTTGAAACAAGCATGGTCCAGACGTCCAGTTCTTAACACGTATATATGTATATCGATCTTATATTTTGAAATAAATTAATTACAATTTACATGTTTCTCTCCTCGTGATTTTGATCTATTAATTATCAGTATTCTAAGTTTTAGGTCGATACAAATATGCTTAAGGAGACAACTATTAAGAAAATCTAGCATTCATTTTTTAATAATCCTCTACCTCGCTCTACGGTTGCTATGATTTTGGACATATTTCGATCATTCAAAATTTTCAAATTGTGGCTTGTTCGCGTTACTTGTTTGGCATTCACGAAACTGAGTGCCGGATTATAAAAAGGAAGTCGCGCGTACTGTCGTTTTTGTATTTGATAAACGGCATGACATAGTTATGGGCCGTCCGTTTTCCGCTTGTTACGAACAGATTACGAAGCCTCTGAGACGGAGAGAAGGTAAAGTCCAACGAAGAAAGAGGGTATAACCGTCTTTTACTTCTCCTCATATTGAATGCTGAAATCTTCCCGTTTGTTGAATACAAGAGTTTGAATACAAGATACCAGGTTACCACACATTTATTCGATTATGCATTTGCTCGTTGAGATATGTTGAACTTGTACTTATTAATTCATAAGACAAACTATTTTAACTTTAACAAAAAAAAAAAATGACAAACTATTTTAAAAATCTCAATGAGAGCAAAAAAGTATCGTAAGAAGAAAACTATTTTCAATAAAAAAGAATAATGATTATTATTGAATTTAAATCATAAATTGTCAATTGTAACTAGTAGAAGTAAAACGTTGATACAAAAAACATAATTCATACATTATAAAAAATATTATAAACATTTTAAAAAATATTATAAACATTTTAAAAAATATTGAAGAATTTAAAGAATTAAAAATACTAAATAACATACAAATTGTATAGAAACTTGTAAAATATGTTATCAAAAAAATACAAAAAAAAATTCTTTGAACATTTTATATTATGGAAGAGAAGGAAAATTTGACAAAAAAGAAGAAGAAGATAAGGAATATAAAATCTCAAACACACCAAAAAAAACATCGATCTCGAATTCCATGCTTCATTTACGTAGTCCTGTTTTTATGAAAATAGCAAAACAAATAAATATGATAATGAATTTAATATCAGTAATAATTTTAAAATGATATTTTGATATTAAATATGGATATGGGTGCCGAAAACTATTCCACGAACAACGATATAAATTGTACAAAAATGGAAATTATGCTAGGTGGCGAATTATTTTTCCAACCCAAAAAATACAAGTTTTATTTAATTTTTCATAGTTTTTTTTTCCAAAGAAGTTTAAATCAAGCTCTAATGTAAGAAAGAAAAAAAAACCCCATCAATTAAGTAGCTAAATAGTTTATTTCAAAGACAAAATTAAACCCTAAATGTTTGGAAGTTAGAATTCGTATAAATACTTGGGCATACAATTTTATGTGATCGAAACTGTATAAGAGAGAACACACACATATATATATATACGTATTTCTCAAGATCGTACAAACCAGATATAACAAGGGGTATATCTATTTATTAATCACGTAAAACAATAAACTAGACTAAAAAACAAATGCTTCAAAAATATACATGCATTGAATCGATCTAGCCAACACAATTACGATACAACGCACACGTATAACGAATACGACACAATCGACAACTACACTCACAGNTCTCTCCTAACATCTGAAAACAGTCTTTAGAAATTCCTATTTTAAAAATAACTCTCCGTATCAAAAAGAGTTTAAATACAAGATACTACTAGGTTACCACACATTTATTCGATTATGTATTTGCTCGTTGAGATATATTGAGAATGCAAAAAAGTATCGTAAGAAGAAAACTAGTGTCAATAAAAAAAATGATTATTATTGAATTTAAATCATAAATTGTTAATTGTAACTAGTAGAAGTAAAACGTTGATACAAAAAACATATTTCATACATTATAAACAAATATTATAAATTTTTTAAAAATATTGAAGATTTTAAAGAATTAAAATACTAAATAACATAAAAATGTATAGAAACTTGTAAAATATGTTCTAAAACGAGATACAAAAAAAATCTTTGAACATTTTATATTATGAAAGAGAAGGAAAATTTGACCCAAAAAAAGAAGAAGATAAGGAATATAAAATCTCAAACACACCAAGAAAACATCGATCTCGAATTCCATGCTTCATTTAAGTAGTCCTGCTTTTATGAAAATAGCAAAACTAATAAATATGATAATGAATTTAATATCAGTAATAATTTTAAAATGATATTATCACACATTTATTCGATTATGTGAGTTTCGTCTATAATCTCTCCTAACATCTGAAAACAGTCTTTAGAAATTCCTATTTTAAAAATAACTCTCCGTATCAAAAAGAGTTTAAATACAAGATACTACTAGGTTACCACACATTTATTCGATTATGTATTTGCTCGTTGAGATATATTGAGAATGCAAAAAAGTATCGTAAGAAGAAAACTAGTGTCAATAAAAAAAATGATTATTATTGAATTTAAATCATAAATTGTTAATTGTAACTAGTAGAAGTAAAACGTTGATACAAAAAACATATTTCATACATTATAAACAAATATTATAAATTTTTTAAAAATATTGAAGATTTTAAAGAATTAAAATACTAAATAACATAAAAATGTATAGAAACTTGTAAAATATGTTCTAAAACGAGATACAAAAAAAATCTTTGAACATTTTATATTATGAAAGAGAAGGAAAATTTGACCCAAAAAAAGAAGAAGATAAGGAATATAAAATCTCAAACACACCAAGAAAACATCGATCTCGAATTCCATGCTTCATTTAAGTAGTCCTGCTTTTATGAAAATAGCAAAACTAATAAATATGATAATGAATTTAATATCAGTAATAATTTTAAAATGATATTATCACACATTTATTCGATTATGTGAGTTTCGTCTATAATCTCTCCTAACATCTGAAAACAGTCTTTAGAAATTCCTATTTTAAAAATAACTCTCCGTATCAAAAAGAGTTTAAATACAAGATACTACTAGGTTACCACACATTTATTCGATTATGTATTTGCTCGTTGAGATATATTGAGAATGCAAAAAAGTATCGTAAGAAGAAAACTAGTGTCAATAAAAAAAATGATTATTATTGAATTTAAATCATAAATTGTTAATTGTAACTAGTAGAAGTAAAACGTTGATACAAAAAACATATTTCATACATTATAAACAAATATTATAAATTTTTTAAAAATATTGAAGATTTTAAAGAATTAAAATACTAAATAACATAAAAATGTATAGAAACTTGTAAAATATGTTCTAAAACGAGATACAAAAAAAATCTTTGAACATTTTATATTATGAAAGAGAAGGAAAATTTGACCCAAAAAAAGAAGAAGATAAGGAATATAAAATCTCAAACACACCAAGAAAACATCGATCTCGAATTCCATGCTTCATTTAAGTAGTCCTGCTTTTATGAAAATAGCAAAACTAATAAATATGATAATGAATTTAATATCAGTAATAATTTTAAAATGATATTATCACACATTTATTCGATTATGTGAGTTTCGTCTATAATCTCTCCTAACATCTGAAAACAGTCTTTAGAAATTCCTATTTTAAAAATAACTCTCCGTATCAAAAAGAGTTTAAATACAAGATACTACTAGGTTACCACACATTTATTCGATTATGTATTTGCTCGTTGAGATATATTGAGAATGCAAAAAAGTATCGTAAGAAGAAAACTAGTGTCAATAAAAAAAATGATTATTATTGAATTTAAATCATAAATTGTTAATTGTAACTAGTAGAAGTAAAACGTTGATACAAAAAACATATTTCATACATTATAAACAAATATTATAAATTTTTTAAAAATATTGAAGATTTTAAAGAATTAAAATACTAAATAACATAAAAATGTATAGAAACTTGTAAAATATGTTCTAAAACGAGATACAAAAAAAATCTTTGAACATTTTATATTATGAAAGAGAAGGAAAATTTGACCCAAAAAAAGAAGAAGATAAGGAATATAAAATCTCAAACACACCAAGAAAACATCGATCTCGAATTCCATGCTTCATTTAAGTAGTCCTGCTTTTATGAAAATAGCAAAACTAATAAATATGATAATGAATTTAATATCAGTAATAATTTTAAAATGATATTATCACACATTTATTCGATTATGTGAGTTTCGTCTATAATCTCTCCTAACATCTGAAAACAGTCTTTAGAAATTCCTATTTTAAAAATAACTCTCCGTATCAAAAAGAGTTTAAATACAAGATACTACTAGGTTACCACACATTTATTCGATTATGTATTTGCTCGTTGAGATATATTGAGAATGCAAAAAAGTATCGTAAGAAGAAAACTAGTGTCAATAAAAAAAATGATTATTATTGAATTTAAATCATAAATTGTTAATTGTAACTAGTAGAAGTAAAACGTTGATACAAAAAACATATTTCATACATTATAAACAAATATTATAAATTTTTTAAAAATATTGAAGATTTTAAAGAATTAAAATACTAAATAACATAAAAATGTATAGAAACTTGTAAAATATGTTCTAAAACGAGATACAAAAAAAATCTTTGAACATTTTATATTATGAAAGAGAAGGAAAATTTGACCCAAAAAAAGAAGAAGATAAGGAATATAAAATCTCAAACACACCAAGAAAACATCGATCTCGAATTCCATGCTTCATTTAAGTAGTCCTGCTTTTATGAAAATAGCAAAACTAATAAATATGATAATGAATTTAATATCAGTAATAATTTTAAAATGATATTATCACACATTTATTCGATTATGTGAGTTTCGTCTATAATCTCTCCTAACATCTGAAAACAGTCTTTAGAAATTCCTATTTTAAAAATAACTCTCCGTATCAAAAAGAGTTTAAATACAAGATACTACTAGGTTACCACACATTTATTCGATTATGTATTTGCTCGTTGAGATATATTGAGAATGCAAAAAAGTATCGTAAGAAGAAAACTAGTGTCAATAAAAAAAATGATTATTATTGAATTTAAATCATAAATTGTTAATTGTAACTAGTAGAAGTAAAACGTTGATACAAAAAACATATTTCATACATTATAAACAAATATTATAAATTTTTTAAAAATATTGAAGATTTTAAAGAATTAAAATACTAAATAACATAAAAATGTATAGAAACTTGTAAAATATGTTCTAAAACGAGATACAAAAAAAATCTTTGAACATTTTATATTATGAAAGAGAAGGAAAATTTGACCCAAAAAAAGAAGAAGATAAGGAATATAAAATCTCAAACACACCAAGAAAACATCGATCTCGAATTCCATGCTTCATTTAAGTAGTCCTGCTTTTATGAAAATAGCAAAACTAATAAATATGATAATGAATTTAATATCAGTAATAATTTTAAAATGATATTATCACACATTTATTCGATTATGTGAGTTTCGTCTATAATCTCTCCTAACATCTGAAAACAGTCTTTAGAAATTCCTATTTTAAAAATAACTCTCCGTATCAAAAAGAGTTTAAATACAAGATACTACTAGGTTACCACACATTTATTCGATTATGTATTTGCTCGTTGAGATATATTGAGAATGCAAAAAAGTATCGTAAGAAGAAAACTAGTGTCAATAAAAAAAATGATTATTATTGAATTTAAATCATAAATTGTTAATTGTAACTAGTAGAAGTAAAACGTTGATACAAAAAACATATTTCATACATTATAAACAAATATTATAAATTTTTTAAAAATATTGAAGATTTTAAAGAATTAAAATACTAAATAACATAAAAATGTATAGAAACTTGTAAAATATGTTCTAAAACGAGATACAAAAAAAATCTTTGAACATTTTATATTATGAAAGAGAAGGAAAATTTGACCCAAAAAAAGAAGAAGATAAGGAATATAAAATCTCAAACACACCAAGAAAACATCGATCTCGAATTCCATGCTTCATTTAAGTAGTCCTGCTTTTATGAAAATAGCAAAACTAATAAATATGATAATGAATTTAATATCAGTAATAATTTTAAAATGATATTATCACACATTTATTCGATTATGTGAGTTTCGTCTATAATCTCTCCTAACATCTGAAAACAGTCTTTAGAAATTCCTATTTTAAAAATAACTCTCCGTATCAAAAAGAGTTTAAATACAAGATACTACTAGGTTACCACACATTTATTCGATTATGTATTTGCTCGTTGAGATATATTGAGAATGCAAAAAAGTATCGTAAGAAGAAAACTAGTGTCAATAAAAAAAATGATTATTATTGAATTTAAATCATAAATTGTTAATTGTAACTAGTAGAAGTAAAACGTTGATACAAAAAACATATTTCATACATTATAAACAAATATTATAAATTTTTTAAAAATATTGAAGATTTTAAAGAATTAAAATACTAAATAACATAAAAATGTATAGAAACTTGTAAAATATGTTCTAAAACGAGATACAAAAAAAATCTTTGAACATTTTATATTATGAAAGAGAAGGAAAATTTGACCCAAAAAAAGAAGAAGATAAGGAATATAAAATCTCAAACACACCAAGAAAACATCGATCTCGAATTCCATGCTTCATTTAAGTAGTCCTGCTTTTATGAAAATAGCAAAACTAATAAATATGATAATGAATTTAATATCAGTAATAATTTTAAAATGATATTATCACACATTTATTCGATTATGTGAGTTTCGTCTATAATCTCTCCTAACATCTGAAAACAGTCTTTAGAAATTCCTATTTTAAAAATAACTCTCCGTATCAAAAAGAGTTTAAATACAAGATACTACTAGGTTACCACACATTTATTCGATTATGTATTTGCTCGTTGAGATATATTGAGAATGCAAAAAAGTATCGTAAGAAGAAAACTAGTGTCAATAAAAAAAATGATTATTATTGAATTTAAATCATAAATTGTTAATTGTAACTAGTAGAAGTAAAACGTTGATACAAAAAACATATTTCATACATTATAAACAAATATTATAAATTTTTTAAAAATATTGAAGATTTTAAAGAATTAAAATACTAAATAACATAAAAATGTATAGAAACTTGTAAAATATGTTCTAAAACGAGATACAAAAAAAATCTTTGAACATTTTATATTATGAAAGAGAAGGAAAATTTGACCCAAAAAAAGAAGAAGATAAGGAATATAAAATCTCAAACACACCAAGAAAACATCGATCTCGAATTCCATGCTTCATTTAAGTAGTCCTGCTTTTATGAAAATAGCAAAACTAATAAATATGATAATGAATTTAATATCAGTAATAATTTTAAAATGATATTATCACACATTTATTCGATTATGTGAGTTTCGTCTATAATCTCTCCTAACATCTGAAAACAGTCTTTAGAAATTCCTATTTTAAAAATAACTCTCCGTATCAAAAAGAGTTTAAATACAAGATACTACTAGGTTACCACACATTTATTCGATTATGTATTTGCTCGTTGAGATATATTGAGAATGCAAAAAAGTATCGTAAGAAGAAAACTAGTGTCAATAAAAAAAATGATTATTATTGAATTTAAATCATAAATTGTTAATTGTAACTAGTAGAAGTAAAACGTTGATACAAAAAACATATTTCATACATTATAAACAAATATTATAAATTTTTTAAAAATATTGAAGATTTTAAAGAATTAAAATACTAAATAACATAAAAATGTATAGAAACTTGTAAAATATGTTCTAAAACGAGATACAAAAAAAATCTTTGAACATTTTATATTATGAAAGAGAAGGAAAATTTGACCCAAAAAAAGAAGAAGATAAGGAATATAAAATCTCAAACACACCAAGAAAACATCGATCTCGAATTCCATGCTTCATTTAAGTAGTCCTGCTTTTATGAAAATAGCAAAACTAATAAATATGATAATGAATTTAATATCAGTAATAATTTTAAAATGATATTATCACACATTTATTCGATTATGTGAGTTTCGTCTATAATCTCTCCTAACATCTGAAAACAGTCTTTAGAAATTCCTATTTTAAAAATAACTCTCCGTATCAAAAAGAGTTTAAATACAAGATACTACTAGGTTACCACACATTTATTCGATTATGTATTTGCTCGTTGAGATATATTGAGAATGCAAAAAAGTATCGTAAGAAGAAAACTAGTGTCAATAAAAAAAATGATTATTATTGAATTTAAATCATAAATTGTTAATTGTAACTAGTAGAAGTAAAACGTTGATACAAAAAACATATTTCATACATTATAAACAAATATTATAAATTTTTTAAAAATATTGAAGATTTTAAAGAATTAAAATACTAAATAACATAAAAATGTATAGAAACTTGTAAAATATGTTCTAAAACGAGATACAAAAAAAATCTTTGAACATTTTATATTATGAAAGAGAAGGAAAATTTGACCCAAAAAAAGAAGAAGATAAGGAATATAAAATCTCAAACACACCAAGAAAACATCGATCTCGAATTCCATGCTTCATTTAAGTAGTCCTGCTTTTATGAAAATAGCAAAACTAATAAATATGATAATGAATTTAATATCAGTAATAATTTTAAAATGATATTATCACACATTTATTCGATTATGTGAGTTTCGTCTATAATCTCTCCTAACATCTGAAAACAGTCTTTAGAAATTCCTATTTTAAAAATAACTCTCCGTATCAAAAAGAGTTTAAATACAAGATACTACTAGGTTACCACACATTTATTCGATTATGTATTTGCTCGTTGAGATATATTGAGAATGCAAAAAAGTATCGTAAGAAGAAAACTAGTGTCAATAAAAAAAATGATTATTATTGAATTTAAATCATAAATTGTTAATTGTAACTAGTAGAAGTAAAACGTTGATACAAAAAACATATTTCATACATTATAAACAAATATTATAAATTTTTTAAAAATATTGAAGATTTTAAAGAATTAAAATACTAAATAACATAAAAATGTATAGAAACTTGTAAAATATGTTCTAAAACGAGATACAAAAAAAATCTTTGAACATTTTATATTATGAAAGAGAAGGAAAATTTGACCCAAAAAAAGAAGAAGATAAGGAATATAAAATCTCAAACACACCAAGAAAACATCGATCTCGAATTCCATGCTTCATTTAAGTAGTCCTGCTTTTATGAAAATAGCAAAACTAATAAATATGATAATGAATTTAATATCAGTAATAATTTTAAAATGATATTATCACACATTTATTCGATTATGTGAGTTTCGTCTATAATCTCTCCTAACATCTGAAAACAGTCTNGAAAACTTTACTGCTTTTGTCGATAAGTATGGTGGTATTACTACATGGCTTGGTGTATACACAATTAATGTGTATACCACCGTGTCTACGTTAGCTAAAGAGTTAGGGTTTCGTTTATTGGGGATGGTTTTGCTCTATTTTAACATGGATAAATCTAGAGTCAATGTTGATGCCACTGCTCATAAAGTCATTGGGTGGGCTGGTCTTGTTTTTTCTACCGAGTCTATTTTTGATGCAGCCCTTAGGCCAAAATTCAAAGGTTTACGAATTTTTGATGAAGTTTCCATTGTTTCTTTGTTCAGTGCTATGTTTGCATTGTTTTACTCCATGTTTAAGGAAATTTGTCTTGCTTTCATTGGTATTGTTACACTGGCTGCTTTTGTTGGAATAGGAATTAGTGTTATTATGCACTGTAACTGTGGAGTCAATAGGGATGCACCACCCAAACCTCACAAAAATCTTGAGAAAGTTTTGACTGCTCTAAAAATGGAAGCTGGAGAAAATCCACAGACACTTCTCAACCTCCAATGTCTAGCCTTGATCTTGATGGCAACCAATCCAGAAGATCCACATACCCTAGCCATTCTGGATATTGTCAAGGAAAGCAGAGATGCCAGCGGAGCACCCACCGTCCCATGAATCAAGTGGTAGCTAGTTTCCTCATGTCTTTAGTTATTAATTTTACTTTTTAAATAATGGTTTTTAGTAATAATGTTGCTATTTATGTAAATTTATTTTGTTTCAGTTAGTTTATGATTACGTGTGTTTTTTTTTTTTTTTAAGGTATTGTAATGGTTTCTTTATTAATGACATGAGAGGAAATTTTAATTTAATGTTTTTGGGTTATATGCCTGTCTCTTATACACATCTAGATGTGTATAAGAGACAGGCACTGAATCACTCGATTTGACTTTAAGCGTAATGTACCATAATTTATCTTTCACTTTCGTAAGAACAAAGACTAAAAACTTACTTATCAAAAAAAAAAAAAAAAAACAAAGACTAAACTTTTCTTTTATTACCGGATATTCCAAACCGACACATGCTCCCTCTAATCTCCATGCAAATGTTTTAGTGATCAATGTGAATATGCGTCGATCTCTGGTTGTAACTGTAGGATTTTGTGAGTTTGAGCAAAAAAACTGAAATTGTTCTCAGACTATCAAAAGAAAAGAAGAGTTAAATGAATATTATGAAATTTTTATCGAATGAATTTTGCACTTCAAGATTGATGAGTAATATTATTCTAAAAAAGATATTGCCTATTTTCTTAAAACTAAAAAGGATATAAATCTTATAAGCTTCTAAATTAAAGTTTTATCTATTCCCTTACTGTGGAACATTTCCTTTTTGTTAATTTGTCATGTGCTTGTCACGTGTGCTTCTTCAATAAGCTCATCTTCTTTTCTTTTTTTTTTGAAGGAATTAGAATACCCTATCAAAGAGCGTAGAGATGTGTTGTGGCGTAGACCTGTCTCTTATACACATCTAGATGTGTATAAGAGACAGGCACGGATAAGACAAGATCATTGTTTGCTTTGCCTTTGAGATTAGACATATCTTCTTTTCTTTTTTTTTTGAAGGAATTAGAATACCCTATCAAAAAGCGTAGCGTCTGTCTCTTATACACATCTAGATGTGTATAAGAGACAGGTATTAATTTATAGAGGTTTTACTGTACTAGGTTACCACACATTTATTCGATTATGTATTTGCTCGTTGAGATATGTTGAACTTGTACCTGTCTCTTATACACATCTAGATGTGTATAAGAGACAGGTACTAGGTTACCACACATTTATTCGATTATGTGAGTTTCGTCTATAATCTCTCCTAACATCTGAAAACAGTCTTTAGAAATTCCTATTTTAAAAATAACTCTCCGTATCAAAAAGAGTTTAAATACAAGATACTACTAGGTTACCACACATTTATTCGATTATGTATTTGCTCGTTGAGATATATTGAGAATGCAAAAAAGTATCGTAAGAAGAAAACTAGTGTCAATAAAAAAAATGATTATTATTGAATTTAAATCATAAATTGTTAATTGTAACTAGTAGAAGTAAAACGTTGATACAAAAAACATATTTCATACATTATAAACAAATATTATAAATTTTTTAAAAATATTGAAGATTTTAAAGAATTAAAATACTAAATAACATAAAAATGTATAGAAACTTGTAAAATATGTTCTAAAACGAGATACAAAAAAAATCTTTGAACATTTTATATTATGAAAGAGAAGGAAAATTTGACCCAAAAAAAGAAGAAGATAAGGAATATAAAATCTCAAACACACCAAGAAAACATCGATCTCGAATTCCATGCTTCATTTAAGTAGTCCTGCTTTTATGAAAATAGCAAAACTAATAAATATGATAATGAATTTAATATCAGTAATAATTTTAAAATGATATTATCACACATTTATTCGATTATGTGAGTTTCGTCTATAATCTCTCCTAACATCTGAAAACAGTCTTTAGAAATTCCTATTTTAAAAATAACTCTCCGTATCAAAAAGAGTTTAAATACAAGATACTACTAGGTTACCACACATTTATTCGATTATGTATTTGCTCGTTGAGATATATTGAGANATCATCATTCTGAGAAGTGCTAAATCCGAACCATACCTGTACTTTCCTTTGCCTGGCCAAACCATCTCCAGCGGTAACAATGTCTTGCTCTTTCTCAACTTCCTCGTCCTCCGGGATAGCGTCGAGTGTCACGTGCCTTGCCACCTTCCTCCTCGGGCTCGCCTGAATCGTCTTGGTCAAGATCACCGGAACACCGCCACAGCAACCAGCTATATAAACCTCCACGGAGGGAGAAGAAACGCCTAGCTTTGGTTGGAAAAACGCAGAGGAAGAAGAAGCAGAGCCCAACCCATTTCCCATCGCCATGTAACAATCCATGCCCCATCCAGTCCTAGGATCACTCACAGTTCCGTTATTCCACGCACCTTCGATTCGGTCTAGGTTTCCGCACAAGATCATATCGTCGTTATCGTAAACCTCGAAATCAACGCATCCGGTGACGCGCACGGTCTCGGTGCTAACGTAATTCACCTCCGACGATTCCCGGTTGACTCTATCACGGCGGAGTTTAAGCGACGCCGTCTGAGAGGAAGGAACGCGAACGCCGTTAACCTCGAGGGAGGCGCCGGTTTCGCGGCGAGGGTGACGAAGGGTGAGAAAGTCAGGGACGTTCTCAACAACGCAGGGCGCGATGCGGACGTAGAACAAACGAACCTCCAGCCACGCCGATTGCGACAACGGGATTGATGCCGACGACGGCGCAACGTCGGAGGTTTTCATGTGGTATGATTTGGTTGTTGTACCCAAAGGATCCTGATGATGATGGTGATCCCTCGAAATCATCCAGAACAATCGATTCGAGAAAACCGGAATTCGCAATCTGAATTTCGCCTCAGATTATGAGATTGTGAGAATTCAAAGGCTTGAGGAACAGAGAATTGAGGGAATCGAACAGGAATTTATTTTGTCCTTTTCGTTTAGGTTAGGTTTTTGGGTTTGGGATATTTTTGAAGGTAAAAAGGTCAAAATTAAATTTGTTTGAAGACGAGGTAAAAACGGAGGGGTCAAAGGAGAAACCGACAGGATCAATAAATACCCTATATAGAGACCCGCACGTGTGACTGTTTATTCCTTTTTAAAAACAAACAAATAGTATGATAACTGGGCCAGAATTCCCGTAAGGCCCTTAGGTTGGGCCTATATAAGTTTTTATTTGGGCTACAACAAATTATTTTATCAGTCGCTCCAATCGAAGAAGCATCTTGAATCAAGAAGATTCTTGATCATTCGTAACCTAAAAGTTGAAATAATTCATAGAAAAAAAGCAAGTGTAGTTAGTGTGTTTAGTGTAACCGGTGTATGTAGTTAGGGTTTCCCGTATGATTAGTGTAATGTATATGTAATTCATTGCCAAAAGTTATGGATATAATTTTGTATATTTTTCAAAAGCAAGTAACATTTAAATCTGGGAAACCTAATAAATAAAATGATTCATAAAGCAATATCAATTTACTCATTCGGGTCATTGACCGTACCCCCAATTATTTTTAAAGCCATTATATTCTTTACTAGACGTACTTTTCAATAATTATAGAACAAAAATTATGAGCCGTTGAAACTATGCCTTTGGAAGATTCATGACCGTTCGATCTAAGATCTTGTCGGATAAATCGGACCAACTTTGGATATATATTTATAGGCCGGCTATAATGTTTTCTTCTTCCTCCTCTTTTAGTTAACACCGAAAAGATTGGGGATTGTCAGCTCACCATCCAATTTGGTAGGCAAATTTTAATCATGAAAATAATTAAATATGACATCAAAAATTAATTACGTTAAGCTTTGTAGTTCATGTGTATGTCCGTAACTCAAGATCCGTGTCGGAGGTTTACTTAGTTGATATTATCTCACTTAATTGCGTCGTGTAGTATTATGGTTTTGACCGTGATTTAGATTCCCTTTATCTTCTTGTTAGTTTCGGTCGATTTACAGTAATAGTACATTTCTTAGTTTCCAATCAACATTAATTTTGTAATCGTGTTTTGCGCTGACGTTGTGTTTTAGTAATACTTAAAAAGTTAATTAACTGATAATATACATTTTTGCCTTAATTTACATGTTCTGCATGTTATTGGATTTAAGATAGGTAAGAGTCTAAGAGATCTATACTCTCCCTATTTTTATCCAAGGTCCTTATACGTGTTTCCACATATATATAAAATATGTCTTAAACATATCATTAAGTAGCACACCGTCATTTCTAAGATAAGATTTGTATTTTTCTCTTAAATAGTAAACTAGAATTTAACAAGATAGATTTCTAATGTCAAAAACAAGCAAATCCATTACTAGCGGCTGTAACTACACTATTCAAGCCATCAAAATACCATTTTAATTCGGTCAAACCATAAAGCAAAGTTTTTTTTTTTTTAGAATTATGATTATCTTTGTCAAAGTTTGCCATAAAATAATAAACTAATTCACGTCAAATTGTGTTTACTCTTGGTTAATAGTCAAACTAATATACGTCCTCCCAGGACTAGGAATCAACGGTCCAGATCAGAAGCTGACGATGGAAGAATCAACGGGATGCCAAGAATTGAATTTTAGAATAGAAGCCGCCTTTTTTATACTATAATAAATAGATTATGATGGATAAATTGTTTTAAAGCATAAGTGTAGTGGGTCCCATATTCCACTCTAAGTGGCCCAAATTACGAATCTCATCACGTCTCATTTCCTATACTCGCAATCATTGCGTGTGTTCACGCGCGAACCACAAACAAAGACACAATCCAATTTCTTTTTTCTTTCAACAAAATCCAATATTTTTGACATTTTTTTAAAAGTATATAATAAACTTCTCTACTTGTATATATTTCGTGGACGTGAAATATTAAAAGAGAAAATAAATTAATCTACGTGGGTAAATACGTGGAATTTGCAGCTGTTTCCCACTACACCTGTATTTTTCTGTATTATTTTATTTTGTTAAATTTTTGGCTGTGGGAATATTATTTATCTTTGTTTAGGGAATCAAATTCGTGAAGGATTGGGAAACTGATGATGGGAAAGTGAGGACTCAATTATTAGATCATTTCAAATATATAAAACTTATAAAAAAAATCAATCATAGAACTGTAGATTTAGACATAAAAAAAAAGAATATTGTCAATTAGAGTGATAATATATATTATTGATAAATGTTTTTTCATTCCATTTTTACCTAGAAAACCAAAAAAAAACAAAAAAACCTGATTAGATCTTGCAACATGCATGCCTCTCGCCTCTCGGCACCATTGTATAGAAATGACAAATAGTATAAACTTATTGGCTTTGAATGGTAAGCGGATCAAAAAGCAGAACAAAAGCAGAACATTAAAAATGCATTAATGCATTAATTCACCATTCACTACATAAATGCAGAACAAAAATTTAATAATAAAAAAATAAATGTTCTGCAAGCAGGATAAAAACTGCTTTAAATTAAAGATCTGCACAAATTTCTTGGACATCTCGATTAACCCTACTGAACACATGCAGATCTGTTTTTTTTTTCTTTTTCATTTTGCTAAATTAATTATAAATGCTAGATTTTCTCCATTTATTACTCACTTCCATATTTGACAACCAAATCCATATATCTCAAAATTTAATCCAATTTAAGATATGTTCTATATTTTTTTCTTTATTTTGTGCAATATTTTTGTATTGATTAATTATTTGATAAATAATAATTCAAAAATTAAAAATTATTAACATGTATAAACTAGTACAATATATACGTGAATATTATTTTATAAATATTATTTTAATTGTAAATATGTATAAGATTGATCCATGTGATATGAAAATAGTGAAAAATAAGAAAATATGATTTTAAGGAATATATGAGAAAATGGTCTATATATCTAGTTTAGTTATAAATGCTAATTCTTTCAATTTATTACTCACTTTCATATTTGACAACCAAATCTATATATCTGAAATTTTCTCTAATTTTAAATATGTTTTCTTCTTTATTTTCTGTAATGTTTTTTGTATTAATTAATTATTTGATAAATAATTAAATATTAATAAACATAACAATCTTTATACTTAAAGAGATAATACATTTTTATATAATTTGTTTTCAATCACAATGTAGTATTATACATTTTTATATAATTTGTTTAATAATATTTAAAATTTACTATATTATTTATTTCATTTATATTATTATTTTTTGACTTTTTAAATATTTGATTTGCATTATTTTATATTGTTATACTATTGAATATAATATGATTATTTGGTTGGAGAAGTGCATTTGTTCTGCATTTCTGCTTGATCTGCATTTGTTCTGCTTGATCTGCATGATCTGCTTGATCTGCATTTTTTGATCTGCGTCACCATTCGAAGCCTTATCGGGACAAAAAAAACCATCGATTATAATAGTATTTAATTTAAGTTAGGAAAAATTCGTTTATAATATAAAAAAAGAAAAAATGACGTGGATAAGGTGAGAAAGAAATTTAAAAGGGTCAGAAAAAAGGAAACAACACAAACCAAAGGACGGAAAGTAAAATGACGCTGAGCACTTGAAGACGTAATCTTACCACGCGCCTTATCTCACGCGCGTGAATGACTAAACAAAGAAGAAGATCTCTTCGTCCCTCTCGTACCATTCATTCATTATTATTGAGACTCTCTCTGCATGCATCTCTCTCCCTCTCCCTCTCTCTCTCTTAATCTCCAGTATTTGTCAGGATTTAGACTCCTTTTTATTAAAAACGATCAGTGTCCAATCTCTCTTATCGTCTTCAAAAGTTTCCAATTATTTCATTCTTCTTCTTCATCCTCGATTTCTTCTCTCTTAAAATTCAGAGACAAATCTTTTTCTGCATCGATCTCTCTCTCTCTCTCTCTCTCTCTCTCTGCATATTCTCGAGAATCAAACGGGAACACACAAATAAACGAATAGAGCAATGAAGGTCCATCTCTCTCTCTCTCTCTCTGCACGTGTGCAAGATTTGATTCCTCGGATTTGAATTTCTATAAGAAAATGGGTTATGATTCTTGTTTCATCTTGAATCTGAAAGTAGCAAGCTTTTTTGCTGTTATTCGTTTTTAGCGAACCACTGAATCTATTCACTTTTGCATTACTTGATTCCATTTCTCTCTCGCCGTCTATATATGTGTGTTTTTTTACATGTGCTCTGCTTCTTTTGGAGTTGAAAAGCTCTCACTTTTAATTTACTTCTGATCTAACTAAACCGGAACTCCATTTTGCTTTACTACTTATCTTTTTCACCTCTTGGTTGTCTAGCTATGAATTACCGTTTTCCCTTACTATTATTTACAAGAATCAAATCAGAATTCAGAAATTGAATGATGAGCATATGCTCTGCTTCTGCAAGAATCTGTTTCTCTACTATGCTCACACACATAGACGTGCATGTCACTGTGTGTGTGTCGTGTGTGCATCAGTAACTTTTTTTTCTGTATATTCTTTAAAACCCGCAAATCTCTGTTTTTGCTCCTCTTGACTCTGTATTGTTCTTGGTAATTTAACGGCTTTTTAGTTATTGCATGATCTGTAAGATTCCTGAGAGAATACCCCAACAAGAAAGGATTACATCATCTTTGTGCTCACATCACTTTAACCATTTATTTCTCTGAATATCACAAAAATTGTTCATCTTTTTTAATAATTTTGCAGAAAATCGTGTTAAAGTTGGATCTGCATGATGATAAGGCAAAACAAAAGGCCCTTAAAACAGTTTCAACTCTCCCAGGTAAATTAATCATCCTCATCAATAATATATCTTCCTTAGCATTTTCCCACAAAAGTAATTGTTAGGGTACATATACACATCAGAGATTTAGTTCTCACTTCTAATTCTAAACCAACTATTAAACTGGTTTCCGGTCCACTTGGCCCTGTTTAATTTCTGATTTGGTTGGTGGGTATAAACAAGAAAAAAATGTTTTAAATTTCTTTAAACATTTCGACCAAACAAAAAAAAAAAAAAACTTTAAACAATCACGAGCTGTTCTGACAGAGGTGTCTCTCTTTTTAAACAGTGACAGTACGGTAAAATGTTGCGCCATATTTTTCAATTATTGTTTATTTGTGACATTCATTGTTTTATTTATTTGGAATAATTCACATCTAGGCCACTATAGCTTCTTTGAAATACGTGCCCATCAATTGTAAAATCATAAAGTCAAAGGATTTTTTTTTTTTGTTTAATCCACAGTGTTTACTTTCCTTATTGGTATTATTATTGTCCTAAAATGTGGTGACTTTATACTAACCGGGCAACAACTTAAATGTCTATCAAATTGATAACAACTTTGCATCTTATTTTAGGAATCGATTCGATTGCAATGGACATGAAGGATAAGAAATTAACGGTGATAGGAACCGTGGATCCGGTAAATGTAGTGAGTAAGCTAAGAAAGTATTGGCCGATGACGGATATCATACTAGTGGGTCCTGCAAAAGAGCCGGAAAAGGAGAAGAAGGAGGAGCCGAAGAAGGAAGGTGGTGGCGAGCCTGCGAAGAAAGAAGGAGAAGCTCCAAAGGAAGAAGGCAAAAAGGAAGGAGAAGCGCCGAAGAAGGAAGAAGAAAAGAAAGAAGGCGGCGATAAGAAGGAAGGAGAGAAGAAAGATCAACCGCAACAACAGCCACAGCCGCAACCGCCGCCACCAGATCATGTGTTGGAGCTTGTAAAGGCGTATAAAGCCTATAATCCTCACCTAACAACGTATTACTATGCCCAAAGCATGGAAGAAAACCCTAATGCTTGCGTTATATGTTGAAAAAAATTGTTTTAAGGGATGGACCGATCTATAATGAGGAAGAAGAATAAGAATCAGAAGATATAGTAGTTGCTGGATTGGATCGGATATGCTTCTTTTTTTACCTCGATAATGCGGGGAAAATTAATTTCCTTAAATCGATTTCGATGATATGTTTTGTTTATATATCCTCGATAGTACTAGAATTTGTATTTTCATTTGTTTGTTTGAACCTTAAAGGTAACTTTTGTATATAATATAGGATGCTGTTATATATATATATATATATATATATATATATATGCGTTAGTATTTTAAATTATTGACAATTATTTTTCTGATGTCCTTAATTATTGTTTGTTGTTTGTGAAACACGTTTCAAATTAAGTCCGTATACTTAAGTGTTTCTATTGAAAGTTACAAATTATATACACAAGTATTGTTTATTAGAACCAATATATTTAAAATGTATGTGGGTATTGGTTTTAGGTGTATAAATGTTGCTGGGCGGCTTATACTTCTGTTTTGCAAATAGCTGTAACTTTATTTTTACTTCTGTTTTGCACGAAGCGAAGGGGCATGGCCTTCATGACCATCTGATGAGTCACTTTTAGAAATATACAAAAGGAGATAACTCAATTTTTTAAATTGTTTTAGTTTTTCTCCTTTCACAAATGTTGTACTTTTATTTCAGGTGATAATAACATAAAGCGAAGTTTTAAATTATGTCTCCACAATTTTTTTTAAAAATAATTTAATAATTTTTGTTAAATTTCTTAATTTTTTGACTTTTGGATATAATAAACTCTATTTGTTATACACCTAAAGATTGACAATTATTTTCAATATAAAAAATTCTTCACGTAAAATGTCATAGACCAAGCTGTGGCTCAACTTGAAACCAAATGGAAATGTCAAAAAAATTGGTTGGTAGCCGCTACCTAAAAGGAGCATGTGAAAATCAAATAAAAACTTAGGCAACACATCATTTACGATTTTAAAATTTTATTTTATGGCTACGTATTAGTTTGGGTCAAAACAAAATACATGGCAAAATCAATTCCCTAAAAAAAAAATGGAAGACAAATTAATTCCCGTGAATACTAAAAAGATTATCCACTACAAAAAACACAAACGCTTGCCCATGTCAGTTTTTCTACCAAACAAATAAATATATACTTCGTTATATTTGGTAAAATAATGTTAATGGTTGTGAATCGGTGATCAATGATATGACTACGACAATGTCGATGATTATATATATCTTTACATCATACATATCATTCTGTATACACATCTTGCACATCTTATATATTTATCTAGATACATCATACATATCATTCTGTATGAAAAGGATTGAACATTTTTTCTAAATATTAAATTTGAATTTTATTTTATGTAATTTTGTTTGAACAATATGAAATATATCAAGTTTTAAAGCGGTTACTAACACAACAACAACACTCATATATAAAATATATTATAGTTTTATATAATCTTATTTCGTTGTTAGTTTGTTACCATTAAAAATAAATCTCCGTTTTGACTATTAAAACAACTTTTAGACCATTTTGTGTCATTGGAGTTTTGTTTGGCTGGTTAAAATTTTCATTTTGTAAGTTAAAAAACGAAAGATTCAAATATTATCGGTACAATTTTAATTATGGCAGCCAGTGTTGGAAATTGTTTTTTTTTTATTTTTATTCGAAAATTAGCTATATAAAAAGGGGATATACATACATTTGCGTGAGCGTGTGCACGGTACAGTATCAACCAAGAGCCTGCCCAAAGCACGGCTTATCTTCACCATTTAGTTAACTACCAAGTACCAAGTCTTAATAGCATTCTTTTTCTTTTGGGTTGAAACAAGTCTTAATAGCGTATAGCATATAGCATATAATAAAATATACACATATGTATGATATACTATATTGTTCCAACAGCTTAATAAATTTATAAATCTGAGATCTATAAAATCGACAACAAATAGCGAAAGGTTTACCAAAAAGGGCTAAATCATATAATATATTTCACTCAAGCTGACGATATATCATTAACGAAAAGAAAACAAAAAAGCTGACGTATCATGAATAATTAATGGAGATATCATCATGTTTGATAGCTGATTATTCATAGCAGATTTGACAATTTGTAACAATGATAATTTGAATTAATTTTATCATGTTTGGTGCAGCTAAAATGCTGATGAAACTTTCATT
>JAHZTW010000003.1:85210695-85221213 GCA_020283515.1 Alliaria petiolata | reverse complement strand
ACTACCTGAATCCCAAGGGACAATAATCCTTCCATTCAAAATCAGTAATCGTTCCTGGTGGAAGATGTTTAATGTGCTTGCAAGAGTATCGAATCCGTTTTTTCTCAGTGGCTTTCGCGTCCTTTGCTGTTATCTCCCTTGTAAACATTTCCATATAACTCTCTCTCTCTCTCGGAGATCTAAGCCCACATCTTTGTATGCCCCTACGAAGAAACCCCCAAATTTGTCAATTTGTGATAAATCCGCGGAAAAATCCAAACCCTAGATCTGAAACAATCGAATTACAACGCGGTATATATCCACGATAGGTAGAGATGCCCAATAATCGATTCATACCAACACAAAATTATAAAGATCTAAATCAAACACACAATAGGTAGAGATCTAAATCAAACACCTCAAGTCTCTATCAAATCTGCGAAAAAATATTTTAATGATTGTCTGTGAGCGAGCGACTCGTTGAATCAAAACCGTAAAGTTGAATGAATATACCTTACACGTGTGATAAAAGTAGATGAAAGAGTCAAAACTTGATACTAATACTATTAACACATTTCGATTTGAAATTTGTTAACCCAAAAGTATGTGAGAGCTACATTAATGAAATTGCCCGCAATTCTTTCTTTCTTTTCTTAATAACCTTGCGTTCACACTATTCATAATCATATAGTTTATCTTTTTCCTTATTTTTAAAACAAATATCGTTTTTAAATTTCAAATTAAGAAGTAATTTAACCTTTTTATTACACTTAAACCAACTAGATTCTTGACTCTCTTTTTTTTTTCTATTATTGATTTTCTTACTAATTTCAACTTTAAAATATTAGTTAAACTTTATATTGAAATTTTAAAGCAAAATATTTGTAAACAAAAATTCTTATTTTAAACTGTCATTGATATATACTATCAAAATATAAAAATGCTTACGCGGCATAATAAGGGGCGGGCACAAGAAAAATATCGCCAGGATCGGCGAGGCAGAACATAATTGTTTCATTGGCTCCGGTGGCACCGCCGCTCATAACTATCCTCTCCGGATCAAACGTCACTCTTCCACCTCTAGCTTTTCCCATGAAATGTGCAATTGCCTTCAAAACAAAAAATTCTGTTAAAATTTGTTAATAAGTTCATTTATATTTACCGAAGGTAGCAAAACCAAATTTATTTGCCCTATGCATTCCATATCTATTGATATTTAGACGCTAGTAACATATAAATAGAAGTTTCCAAACTGGTTAAAGTGATTTGTTCTGATCTATTGAGAAGATAGACAGATTCAGTTTTATTTTGTCAATATCTAAACAAGCCATGGCCAAAACCAAATAAAAAACAACAGAGGAATCAACCGACGAAAACCATATATATATATATATATATATCTATCTTTTTTAAAGATAATATCATATTTCCTTTTAAAAACTAAATATAAACTCAAAGCAAGTAAAACCAAACTAAAATGGTTATCCCATCATTAATATCTATAAAACCAAAAAAAAAGGGACCAACAAATTAAGATATATATATATACCTGTCTAAACTCTTTAAGACCATGATAGTCTTGGAAAATAGCGATGTCGCTAAACTGATGAACACCCTCGGGTGTACAAATAGAAGCTTTTGGGTGATCTTTGATCCAATCTTTGATCAATTCTAAGCAAAGCTGCAAAAATTATAAAAACAAAGATGTGTTAAATGATGTAGAATGCGGTCACACTAATACACAGCTGCCTGCACATATAAACATGTAATTCTTTAATGGGTTATTTGTCAATATAGTATAATATACCTGATTCTCTGCAAGACCCATTTGGATAATCCCATGGGGATTACGAGAATGATGAAAAGGATCTTTGTCGTAAGCTTTCCATCCATCAAAATACTCTGAGTTTTCGCCGTGATGATCGTTGGTCGCTATCCTCGACAAAATCGCACCGCCATTCTTTTTCAGAGAACCCATTTGTTGTGATAAGTCGAACTTCTTTATAACAGGTTTTGTGGTGTTTGTACGAATTAATGCATGGTATGTGGTTTTTATAAGAGGTGAAATTAAAACCTTGAGGAGACCAAATAAAGTTGATGTGGGCCCCCCCCCCCCCCACCCCCATAGAAGAGTTAGGATTTGATGAAACAAACGAAAAAGAAGAAGCAAATCAAAGAAGATTCTCCACCCAAAACAATACATACGCTAATTATATTTTCAGAATGTTATTTTCTACGATGAATTAAAATGGTTCTGTTTCAGTAATTTTTTGCTAGCACCAATCTCCGTTGTATCAAACAACAAACATATAGTATTTTCGATCGAATGTGGTATATATTACGCGATACAAATAAAATTGGTCGTATTTCAATAGTTTCGCATTAGTTTCCATTGTATTATTAAATTCCATTGGGAATAAGTGGTGGAAGTCATGTGTATTTGAGTCGAACCCAAGGGGCTACTTCTAAGCAGCTTCTTAAGAAAAATGTTGACCTGAAACTACGTACTAGATGAGAATAGTGTGGAGAAGAATATTTGATGGCATACAAGAAATATAAGAAAACTATGAAAGAAAAATGTATAAGACTATTCAAAAGTGGAGAAGAATTTGTAACATTCTAAATTAGTAACATTTGTTATGTAATATGCACACATGTTCATACGTCGACCACATAATTGCAAAATTTGACCACTCGACGTAAAATATTGATAATTTCCTACTGAGTATTTTTATCGTTCACTACAACGTTGTGGAATTTGTTTTTAACTTTTCGTTTACGTTTTTTTTTTTAAATTTATTATTTAATATTTTTCTATAACTGTGATTACAAGTTGTAAAGTGGGTTTACCCGTTTGATTTTAATTTTTTTGTAACTGTGCATATATTCTCAAATTTTACAAATATGATTCCGTTACACAAGTACTATATTTGGTATTTGGAGAGTATACTGTATGAGGGATACTGATAATTATGACATGATTATAGAATTGGTGGGTTTGGACCGGTTTAGTCAGATCCAACAATGCACACACTATGTGAGTTTCTGGCACTTCACGCCGCAAATTCGCACGCGACGGCCACGTGAGTATACCCTCGTAGTAATTTCAAAGTCCAAATTCTTTAAATTGTTTTCTTTGAAAACAAAGGTCTTTCTTAGTTTCTTAACCTCGGTTTATTGATTTCTTGGATTAAGATACTTAGTAGTAAAATCTGATTTTGGCTCTACTTATATCAATGTCAAATATTAATTCATAAAGTCTTAAACATTCGTTTAAGCACGCATTGCTGGAAAAACTAATTAAAGGGGACATAAAATCTCATAATATAAACCAAAGATATCAACTTTTTTTCTATTTGGAGTTGTTTTTTTATTTTTGTCAACATTGGAGTTGTTATCTACACTTTTCAAACAAAAGACCACGAACCTGTTATTTTTTGAAGATCACACGAATCTCTTGTGGAAATAATCAAGACAGTCCTAAATGGATATTTTAAACATATATTTATGAAAAACATCTTAACTTTGTGAATATATTATCTATCTCATAAGTTTTTTTCCTCACGACAAATACATGTAAGAAATATTTAAAATATTGCTTCAGAAAATCACAAAGTAATCACAAGTTAAAATGAAATAGAGTATGAATAAAGAAAATAGAAATAAAATAAAATAACGTGTATTAAAAACACAAAAATCGATCGTATTTCTATACTAATATGCCCGACAACTACCGACACCAACCTATTGCTTTCGGCAGTTTTGATTTGCTAACATATCATTCCAAAATTTAAATTATTTTTATTTCTTGATTTACTTATTATTACAATTTCAAAATAAAAATTAGTTCATGGAGTGTATTAGGTAGTTTATTCCTTATGCAAATCTATATATTTGTTGAGATTATGTACACGTAGACGTGTTAAATTGATTATTTTCTTATACATGCGAAATGATTATAATAACAATATCTTTATCCAAAAAGTAATAATAATAAGTGATTTTAGAATCTACATAACAAAAAATTTACACATTTTTAAAACAAACTTAGTTAGATAATATGGTTATGCGCATTTTAAAATCGTGGAAGCCAATAAGTAAATTTTCAAGTATGTCTCTCTAAAAGTCAAGCATGCTCTGATTGGTCAATAAGTCAAATTAACTCACAAACATGCTTGGCGGAGGTTTGACTTGTCCACTTAGATGCTGCTGAGTGCTGACTCAGCATTTTACATTCCGCAGCTGTCGACTAATTTGACACGCATCTTCATTATCCTTGCACTAATAATAAGTCAACACGTGTCATGCTTGCACGGCTCAAAACAGATCACATCAAAGTTTTATTTTAAGAAGTTTGTTGAAGGGAACCACCACTTATAGGCCTAATATTTTCAGAGTTCACTATTAAAGTTTGGGCCTTAATTAATTATATGGTGCGAGTCGGACAAAGCCATAACCGTTTTCTTATTAGATTTATGTCTTAAACCTATGCTCTATGCTCTAACACAACGCGCTAATCTTATATTCTACCGTACATCTTAGATTTTTTCCTAGCTATACGCTATAACCCTATAACATAACCTTACACCCTAATCCTATACCATAACTTTACGACCTAACACTATACCCTAAACCCTACACTATAATCATACGCTTTAACTCTAACCCTATAACTTTAAACCATAAAACCTAAACTCAAAGCTCTAATCCTATGCCAAAACCCTACGCCCTAATTTTATGCCCTAGCACAATATCCAACCCTACGCCATAACCCTAACCCTACTTCATAACCCTAAAACATAATTCTACGCCCTAAACCTATGCCCTAAACCTATGCCCCAATCCTAACCTTATAACCCTATACCATAATCCTAAACCCTAATCTCTACACACTAATCTTATGCCCTAACACTAATCCTACGTCCTAAACCCTATTCCATAATTTTATGACATAAGCCTAAATCCTACGGCCTAGAACCTACATCCTAACCCTAACCCTGCGATTCTAAACCCTAAATCATAAACCCAAAACCCTAACCCTACACCCTAACCCTACGCCCTAAAACCTACTACCTCACCCTACACCCTAACACTAAACCTATGACATAATCCTACGCCCTAACCCTACGATCTAATCCTACGCCCTAACCCTACGATCTAACCCTACGTCCTAACCATACGCACTAACCCCGTACATGAGATTTTCACCTCATACGGCTCCTCGTTCAATTCTTTCGAAGTCATTGGGTCCCTTTCCTCGTTCGCGAATCTCCTCCCTTCTTCCACTCCGTCCCGAAGAGTAACTAGGACAAACTCGGTCACGTTTTCATGTTCCAATTGAACACTTTCTAACCCTACGTCCTAACCATACGCACTAACCCTAAACCCTAACCCTATGCCCTAAATCATACATCCTAAATCCTAACCCTACGCCCTAAATCCAATGACCTAACCCTACACCCTACGCCTTAAACCCTATGCCCTAACCCTAATCCTAAGCCCTAACCCTAACCCTAACCCTACACTTAAACCCTAACTCTAACCCTAATCCTAAATCGTAAACCCTAAACGCCCTAAACCCTATATCCTAACCCTAACCCTATGAATACTACGCTCAAACCCTAAACCCTATGACCTAATCCTACGCCCTAAATTCTAAACCCTAACCCTAAAACCTAAACCCTAAACCCTAACCCTAATCTATAAACTCTAAACCCTACGCTCTAACCCTACGAGCTAAACCCTATGATCTAACTCTACGCCCTAAACCTAAACTCTAAACCTTAATCCTACGCCCTAACTCTATTCCCTAATCCTACACCTAGCCTACGCCATAACCCTACGTCCTAACCCAACATCCTAAAGCCTACGTCCCCTACCGCAGTAACCTTACGCCCTAAACCCTATGCTCTAACCCTACGTCCTAAACCCTAAACCCTAAACACTAAACCCTAATCCCTAAACCCTAAATCCTAACCCTAGCCCTAACCTTAAACCTAAACCCTCACCCTAACCCTAATCTTAAACCCTAAATCCTAATTGCCCTAAATCCTATATCCTAACCCTAAACTCTAACCCTAACCTTAAACCCTAAACCCTAACCCTAATCCTAAACCCTAAATCCTAATTTCAATACCCTAAACCCTAATCCCTAACCCTAACCCTAATTCCTAACCCTAATCCTAATCCTAAATCCTAAATCCTAAATGCCCTATATCCTAACCCTAATCCTAAACCCTAACCCTAACCTTAAACCTAAACCCTAACCCTAATCCTAAACCTTAAACTCTAAACCCTAAATACCCTAAACCCTATATCCTAACCCTAACCCTATGACTCTAAACCCTAACCCTAAAACCCTACGTTCTAACCCTACGCCCTAAACCCTATGACCTAACCCTACGCCCTAAACCCTAAATTCTATTCCTACGTCCTAATCCTATGCCCTAACCCTACACCCTTAAACTTACGCCATATCCCTACGCCCTAATCCCACATCCTAAAGCCTACGTCTTAACCCTACCGCACTAACTCTACGCCATAAACCCTATGCCCTACCCCTAAGTCCTAACCCTACACCGTAAAGCCTACGCCCTAACCCTAGGCCTAAACCCTACGCACTAACACTACGCCCAAAGCCCTATGACCTAAACCCTATGCCCTACCCCGAAGCCCTAATTTTATGCCCAAACTCTACACCCTAACCCTATACCCTAAACCTACGCCCTAAACCTTACGCCCTAACCCTATGCCCGAAATAACCTTACGCCGTAACCCTATGCCTGAAATCCTATGCTCTACCCCTATATCCTAAACTTAGGCCCTAACCCAACGCCATAATCTCATGCTCTAACCCTATGACTTAACCTTACGCTCTAAATCTTACACCTTAAACCCTTAACTCTAAACGGCAAACCCTAAACTTTAACCCTACGCCTTAAACCTACGCTCTAATCATACGTTATAATCCTATGCGTTAAATCCTACATCCTAACCCTACGCCATAACGGTACCCTCTAATAATATCCTCTAATCTTACGCACTAAACCATAAACCTAAATATACCAATCATGACAACCATCTTTCTTGATGCATAAATTATGTTTACTCCAAGATCAGCGACCATGCGTCTCACATACATATCTTCTTTAAAGTAATCTCCATAGAAGAAGGTTCTTTCCCATATTAGCGATATATAGACTCCAAATATCTTGCTCAGCTGTTTTGTCAGCTTCATTGATGATCGATGAAGTCGGATTTTATAGGTAATTTACATACTCCGATGGAAGCTGAGAGTTTATGTTTATGTCAATCTGGAATACCGAGCAGACAAAAGAATTAGAAGCGTATTAATTGCTACAGTTTGAGGCATAACAATTGTATATAAATTTGAACTTCTCTGGTTACTCCTCCACAAACAACAGACCTATAACTATCATATATGATTCATAATACACATGGAAACATTCTGATCTAGTTTTTAATGTTATCAGGATACTGCTTCTACAGCATAGTTAATTATGAAAACATTCTGATCTAGTTTTTAATGTTATCAGGATACTGCTTCTACAGCATAGTTAATAACGTTTTGTGTACCCTCGCGATATCCTCAAAAAATCTTCAGGACAACCACTTTTATGTATACATCTCTCTTGGAAACTTTGGTGGATTCTCAAGTAACATCTTCGGTTTGTTTACCCTCCCATTTTTCTTCTCTTTTATTTTTAGTTTTTAGCTTTTTCATCATGAATAAGAGCTTTTACAGTTTTCTTTTCTTTTCGATAATCGTCTCAGTTTTC
Source organism: Alliaria petiolata (assembly GCA_020283515.1). NCBI lineage: Eukaryota > Viridiplantae > Streptophyta > Magnoliopsida > Brassicales > Brassicaceae > Alliaria > Alliaria petiolata. Next base: position 85,213,435 of record JAHZTW010000003.1, on the reverse strand, counting down.
TTTTCTTGGCAAAGTCTCACTATAAGCACACGTATCGTAAACTGTATTGTGTATATCGTGTACCGCGATGTAGGAGAATATTACTATCCACCGACGTGCATATGAGCGGACATGGTCGGTCCATTAATCCATTGCGCATCTTATATGTTACGCGAATACTTTCCCACTTTTTGTAGATAAAATAATGGTAGAAAGTAATTGGAATTTAATATCGACTGATTCGACTCTATCAATATTTCTTTTTTTAATTGAAAAATATGAGTATATCTTACTTACATTTGTTTTTTTTGGCATTCAAACATTTAATATAATGTACATGGCTTTTTAAACGGTTTGACAATAATTTTTTTATTTTTTATCTTTTAACTTTTTTCACGACAATATTTTTTATCTTTAACTATGTTTAATTTTATTTTCTATTTATTTCCGGTTTATAGCTTATATCAATTTCTTCCGATACAATTCATATTTTTTCAAACCAGTCTAATTAACCGGATTAGAATATTGTTTAAAACAAAATATTCATAAATAACACGCTAACTTCTATTTTTTTCCAATAAAAATATGTATTATATCGTAGCATGCGATATCCAAATTATAGTTGCTAAGTGGTTAATTAACTGAAGAAGTTTTTAGTACTAGACAAAAATACAAATATATAGTCTATTGTATGACTATCTTAAACGTATATGTCGATTTTAATTAACTATAAGTGCATCTGTGCATGCAAACAAAATTTTCCATTTCATGAGCGAAATGATCAAGTACAAGACACGTATAACCAACGCTTTCACTCTGACTCGTCGAAAGCCCTCACACGTAGACAGACCATTATTATAAGATGCAATCCATTCACATTGACCGACATAACAAAACCTCGTCATCCAATCTGTTTATATATTATCCTAGAAACACTTCATTTTATATACCACACAAAACGAAAAGACCGATCGAAACAAAACGAAAAAAAGATTTAACAAGAAATATCAATATGACGAGTCTCCTAGACAAAGCCAAGGGGTTCGTGGCTGATAAACTCGCCGGGGTTCCTAAACCGGAGGGTTCGGTTACGGACGTTGATCTTAAAGACGTGAACCGTGACTCCGTCGAGTACTTGGCCAAAGTTTCAGTCACCAACCCTTACGGTCATGCGATTCCGATTTGCGAGATCAATTTCACTTTCCACAGCGCCGGCCGGTAAAAACCTTTTCTCCCTCGTTTGGTTCTGTCATTTGGTTTGGATCGGTTCCATTTAGATATTTTGGTTTTCAAATAAGCTTATAATCTTAATCAATTTAATCAAAATTAACCAAAAATGTTAGACATTTGGTCTTTTTATACAAATTAAGTATTCTTTTATATTTTGAAGATACGTATATATCCCTTTTATGTAAACGCCAAATTAAAACGCGTAATCTAATGATTTATAATGATGTAAATTTGATAGGGAGATCGGAAAGGGGAAGATACCGGACCCGGGTTCCTTGAAAGCTAAGGACATGACGGTTCTTGATATTCCGGTGGTGGTGCCGTACAGTATACTGTTCAACTTGGCTCGAGACGTTGGCGTGGACTGGGACATTGACTATTTGCTCGAGATCGGTCTAACCATTGATCTTCCTGTTGTTGGGAATATTACCATCCCTATTACCAGCAAGGGCGAAATCAAACTCCCTACTTTTAAAGATTTCTTCTGATCTAGTTAACCTATAAAACCAACATCGTTTGTAATGGTGATGTTGATAATGTAATAAGTGGGTTTGCCTGTAATCAATAAATGTTATTACGTCATGTCAACATGTGATAAAAGAAGATCTTTGGTAGATTGCAGTTATGGTAAATTTTTTTATCGTTTCATTTTTTTATTTATTTTGTTGGTTTGGTAAGTTACAGCCAAACCCAAATGCATGGCAGATCTTACTCAATTTGGTTTGGTCTAGTTCGCCCGAAGTCTCATCATGACTAGGAAAAGTCTACCACATCATGAACTTCACAGAATATTAAATATCATCTTAGAAATATCAAACTACTAGGCCTCAATCGATTAAAGGCGTGTGCATGTAAAGCCTAAATTAAAGTCCATTATCAGCTGGTCCAGCTCCCAACTTCAGATCTAATTGTTGAGAAGCCCACAAACCCAAATATGATTGTTAAAAATGTAATTCAATACAGGATGTAACCAAAACATGAGACGGTGGGTGTTTTTTGTTTTTACTAAAGGAAAAGGGTTTACGGTGGGTGTTTAATATATATGCCTACAGATAGTTAATTTAATATATATAATTTAATCTCATAAAAATAATTTAAGCTTAAATTTGCATTCATATACATTTATATACAAAAATATAATGTTTAACCTAATTTTCTAAACTAGATTTATAATTATGATATTCACAAAATATTATACCATCTTTAAACCTTTCTTGATATTCTACAATCAAATCTTTGTGAGTATAAATCAGTTAAAAAAACATTCCCACATATTATCGTAAATATTAATCAATTTTCTATAGAAGATCCATAGAAAGAAAAAAACAGCGTTGGTAAAATGTAAATGGTATGATTCAACATCGATCAAAGGAAAGGAAGATTTTCAATATTCTTTTTCTTTCGCTTATTTTCAAAATAAAAATGGCCAAAACGGCGGGAGAAGAGTAGCAGCGAGAGCGAGAGCCAATGGGATGCAAGCCAGCGCGGGGGGGGGGGGGGGGGGGGGGTTTTTTAAAAAAAAAAAAAAAAA
>JAHZTW010000003.1:85058167-85092179 GCA_020283515.1 Alliaria petiolata | reverse complement strand
TTGATGTGGGGTCCCCCCCCCCCCCACCCCCATAGAAGAGTTAGGATTTGATGAAACAAACGAAAAAGAAGAAGCAAATCAAAGAAGATTCTCCACCCAAAACAATACATACGCTAATTATATTTTCAGAATGTTATTTTCTACGATGAATTAAAATGGTTCTGTTTCAGTAATTTTTTGCTAGCACCAATCTCCGTTGTATCAAACAACAAACATATAGTATTTTCGATCGAATGTGGTATATATTACGCGATACAAATAAAATTGGTCGTATTTCAATAGTTTCGCATTAGTTTCCATTGTATTATTAAATTCCATTGGGAATAAGTGGTGGAAGTCATGTGTATTTGAGTCGAACCCAAGGGGCTACTTCTAAGCAGCTTCTTAAGAAAAATGTTGACCTGAAACTACGTACTAGATGAGAATAGTGTGGAGAAGAATATTTGATGGCATACAAGAAATATAAGAAAACTATGAAAGAAAAATGTATAAGACTATTCAAAAGTGGAGAAGAATTTGTAACATTCTAAATTAGTAACATTTGTTATGTAATATGCACACATGTTCATACGTCGACCACATAATTGCAAAATTTGACCACTCGACGTAAAATATTGATAATTTCCTACTGAGTATTTTTATCGTTCACTACAACGTTGTGGAATTTGTTTTTAACTTTTCGTTTACGTTTTTTTTTTTAAATTTATTATTTAATATTTTTCTATAACTGTGATTACAAGTTGTAAAGTGGGTTTACCCGTTTGATTTTAATTTTTTTGTAACTGTGCATATATTCTCAAATTTTACAAATATGATTCCGTTACACAAGTACTATATTTGGTATTTGGAGAGTATACTGTATGAGGGATACTGATAATTATGACATGATTATAGAATTGGTGGGTTTGGACCGGTTTAGTCAGATCCAACAATGCACACACTATGTGAGTTTCTGGCACTTCACGCCGCAAATTCGCACGCGACGGCCACGTGAGTATACCCTCGTAGTAATTTCAAAGTCCAAATTCTTTAAATTGTTTTCTTTGAAAACAAAGGTCTTTCTTAGTTTCTTAACCTCGGTTTATTGATTTCTTGGATTAAGATACTTAGTAGTAAAATCTGATTTTGGCTCTACTTATATCAATGTCAAATATTAATTCATAAAGTCTTAAACATTCGTTTAAGCACGCATTGCTGGAAAAACTAATTAAAGGGGACATAAAATCTCATAATATAAACCAAAGATATCAACTTTTTTTCTATTTGGAGTTGTTTTTTTATTTTTGTCAACATTGGAGTTGTTATCTACACTTTTCAAACAAAAGACCACGAACCTGTTATTTTTTGAAGATCACACGAATCTCTTGTGGAAATAATCAAGACAGTCCTAAATGGATATTTTAAACATATATTTATGAAAAACATCTTAACTTTGTGAATATATTATCTATCTCATAAGTTTTTTTCCTCACGACAAATACATGTAAGAAATATTTAAAATATTGCTTCAGAAAATCACAAAGTAATCACAAGTTAAAATGAAATAGAGTATGAATAAAGAAAATAGAAATAAAATAAAATAACGTGTATTAAAAACACAAAAATCGATCGTATTTCTATACTAATATGCCCGACAACTACCGACACCAACCTATTGCTTTCGGCAGTTTTGATTTGCTAACATATCATTCCAAAATTTAAATTATTTTTATTTCTTGATTTACTTATTATTACAATTTCAAAATAAAAATTAGTTCATGGAGTGTATTAGGTAGTTTATTCCTTATGCAAATCTATATATTTGTTGAGATTATGTACACGTAGACGTGTTAAATTGATTATTTTCTTATACATGCGAAATGATTATAATAACAATATCTTTATCCAAAAAGTAATAATAATAAGTGATTTTAGAATCTACATAACAAAAAATTTACACATTTTTAAAACAAACTTAGTTAGATAATATGGTTATGCGCATTTTAAAATCGTGGAAGCCAATAAGTAAATTTTCAAGTATGTCTCTCTAAAAGTCAAGCATGCTCTGATTGGTCAATAAGTCAAATTAACTCACAAACATGCTTGGCGGAGGTTTGACTTGTCCACTTAGATGCTGCTGAGTGCTGACTCAGCATTTTACATTCCGCAGCTGTCGACTAATTTGACACGCATCTTCATTATCCTTGCACTAATAATAAGTCAACACGTGTCATGCTTGCACGGCTCAAAACAGATCACATCAAAGTTTTATTTTAAGAAGTTTGTTGAAGGGAACCACCACTTATAGGCCTAATATTTTCAGAGTTCACTATTAAAGTTTGGGCCTTAATTAATTATATGGTGCGAGTCGGACAAAGCCATAACCGTTTTCTTATTAGATTTATGTCTTAAACCTATGCTCTATGCTCTAACACAACGCGCTAATCTTATATTCTACCGTACATCTTAGATTTTTTCCTAGCTATACGCTATAACCCTATAACATAACCTTACACCCTAATCCTATACCATAACTTTACGACCTAACACTATACCCTAAACCCTACACTATAATCATACGCTTTAACTCTAACCCTATAACTTTAAACCATAAAACCTAAACTCAAAGCTCTAATCCTATGCCAAAACCCTACGCCCTAATTTTATGCCCTAGCACAATATCCAACCCTACGCCATAACCCTAACCCTACTTCATAACCCTAAAACATAATTCTACGCCCTAAACCTATGCCCTAAACCTATGCCCCAATCCTAACCTTATAACCCTATACCATAATCCTAAACCCTAATCTCTACACACTAATCTTATGCCCTAACACTAATCCTACGTCCTAAACCCTATTCCATAATTTTATGACATAAGCCTAAATCCTACGGCCTAGAACCTACATCCTAACCCTAACCCTGCGATTCTAAACCCTAAATCATAAACCCAAAACCCTAACCCTACACCCTAACCCTACGCCCTAAATCCTACTACCTCACCCTACACCCTAACACTAAACCTATGACATAATCCTACGCCCTAACCCTACGATCTAATCCTACGCCCTAACCCTACGATCTAACCCTACGTCCTAACCATACGCACTAACCCTAAACCCTAACCCTATGCCCTAAATCATACATCCTAAATCCTAACCCTACGCCCTAAATCCAATGACCTAACCCTACACCCTACGCCTTAAACCCTATGCCCTAACCCTAATCCTAAGCCCTAACCCTAACCCTAACCCTACACTTAAACCCTAACTCTAACCCTAATCCTAAATCGTAAACCCTAAACGCCCTAAACCCTATATCCTAACCCTAACCCTATGAATACTACGCTCAAACCCTAAACCCTATGACCTAATCCTACGCCCTAAATTCTAAACCCTAACCCTAAACCCTAAACCCTAAACCCTAACCCTAATCTATAAACTCTAAACCCTACGCTCTAACCCTACGCGCTAAACCCTATGATCTAACTCTACGCCCTAAACCTAAACTCTAAACCTTAATCCTACGCCCTAACTCTATTCCCTAATCCTACACCTAGCCTACGCCATAACCCTACGTCCTAACCCAACATCCTAAAGCCTACGTCCCCTACCGCAGTAACCTTACGCCCTAAACCCTATGCTCTAACCCTACGTCCTAAACCCTAAACCCTAAACACTAAACCCTAATCCCTAAACCCTAAATCCTAACCCTAGCCCTAACCTTAAACCTAAACCCTCACCCTAACCCTAATCTTAAACCCTAAATCCTAATTGCCCTAAATCCTATATCCTAACCCTAAACTCTAACCCTAACCTTAAACCCTAAACCCTAACCCTAATCCTAAACCCTAAATCCTAATTTCAATACCCTAAACCCTAATCCCTAACCCTAACCCTAATTCCTAACCCTAATCCTAATCCTAAATCCTAAATCCTAAATGCCCTATATCCTAACCCTAATCCTAAACCCTAACCCTAACCTTAAACCTAAACCCTAACCCTAATCCTAAACCTTAAACTCTAAACCCTAAATACCCTAAACCCTATATCCTAACCCTAACCCTATGACTCTAAACCCTAACCCTAAAACCCTACGTTCTAACCCTACGCCCTAAACCCTATGACCTAACCCTACGCCCTAAACCCTAAATTCTATTCCTACGTCCTAATCCTATGCCCTAACCCTACACCCTTAAACTTACGCCATATCCCTACGCCCTAATCCCACATCCTAAAGCCTACGTCTTAACCCTACCGCACTAACTCTACGCCATAAACCCTATGCCCTACCCCTAAGTCCTAACCCTACACCGTAAAGCCTACGCCCTAACCCTAGGCCTAAACCCTACGCACTAACACTACGCCCAAAGCCCTATGACCTAAACCCTATGCCCTACCCCGAAGCCCTAATTTTATGCCCAAACTCTACACCCTAACCCTATACCCTAAACCTACGCCCTAAACCTTACGCCCTAACCCTATGCCCGAAATAACCTTACGCCGTAACCCTATGCCTGAAATCCTATGCTCTACCCCTATATCCTAAACTTAGGCCCTAACCCAACGCCATAATCTCATGCTCTAACCCTATGACTTAACCTTACGCTCTAAATCTTACACCTTAAACCCTTAACTCTAAACGGCAAACCCTAAACTTTAACCCTACGCCTTAAACCTACGCTCTAATCATACGTTATAATCCTATGCGTTAAATCCTACATCCTAACCCTACGCCATAACGGTACCCTCTAATAATATCCTCTAATCTTACGCACTAAACCATAAACCTAAATATACCAATCATGACAACCATCTTTCTTGATGCATAAATTATGTTTACTCCAAGATCAGCGACCATGCGTCTCACATACATATCTTCTTTAAAGTAATCTCCATAGAAGAAGGTTCTTTCCCATATTAGCGATATATAGACTCCAAATATCTTGCTCAGCTGTTTTGTCAGCTTCATTGATGATCGATGAAGTCGGATTTTATAGGTAATTTACATACTCCGATGGAAGCTGAGAGTTTATGTTTATGTCAATCTGGAATACCGAGCAGACAAAAGAATTAGAAGCGTATTAATTGCTACAGTTTGAGGCATAACAATTGTATATAAATTTGAACTTCTCTGGTTACTCCTCCACAAACAACAGACCTATAACTATCATATATGATTCATAATACACATGGAAACATTCTGATCTAGTTTTTAATGTTATCAGGATACTGCTTCTACAGCATAGTTAATTATGAAAACATTCTGATCTAGTTTTTAATGTTATCAGGATACTGCTTCTACAGCATAGTTAATAACGTTTTGTGTACCCTCGCGATATCCTCAAAAAATCTTCAGGACAACCACTTTTATGTATACATCTCTCTTGGAAACTTTGGTGGATTCTCAAGTAACATCTTCGGTTTGTTTACCCTCCCATTTTTCTTCTCTTTTATTTTTAGTTTTTAGCTTTTTCATCATGAATAAGAGCTTTTACAGTTTTCTTTTCTTTTCGATAATCGTCTCAGTTTTCTTTTCTTGGCAAAGTCTCACTATAAGCACACGTATCGTAAACTGTATTGTGTATATCGTGTACCGCGATGTAGGAGAATATTACTATCCACCGACGTGCATATGAGCGGACATGGTCGGTCCATTAATCCATTGCGCATCTTATATGTTACGCGAATACTTTCCCACTTTTTGTAGATAAAATAATGGTAGAAAGTAATTGGAATTTAATATCGACTGATTCGACTCTATCAATATTTCTTTTTTTAATTGAAAAATATGAGTATATCTTACTTACATTTGTTTTTTTTGGCATTCAAACATTTAATATAATGTACATGGCTTTTTAAACGGTTTGACAATAATTTTTTTATTTTTTATCTTTTAACTTTTTTCACGACAATATTTTTTATCTTTAACTATGTTTAATTTTATTTTCTATTTATTTCCGGTTTATAGCTTATATCAATTTCTTCCGATACAATTCATATTTTTTCAAACCAGTCTAATTAACCGGATTAGAATATTGTTTAAAACAAAATATTCATAAATAACACGCTAACTTCTATTTTTTTCCAATAAAAATATGTATTATATCGTAGCATGCGATATCCAAATTATAGTTGCTAAGTGGTTAATTAACTGAAGAAGTTTTTAGTACTAGACAAAAATACAAATATATAGTCTATTGTATGACTATCTTAAACGTATATGTCGATTTTAATTAACTATAAGTGCATCTGTGCATGCAAACAAAATTTTCCATTTCATGAGCGAAATGATCAAGTACAAGACACGTATAACCAACGCTTTCACTCTGACTCGTCGAAAGCCCTCACACGTAGACAGACCATTATTATAAGATGCAATCCATTCACATTGACCGACATAACAAAACCTCGTCATCCAATCTGTTTATATATTATCCTAGAAACACTTCATTTTATATACCACACAAAACGAAAAGACCGATCGAAACAAAACGAAAAAAAGATTTAACAAGAAATATCAATATGACGAGTCTCCTAGACAAAGCCAAGGGGTTCGTGGCTGATAAACTCGCCGGGGTTCCTAAACCGGAGGGTTCGGTTACGGACGTTGATCTTAAAGACGTGAACCGTGACTCCGTCGAGTACTTGGCCAAAGTTTCAGTCACCAACCCTTACGGTCATGCGATTCCGATTTGCGAGATCAATTTCACTTTCCACAGCGCCGGCCGGTAAAAACCTTTTCTCCCTCGTTTGGTTCTGTCATTTGGTTTGGATCGGTTCCATTTAGATATTTTGGTTTTCAAATAAGCTTATAATCTTAATCAATTTAATCAAAATTAACCAAAAATGTTAGACATTTGGTCTTTTTATACAAATTAAGTATTCTTTTATATTTTGAAGATACGTATATATCCCTTTTATGTAAACGCCAAATTAAAACGCGTAATCTAATGATTTATAATGATGTAAATTTGATAGGGAGATCGGAAAGGGGAAGATACCGGACCCGGGTTCCTTGAAAGCTAAGGACATGACGGTTCTTGATATTCCGGTGGTGGTGCCGTACAGTATACTGTTCAACTTGGCTCGAGACGTTGGCGTGGACTGGGACATTGACTATTTGCTCGAGATCGGTCTAACCATTGATCTTCCTGTTGTTGGGAATATTACCATCCCTATTACCAGCAAGGGCGAAATCAAACTCCCTACTTTTAAAGATTTCTTCTGATCTAGTTAACCTATAAAACCAACATCGTTTGTAATGGTGATGTTGATAATGTAATAAGTGGGTTTGCCTGTAATCAATAAATGTTATTACGTCATGTCAACATGTGATAAAAGAAGATCTTTGGTAGATTGCAGTTATGGTAAATTTTTTTATCGTTTCATTTTTTTATTTATTTTGTTGGTTTGGTAAGTTACAGCCAAACCCAAATGCATGGCAGATCTTACTCAATTTGGTTTGGTCTAGTTCGCCCGAAGTCTCATCATGACTAGGAAAAGTCTACCACATCATGAACTTCACAGAATATTAAATATCATCTTAGAAATATCAAACTACTAGGCCTCAATCGATTAAAGGCGTGTGCATGTAAAGCCTAAATTAAAGTCCATTATCAGCTGGTCCAGCTCCCAACTTCAGATCTAATTGTTGAGAAGCCCACAAACCCAAATATGATTGTTAAAAATGTAATTCAATACAGGATGTAACCAAAACATGAGACGGTGGGTGTTTTTTGTTTTTACTAAAGGAAAAGGGTTTACGGTGGGTGTTTAATATATATGCCTACAGATAGTTAATTTAATATATATAATTTAATCTCATAAAAATAATTTAAGCTTAAATTTGCATTCATATACATTTATATACAAAAATATAATGTTTAACCTAATTTTCTAAACTAGATTTATAATTATGATATTCACAAAATATTATACCATCTTTAAACCTTTCTTGATATTCTACAATCAAATCTTTGTGAGTATAAATCAGTTAAAAAAACATTCCCACATATTATCGTAAATATTAATCAATTTTCTATAGAAGATCCATAGAAAGAAAAAAACAGCGTTGGTAAAATGTAAATGGTATGATTCAACATCGATCAAAGGAAAGGAAGATTTTCAATATTCTTTTTCTTTCGCTTATTTTCAAAATAAAAATGGCCAAAACGGCGGGAGAAGAGTAGCAGCGAGAGCGAGAGCCAATGGGATGCAAGCCAGCGCGGGGGGGGGGGGAGGGTAGTTTTGAATCAATAAACATAAATATATGTATATTGTTACAAAACTGATCAGTTTGAAATACAATTTATATTAATCTGGTTTTTATTTATATTTTTGTTGCCTGTGTCAAATATTGCATCTATGTTATTATATAATTATTAGGTGATGATCCGCATGTACACGCGAATTTATATTTTATTATATATTTTTTATTAAAATTCTTTTGGGAAAATGACATTTAAATGCCAATCTTTCAAATTTCAGTCATTCTAAGCACCATTTTTCACATAACCCGTTCAAATAACAAATTACTTCGTTGACCAATCTTTAAATCACGAACGGAGGATCCGTGAGAACAACGACTCCGTGGGGAATAATGGCTTTGGTGGGAACGGATGTTCTATGGGGAACAACAACGTTGGTGGAAACTGCGGCTCTGTGGAGAACAACTAAGTCGATGATGCTTCAAGGAGCTAAAAGAGAAAACAATAGATTGAAAACCAAAGTAAAGTCTCAAAGACTATGAAAGTCTTAAACTTGGCTAAGTCGATGATGCTTCAAGGAGCTCCTCTTTCCCTAGCAAGACCCGGCCTACGGCATAAGCTAGTGAAGCCACCAATTAATACATTTAATTTGAGAAACATTTCTTGTTAAGTTTTTTTTATTTAGCCTATTATCAATATTTATATGTAATAAAGTTTATATGTTTTTCTAATAATAATATTTAAAAGATTTTATCAAGAATGTTGGTGAGCTTTTCTTCAATAAACATGATTGAAAAACTTCACTACAAGAGTTAAATGAATAGTTTTACAGACAAAAATGTAATGAAAACCGTGTTTCAACAATAAAATATTGTTTCACTAATTTTTTTTTTTATGAAATCGGCTTGTTATATGAAGTTTTAATGGGATTTTTTCTTATATTATTACTATTTGTGATTTTGAATCATACACAAAAAATGCACGCTTTTTAAATTTGCATAGGATATCCCAAAACATTGGACCGGCATTGTCCCCAACCACTAAAGATTGTGTAGCGAGCAACATCTGGATCACCTCCGGGGTTGCTCCGGTCAATGCTGAGGCCAACTTGGGAGCTACAAGTAACCATCAACACTTGCTTACTCTACACAAAGAAAACAAGATGGATATAAGAATTAGAACAGAGATATATACCAGCGTTTGTCATCTTGATGGTACGTTTAGTATACTCATCCGAAGAGATATCAAGGATGAGCGTTTTGAAGTTGCCAAATCCATAATCACCATAGATGTTCTGAAATTAAGTAGACAAGAAAATTGAGTGAGAAAGAAAAATAAAAGTAGGGATTCATTCCTCCTCAACATTGGAGCTCTTAATTACCTCGTTGAGTTTCTCGGAGTCGTCCTTCTTCTCAAAGAGATCATCAAATGTGCTTTTGGAGATAGTGGTTTTGACAACTACTATCAATGCACTTCCCTGAGGGATTAGTCTGAACTCTTTCATAGGTATGAAATTTACCCTGAATTATTTAAAAAAAAAAAAAAACTAATATCAATGAGAAATCATACGTTAGCTTTAGACATAATATATTCAAAGTTTCCCACACATGAAATGATAAATGTCGTTCACTACCATCAAACGCATAGTCCTCAATCAAACGCATTTGAACACGGTGGACATAGAACGCCTTTTTTGGTAGCAATAACATTAAATGGACCAGAACAATTAGAAAATATTCAAGTTCCTAAAAGGGCCAGCTATATAATTATGCTGGAATTGAGTCGTATAGCTTCTCATATGTTATGGTTTGGCCCTTTTATGACATATATTGGGGTCACAAACTCCCTTTTTCTATATTTTCAGAAAACGAGAATTTGTATATGATCTATTCGAAGCTGCCACCGATATAAGAATGATGCATAATTTTTTCGTATTGGAGGAATAGCGGCGGATTCACATTCTCAGCATCCAAAACTGCATAATGAATCGATGCCACAACATTCACGAAAAAATTATCCTGAAAAAACAAAACAAAGAAATAATCAAATAATCTGATGAAGTCTCTCAAAAGAAACTTGGGAAAGCAACATATACAATACCTTTGTCTTGTAATTACACGAGACACTCACCTGCTGGATTTTCATTGAAACACTACCAACAATTCGATGGCCACAATGAACTCCAGGCTTGAGTTCTTTGTCAAACTTGCCATTTTTTTCTTTCATCGCACGTGTGTACTCCTTGACGTGAACACAACCAAAGAAATTACCCATTCTACAATTTCAGAAAAGATCAGATTAATTAAGCTCCAAAAGAAAACCCAAATCAAAGATAATAGTATACTAATTTAACTCCGAACAGCATGCATGGCTTAATTAGATGACACAGACATTCACAAATTTCACTAACACATACAAATTAATTTACATATATATTCCTGCAAGATTTAGCGAGTTTCCCACCTCCTAATCTACTTTTTAATGGGAACCCTAGCTAAAAACTCACATGAAAGTAATAACTAGCCAGTTTCTTAAAATTCCTTTTCAACTCTTCTATAAAGTTTATCCCTCGATTTGATATTTGGAATTTTAATTTACTCAAGTTAAACATTAATTCTGTTTACTTATCCTAGGCCGAGTCCCACACTAATCTTCCGAGGCCCATAAAATTTTGGATTTTCTTGCCATAAAAAAGGTTCGAACTCTGGCATTCAGAATGAAGCCTTCAACCACTGGAGCACATCATTATGGGATTAAAATACAAAAAGTTTGATAGATTTGGGCCAATGAAACTTTTCTAGAACAACATTTGCTTTTGTTGTGTGTTCTTCAAAAGTTGTACCATTTCTAACTAAAAAGAGTGGTTACGTGGGAAAAAAGGTCAAGTTAAAATTTAACATAAACTTTCTCAAGTCCTCCGGAGAATCTTGTTCAGCGTGAGAGAAAAAAAAAACCTTTNTTTGTTAGAATAATAATAGAAAGATAACTACAAGTACAGGCTGGGTTTTATTGTTTGTTTCCACAATTTAGGCTTGGAATAAGAGCGAATACTTTGGAAATTACTGACATTTATGATTTCTTTCGTTTTGACCGATATTTAGTTTTGTAATTTATTTTGCTTCGAAAAGATATAAATATTAGGAATTCAAAATATTAAAAAAATAGGAATATTTCTGATATTCAATTTGTCTCGTTTAATACAAAAAACCTAAGAAAATATAAAAACATTTATGAAGTTTTTTTTATCAGGTGGATATTAAGTGAAATCAACTTGTTTTTCTATAATTGAGAAAATGGAAAAAAAATCAAAAGAACAACAATATTTCATATCTAAAAAACATATTAGTAAAAACCAAATTCTTTCACTTCGTTTGTATTAACATTTATTTGTTAGTATATAGTTTATATATGTCTTTTTATGGGGTATGATTTTCAGTTTAACCATTTCTATTTATTAAAAAATAAAGAAATTGTAAATAAGTATTATAAATTTATGATATAATATGTACTAGGTGATAACCTGCGCATGGTAAATAATTTATTATTTATTTAGTTTTGTATAATTTAAAAATTTAACCACAGTAAAATATTTAAGTCCATTCTTTTTTATATATAATAAGCTGTTATGTTGACAATATATTATTTAAATATAAATATAAATATTTAAACAAAGTAGTAATTGAATGTGTATAATATTAAAACATAGTAAATTTTGATTTCGTTTAATTATTTTGTATAAAATTATAGGAAATGAATCATAACAGAAAATGAATTATAATCTTTTTGGTTATATTAAAAATTAAAAATTATATTTTATGAATATCATAAATTATTTGTAAATTTTGATTTCGTTTAATTATTTTGTATAAAATTATTGGTTATGAATTTTTTTTTGAAAATGAATCATAACAGAAAATATTTTATAAAATTTTGGGTTATATTAAAAATTAAAAATGGATAATAGTATATAAGGTAATTAGTTTATTGAAATAAGTCTTTTTTATAAGGTTGTTGAAAAACATTTTAGTAAAATGTCACCACTGTAAATATTTTTAAAAATAAAGGTACTCTCTAAAAATATTTCTCAAATAATATAAAGGGGATACTAGATGATAACCTACGACATGCGCATGATGAAAAAACTATAAATAATTTTATTAAAGATAACCCTCACCCTTATGACAAAAAAAAAACGTTCGCGATAATGACGATTTTACCCTAGAGAAGTCTACTACGAGAGAGTAGACTTTTCGAGTAAATTTCTTGACCTCTCCAAGAAGTCTACTTTCTTCTAAAATAAACTTCTCGAGTAGACTTCCAAAGTAGACTTCTCACCTATGATTTATACTGCAGAGTAGACTTGTAAAGTAGACTTCACTCAAATAATTTCCTTAGAAATAATTATAAAAAATTAATTTTATAAAAAACTTTGATAAATAATCAAAACATATACATTTTCCATCTATTAACAATAAAATTTCAAAAAAATATATCAATTTAAATCAACATAGCCAAATTAGGTTAGAAATCAATACATTTATAGAAGTCTACTAAATCACTAAATTTCAAATTTTAATAATAAAAATTATAAAAAATAATTTGGTAAAAAAATTATGAACACAATTAAAACATAGACAATTGACATCTATATAAAATAAAATTTCATAAATATGAATCAATTTATAAGTTTAATGAGTATTCAGTTTAAAAGGGTTAGGGTTAAGGTTTAAAGTATAGGGTATAAGGGTCTAATTGTTAGGGTAAGAAAAAAATTTATATGAATTCATAATTTATGGTTTGGTTAATGATTTATCGTTGATATCTTTATTATTTTAACTGTAATTTGTGAATATGTTAAATAAATTGATGTTTTGATATAAGTTTTAATCAAAAATATTTTATTTAGGGTTTATGGTAAGTAGACTTCTCTAGTAGACTTCTCTCGAATAGAATTATACTATACAGTAGAATTCTCTAGTAGACTTCTCGAGTATACTTCTAAAGTAGACTTCTCTCGTGTTACTTATACTGCATAAGTCTACTTACCCTATACTTTTCAGAAAAGTCTACTCCAAAAAGTAGACTTCATACATGTCATTTTTGCAATTGACCATGTTTAACTTTTGGAATAGACTTCTTGAACACTGGAGAAGTCTACTATGGGTTAGTTTTGGGGTTGACCAAACATTGAATTGATTAAAAAGTAGATTTCTTCTCAGACCAAAAGAAGTCTACTTTTTAATTTAACTTTTCGGCACCCAAAAAAAGCTGAGTAGACTTCTCCAGCTATATACTACAAAAAGTCAAAATTTGGTCAATTGCAAAAATGACCTGTATGAAGTCTATTTTTATACTATCTCGGAGAAGTCTACTCCATAAAAGTCAAAGTTTGGTCAATTGCAAAAATGATCTGCCTTTAAAGAAGTCTATTCGAGAAGTCTACTCCATTTTTTTTGTTCTCAAAGGAAATGGAGTAGACTTCATTTGACCTGGAGAAGTTTACTTTGTTCACGCGGTCAATTGCAAAACTAACCTTTGCATTGACTTAGTAGACTTCTCCAGGTCAGATGAAGTCTACTTACGGAGCCCATATCTGGAAAACACAAACACGAAATAAGACAAGAGACAATGAACTATTCAAGCTCAAAATGGGTTTTTGGTGCAATTAAAGCTTCAAATTGGTTGAAAATGGTAGTTGGGTGAATTGATGATAATGACTTTTTCGTAAATATGTGAAGAAGATGAGGATTATTTGGTCAATTGGATTTTCGAATATTAAAGAAATTAATTTGAATCAAAGCAATTTCGTAAATAATTGAAAGTAAAAATGATGGTTTGGAGAAATTTGGTGGGTTAGATTTGCAATTGACTTCAATCAATTTTGCAAACATCCCAAAGATAATAGATAAAATATTTATACTGCTTCTAATATTGTATATGATTCTATGAAAAATCAATTCGTCAATAATTTATTTTGGGCGAATTAGAGGACTAGCGTACATTGATCAATTAATCTGTTTTCATAGCCACTTTAATAAAAATATTAACAAATTAATTAACTTTTAGCACTTTCATGACAAATATACTCTTGAGTTGGCGGAAATTAACAAACCAATATCAATTCGGGTTTTTTTTTTGTTTTTTTTGTCGATGAAAATTGTTCACTATATAGATTCAATGATGTAAACAAAATTTAATAAAATTTTGGGAAATTCGTCAAGTTTTTTAGAAACTGTTAACCAGAACTTCTAAACACTAATACATAAATCATAACTAAACATTGTAAACAAGTATGTATTTCACAAAACAAATAAAAAGTGGAATCCTTATAAAACTTTACCAAGATGGCTAAGGTGCAATTATTTCTCTTTGGTTGATGAACATCATCGTTCCATGTGTTGTTTTAACAGTTCTTCTAGAGTTTATGTAGAATAAACTAGTGCTCAACTCTTCTTGCATCGTCTATTTCGGGCAATTAATCCTTTCTTAGAAAGATTTGAGCCAATTCCTCCAATAGAAAAAGGTAACCATCTAACTCTGGAACATAAAGTCAATATTTCAGTATTTTGTAAATATGTTGGTTGTTCATTCAGTGATGAACTGGACTTTCATATTTAGGAATACGACATGCAATTGACAAAAAAAAACATATTAAAAAAACAATCAAAGATCACGAACATATAAGGATTTAAAACAAACAAAACATTCAAATGTAACTAAATATTTGTACTACTTACCTAGGAAATCAAAATTTCTTAAGGTTGAAATAAATTGATTCGCTATAAATGACGAATGGGTTGCAATTAGCTATGAACCTAATTCTAGCTAAAAAAAATATGAAATTTGGTGGAAGATAACATAAACAAAGAGTCATTATGTCGAGTGAGCTTGTAGTAATATGAACTCAATCACATTGTCTTAATTACCAAAAGAGATGATACTAGCATAACCAAAAGAATGCTAAATCCTAATAAAAGATTGATTATTCCAAACTGATTAATGTATAATACGATGTCCATAAGACACATATATTACAAGAATTCTAAAACCTAAATAGTAATAGAGAAACCTAAACACAATTTTTAACTACCTTACGAAATAATAATATCCTAAACGAGAAAGCATTAAATCATATTAAAGATTGGTGAATCCAAATTGATTTCCTATTACAACAAGCTCACTCGAAATAATGACTCTTTGTTTATTAATTAGGCCATGCATAAGAGACATATACCCGAGAAAATCTATACTTATTGTAACGGGGAACCCAAACTGTTTGGGCCAAACACAATGTTTTAACTTCCTAACGAGATGATAATATCTTAAACGAGAGAACGTTGAACCCTAGTCAAGGATTGATGAACCCAAATCTATTTATGTACAATAAGCCATTTGTAACAGATATATAGCTAGGAAAATCTAAGCCATAAATTATAATAGGAGTTCTAAACACAAAACTAAAGAACAAGATGATAATATCTTAAACGAAAGAATGCTAAATCCTAGTCGAGGATAATATATTGAACCAAAACAAGTTAATGTATAGTTGATGTGCTCAAGTTTGAATCTCTAAAATAGTCTTATAAGTGCACAACAAAAGCAATAAAACATAGGGTTCGATCCATTAAATACCAAATAATCACATTACGAGTTTATGAGAATCGAATTAAGGTAAGACTAAAATATATGAGTGTTTGTTTGTGAACTGTCAATAGTAACAAAAAAAGCAAACAATAAACTTAAAAGCAAATAAATATTTAAATAAAAATTTAAGAAATAAAAAGCTATACACAATTTTGCATCCAGTAAATATTTAGGTTAATATTTAAAATTATTTTGTTTTTAATTAATATATTTAAGAATATTTAAAAAATCCAAAGTAATTAAAAATAACAGGGTATTAGTTGATTGGAAAATCTTGCAAAATTTTTCATTTAATATATAATAGATAAAAGATATGCATAGAAGATAACCTTGCTATATTTTTGTCCTTATGTCAAAATCATTCATATTATGACGTATATAAACTCAAAAATAAATATTCATCATGTGCATTACAAAACACAAAACATTATCTATGGAGGATCAAGAGAGAGGAAATCCTAAACCTAAACTTGGAGCGTGGAAGAGAGAAGTACAAAGGAGGGAAATTCCAACTGTAGTATTACCTCACCATCTCGTCGAAAAGATTCTAGAAATTTTTTTCGTTAAATCTCTTATTAGATTCAAATGTGTATCAAAAGAATGGCAGTTAACAATCATGTGTCAATATTTTAAGGAGGGTACTGGAGATAATTTTGAGAGCAGCAAGACGTGTGTCTTGCCGACTAAGTATTGTGGGCTATCAAAACCCGTGAAAGAAGATTTGTAAATATCATAAAGCCTAAATAGAAAGATTTTAAGGAGGGTACTGGAGATAATTTTGAGAGCAGCAAGACGTGTGTCTTGCCGACTAAGTATTGTGGGCTATCAAAACCCGTGAAAGAAGATTTGTAAATATCATAAAGCCTAAATAGAAAGATTTTAAGGAGGGTACTGGAGATAATTTTGAGAGCAGCAAGACGTGTGTCTTGCCGACTAAGTATTGTGGGCTATCAAAACCCGTGAAAGAAGATTTGTAAATATCATAAAGCCTAAATAGAAAGATTTTAAGGAGGGTACTGGAGATAATTTTGAGAGCAGCAAGACGTGTGTCTTGCCGACTAAGTATTGTGGGCTATCAAAACCCGTGAAAGAAGATTTGTAAATATCATAAAGCCTAAATAGAAAGATTTTAAGGAGGGTACTGGAGATAATTTTGAGAGCAGCAAGACGTGTGTCTTGCCGACTAAGTATTGTGGGCTATCAAAACCCGTGAAAGAAGATTTGTAAATATCATAAAGCCTAAATAGAAAGATTTTAAGGAGGGTACTGGAGATAATTTTGAGAGCAGCAAGACGTGTGTCTTGCCGACTAAGTATTGTGGGCTATCAAAACCCGTGAAAGAAGATTTGTAAATATCATAAAGCCTAAATAGAAAGATTTTAAGGAGGGTACTGGAGATAATTTTGAGAGCAGCAAGACGTGTGTCTTGCCGACTAAGTATTGTGGGCTATCAAAACCCGTGAAAGAAGATTTGTAAATATCATAAAGCCTAAATAGAAAGATTTTAAGGAGGGTACTGGAGATAATTTTGAGAGCAGCAAGACGTGTGTCTTGCCGACTAAGTATTGTGGGCTATCAAAACCCGTGAAAGAAGATTTGTAAATATCATAAAGCCTAAATAGAAAGATTTTAAGGAGGGTACTGGAGATAATTTTGAGAGCAGCAAGACGTGTGTCTTGCCGACTAAGTATTGTGGGCTATCAAAACCCGTGAAAGAAGATTTGTAAATATCATAAAGCCTAAATAGAAAGATTTTAAGGAGGGTACTGGAGATAATTTTGAGAGCAGCAAGACGTGTGTCTTGCCGACTAAGTATTGTGGGCTATCAAAACCCGTGAAAGAAGATTTGTAAATATCATAAAGCCTAAATAGAAAGATTTTAAGGAGGGTACTGGAGATAATTTTGAGAGCAGCAAGACGTGTGTCTTGCCGACTAAGTATTGTGGGCTATCAAAACCCGTGAAAGAAGATTTGTAAATATCATAAAGCCTAAATAGAAAGATTTTAAGGAGGGTACTGGAGATAATTTTGAGAGCAGCAAGACGTGTGTCTTGCCGACTAAGTATTGTGGGCTATCAAAACCCGTGAAAGAAGATTTGTAAATATCATAAAGCCTAAATAGAAAGATTTTAAGGAGGGTACTGGAGATAATTTTGAGAGCAGCAAGACGTGTGTCTTGCCGACTAAGTATTGTGGGCTATCAAAACCCGTGAAAGAAGATTTGTAAATATCATAAAGCCTAAATAGAAAGATTTTAAGGAGGGTACTGGAGATAATTTTGAGAGCAGCAAGACGTGTGTCTTGCCGACTAAGTATTGTGGGCTATCAAAACCCGTGAAAGAAGATTTGTAAATATCATAAAGCCTAAATAGAAAGATTTTAAGGAGGGTACTGGAGATAATTTTGAGAGCAGCAAGACGTGTGTCTTGCCGACTAAGTATTGTGGGCTATCAAAACCCGTGAAAGAAGATTTGTAAATATCATAAAGCCTAAATAGAAAGATTTTAAGGAGGGTACTGGAGATAATTTTGAGAGCAGCAAGACGTGTGTCTTGCCGACTAAGTATTGTGGGCTATCAAAACCCGTGAAAGAAGATTTGTAAATATCATAAAGCCTAAATAGAAAGATTTTAAGGAGGGTACTGGAGATAATTTTGAGAGCAGCAAGACGTGTGTCTTGCCGACTAAGTATTGTGGGCTATCAAAACCCGTGAAAGAAGATTTGTAAATATCATAAAGCCTAAATAGAAAGATTTTAAGGAGGGTACTGGAGATAATTTTGAGAGCAGCAAGACGTGTGTCTTGCCGACTAAGTATTGTGGGCTATCAAAACCCGTGAAAGAAGATTTGTAAATATCATAAAGCCTAAATAGAAAGATTTTAAGGAGGGTACTGGAGATAATTTTGAGAGCAGCAAGACGTGTGTCTTGCCGACTAAGTATTGTGGGCTATCAAAACCCGTGAAAGAAGATTTGTAAATATCATAAAGCCTAAATAGAAAGATTTTAAGGAGGGTACTGGAGATAATTTTGAGAGCAGCAAGACGTGTGTCTTGCCGACTAAGTATTGTGGGCTATCAAAACCCGTGAAAGAAGATTTGTAAATATCATAAAGCCTAAATAGAAAGATTTTAAGGAGGGTACTGGAGATAATTTTGAGAGCAGCAAGACGTGTGTCTTGCCGACTAAGTATTGTGGGCTATCAAAACCCGTGAAAGAAGATTTGTAAATATCATAAAGCCTAAATAGAAAGATTTTAAGGAGGGTACTGGAGATAATTTTGAGAGCAGCAAGACGTGTGTCTTGCCGACTAAGTATTGTGGGCTATCAAAACCCGTGAAAGAAGATTTGTAAATATCATAAAGCCTAAATAGAAAGATTTTAAGGAGGGTACTGGAGATAATTTTGAGAGCAGCAAGACGTGTGTCTTGCCGACTAAGTATTGTGGGCTATCAAAACCCGTGAAAGAAGATTTGTAAATATCATAAAGCCTAAATAGAAAGATTTTAAGGAGGGTACTGGAGATAATTTTGAGAGCAGCAAGACGTGTGTCTTGCCGACTAAGTATTGTGGGCTATCAAAACCCGTGAAAGAAGATTTGTAAATATCATAAAGCCTAAATAGAAAGATTTTAAGGAGGGTACTGGAGATAATTTTGAGAGCAGCAAGACGTGTGTCTTGCCGACTAAGTATTGTGGGCTATCAAAACCCGTGAAAGAAGATTTGTAAATATCATAAAGCCTAAATAGAAAGATTTTAAGGAGGGTACTGGAGATAATTTTGAGAGCAGCAAGACGTGTGTCTTGCCGACTAAGTATTGTGGGCTATCAAAACCCGTGAAAGAAGATTTGTAAATATCATAAAGCCTAAATAGAAAGATTTTAAGGAGGGTACTGGAGATAATTTTGAGAGCAGCAAGACGTGTGTCTTGCCGACTAAGTATTGTGGGCTATCAAAACCCGTGAANAAAACAATAAATGTTGGTTTTTAACTGACATCTACGGAATTACCCATGAACCAGAGCGGATTTTCTCGGAAAACTCCTTGATCTTATCTAGAACGCTCCACACCTGTCTCTTATACACATCTAGATGTGTATAAGAGACAGCCTCAATAGCTTGTAATGCGATGAGAACTTAATAAATCCAGATCCAAATTTCCAGTAAAATCAAATTATATGTAGCGAGTACCTGGTGAATTAGTTGGTAAAAGCTGTGTTGACCATTGGTTCCAGGCTCACCAAAATCAATCTCACCAGTCTCGAACGGGAGAGGTAGACCATCGATTGAGACTCCCTTTCCATTACTCTCCATACTAACCTAAAATCAAACAGTGTTCCAGTAAACAATTTTTATATTTTTATATCCAAAGATTGAGATAAAAAAGGGAAACCCAATTCACATACCTGTTGAATGTGCGGAGCAAATTTCTCAAGGGCTTGGGAGTAAGGTAAGATGGCCTGAGAAGACATAAAGATATTGATGGAGGCCGAAACATCTTAATATGAGAAGAAAAATTCAGCTTGCTGTTAATGGAGTCAATTCTTACCCTGGCAGGATATCCAAAAAATGATACATTCCATACACTCAACAATCCTAAAAGCACCTGAAATCGTCAAAAGTCACCAAATCAACCACTCAATGGGCATGCTTGCTTTCAACTGAGTATAAGAAACTTTATGGGAGAGTAATTCTAGAGGAGCTGACCCAAAACACAGAAAAAAATATAAGACAATTGAATAATCACACACCGTGCACTCATACATATTGTTGAAGGACGACTTCAAATTCTACAGGGACCAACAACTCTTAACGATTATCAATATAAGGCACTCACGGGTAAATTCTTCTCAAGTGGTGTGGACTGGAAATGCTGATCAATGCTTGAAGCTCCGTTCAAAAACCTGCAATCCGAAAAAAGAAAGACTGAATATCGACTGCATCTATTTGTTCATAGATCATTCCTTTCAAAATAAAACTAGAATACAAGAGAAAATAAGAAATCTTTTAAGAAAAGAAACAAACGAAAAAAAAACCAGATTATAAATCAATTTTTTTTCTGTCGTCTTATGATTAGAACCAGTACATCTGCAAATAAATTTCTCAAGATAGACATGCATTACTTCCTATGCCTAAGACAGTTTATGAGATGGATAATGAATAGAAGCTACCGTACTTCTCAACCACAGAGAAGCCATACTGTAGAGACAGAGGTAAGACTCCAACAGCACTGCAAACTGCAACAGAATTTCAGTTCAAGACTAAGCAAGTGGATATGGGTGAGAAATGAATCCAACCATACAGACAAGAACTTACCACTATATCTTCCACCAACCCAGTCCCAAAATGCAAATGCATTGTTCGGGTCAATACCGAATTTCTCCACTAACTGTTAACCAAAAGATCGAGAGTTTAAACATTTTTCTGTACTGTCTGAATATGAAAGATGTAGAAGGAAGTATAAATGAATCATAATCCCAAGAACATGGAGACTACCATTGTACATCAATGATCAAACCTGGTTGAATATTCAGTTTCTAAAAAGACTGGATGTACATCCGTACATAATTAGAAAGATTAGACTATATATGTGGTTCTCGGATTAATTGTACTTAAGTGAACAATGAAGAAATAAAGTCCAAAGAAGAACCCATGACGAATGCATACCGCAAGATTAGTGCTGACAGCAACCATGTGTTTTGCAACAGCCGGAGCCCTGTTAAGTTACAACATGTTAAATGACTACTGTTCATTCACCATACCCGAAACATTGATTGAATAACAGAGATTTTATTTTGAGCAAAATTGCTTATAAATTTACAATAAAAGCTTTTCTCGGTCAATACTGTATAGCGTCTACAAGATTCTCCGGTCATGATAATTGTAATTCTCTAACAAAACAAGAAGATAGCCACACAACAATAATATGAATGCAGTCATGGGATTTGGATGCTAAGCAAAGAGAAATACTAACCCAAGAGCAGTTGTAATCCATTCCCTCAATGTCCGAGCGTTCAGCATTGTTTCAGCCGTTGTAAATGTTTTTGAGACCACCACAACTGGAGTTACAAGTATCCTCAGGATTAGTTAGAGTAAAACTCCATAAATGAAAATTATCAGGTGAATTTATCTCGGTTTGAGCATGAACCTAGGGTAGTTTCTGGATTTAGTCCATTGATATTTCTGGCAACATCAACAGGATCAATATTTGCAAGGCTGCAAAAAGAAACAAAAATCATATCCAGGCATAAACATAGATATTGCCACAAGACAAGAAAATATAACAAAAAGAATGAAATCCGAAACAAATAACTAGAAGGCGAAGCTAATAAGTTCAATACAGCCTCCTCTTACTAAGTTAACTGAAATTTAGATAAACAAGGAGTATGTGGTGTCTACGACAATGATGGTAAAAACAACACATAATTAGGAATTTCCATGGGGCCTTCAGGAGAAAATTTAAACATTGGTTACAAGCATTTTAATTAAGACAAACATTAGTCAAACTACCAAAGCCTTGCGGAAAGAAACACAGAGGCATGTATGGAACTATATAACTAGAGGTGTGTAGTGCTTACAATCGCAGCTGACGTCCTTTGGCGCACTCTGCAGCTTCAGGATCTGATATGAACATGCATATAAAAGCAGAAATTTAAATCAAAACAAGCTAGAAAGAAGATCAGCAAGAGGCCAGGTACTAAGACTACATGCAGCCACCTGTTTGGAGAGCCGTGTGAACAAAGAGTGGACCTAAGAAGCTACCACCAATACCAATTGCAATGACATCTTTCAGCGGTTTGCCAGTGGCTCCAACCTGTCAATAAATGCAGAAAAACTCAACACATGGAGATGAAAACGATAAAGGTAGGTTTTTAACTGACATCTACGAATTATACCCATGAACCAGAGCGGATTTTCTCGGAAAATTCCTTGATCTTATCTAGAACGCTCCACACTTCTGGAACCACATTCTTTCCATCGGCCATAATAACCGCATCCTTTGGAGCACGGAGAGCCACATGAAGAACCGACCTGTTCTCCGTACTGTTAATCTGAGGAAGCCATTCCGGAATTATGCAAAACAAAAATCAGACACCAGATAATGATACAATGGAGATTATGTCGCTGTACTCAAAGGAAATAGAAAATGTATCGTGTACTCTGACTTGTCTATCAAATAGAAATGTCATCATTTATATTCTCTAATATGTAACACTATAAGAAAAGGTTCATAAGATCAAATCAAACTGAGATTAACAGCTATTGCCATTGCACGATACTCACATGCTCCCCGTTGTACATGCGGTTGATCTTCTCTGTCAACTGTGCAGCCTGCAATATAGAAGCCAGAAACTACTATCAGAAGACAAAATGATTAAAAGATGTCGAGTGAAACACGTCGCTGTTCTATGAAATCTACAAGTAAACATCTCCCCTCACTTTTGCCAAGTTCAAAAGCTTGTCCATTGTCTCTACAGTTGCACGCTGTCGGGAATAATCTAACAACAGCCCATCAAACTCCCTGATGAAAGCAAACCAACAAAGATGCACATAATCACTTAAAACAAGAACAAATTTCGATGCCAGGACACAAATCAAACAAAAACATCCACCTTTCTTTTTACAGAAAGTAAGATGATCATCTTAAATCATTTAAGGACAAGAGAGAGAGAAAAACGTCGACGTTTGACATTGCATTGAATGAATTTACTAACGAATCAATATCAAAGATTATGTACATACATATCACATAATCACACATAGACAATATAGAAAAGAACACATACAACATCATGGATTGGCATCTGTTGGCATCACTCATCAAATCACGCAAATGCGTCTTCTTAATATCTTCAACATGTCCCTGCGAAAATTCAAAAAAAAATCACATCTCAAACCATTCGACTATTGACCAAATTAAGCACATAGAAATCGTTAAAGGCTACCTTCAAATCGTTCCAGGCCTCGGTCTCGCAAATCAGAGCCATACTGGTGATAATCATCAACACCAAAAAAACCAATTACACGTCAAAAATATAAACAAGTTTCATTCGTTATGTAGGCTATGATTATACGAATTTCACTGGGTTATCGTTATCGTCATTAAACAAGAAGAAACTCACAGATGATTGAAACTAAGATAGTCAATACAGGTTTTAGCTCGAGAGTCGTTCGTTAATCCAAACCTAATCAACGATTCTANGTTTAATAATGTGGAAGCAAGAGAGGCTGGAAGCCGTGGCTGAGACAAGCTTCCCATACTTGGTCCAAATCGGGGAGAAGAACGGATGTACCGCACTCATGCATTTCCCATCCTTCTAAGGCGTGTAATATGCCGGCCACTCTAGTTGCACTCATCGCCTTTCTCGGTAACCAATTCTGCATTTGTGTTAATTTATTTAATTGCTTAGGACCTCTTATATCTACAATAATAGTTTAATTATATTGGATAGTTGCGCATATTTACCTCACAAGAGTGAATATTCACTAGAGATTTTGGAATTATTAATGCTGGTGTGGTATGATAGATACAATCACTACGTAATTGCTTGAGAGGAAACTGTGAGAACGGTATAAACAATGTTCCTTTTGTGGCTTTTTCCTGCATCTCTCTCGTTGTACCTTCTCCCACCAACCATACCTTCACACAAAATTCAATAGGTTTATGCTCATGTTATGCTTCTTTTATTGTTTAATGGTATACTTAATTACCTTGTTTGATGAGAGTTCTTCAGAGGTTAAATGGACCAAATGGTCTCCGTATTCTTGTGGAACGCATGATCTTAGTTTCTCATACTCGTATGGGAACAGAGTCGAAACCTATAGATGACATTCACAGAAAATTGTAATGAGTTAGCATATTACAATTAGATAAAGCTTGGTCGGGTGAAGGTGATTTGTGGATCTTAGTTTTCCCGTATAGACATAAGGAACTCAAACCTATTATTGTCTTTTATTTTAGGTGAAGTAAAAAAAGATAATATGGGAGAAAAAAACACCTGGATGCCTTTCTGGCAAAGAGCAGAGGCGATGGTGTAAGCCACCTTTGTGAGATTGCCTGTCATCACGACGTTTGTAGTTGAATTGGGTACACTATTGACCACAACGGCTGCTGCTAATCTACTGCCATCCACCACTCTCACTTTCAATTCTGGATGCTTTTGGATATACACCTCTCCATTCCTATTCAGCTCATCCCCCTGTTTCAACCCATCACATTTTTAACACTAGATATGGCATATAAGATATAACCAATGTAAAACCAAAAGAGTAAGAGCTTGTTTATTTACTTGGTTCATAAGACCTAGGCTAAGCACCTTCACTCCTTTTTTATCGGCCTCTAGTACTGCTTTCTCAATCATGTTGTTGATGGCATCTTTCCTCCATTTTAACAAGTACTACATGCATCATATATGATCTCAATTCATCAGCAATAAAATATCTCATAAACTCACAAAAGGATTAATGAAATTGAAGATGCCTGATGATGAGGACCTGTAGATTATATCTAGGTATTATCCAAGACTGCAAGTTGAGCTTTTCGAAGGAGTTTCTCTCAGCGACAAAAAGGCGAGCGTAGAAGAGAGTGAAGAACATGGAGAGAGACGTGAAAGGCCACAAAAGGCGCATGAACCATCTATAAGAGAATGGGTAGGAGGCAAATGAAGCCAAGCCAATGCGCAAATGGTATATGGACTCAGGCGTCGTCAAGTGAGTTAAGTGCACCACATCCACTCTATCTTCTCCCCTTTCTAGAGATTTCTCATACAATGTATCTGAGGATTCATCCATTGTGCCGTAGATGTAGTCATACAAGGGCATGAAGAGGGAATAGTTCGTTCGGAACTGCGTGTGGTGCAGCGAGTGGAATCTGCGACTCTCTTATCAAAATTAGTGTCCAAAAGAAATATATAACAATAAGAGTGTTTTTAATTTGGTTTCTTTATGGTAACATTGCGCTCAATTTGTTACCAAAAAAAAAAAAATTATTTTTTTGATTAAATTTAAATAAATTTAATGTTTTAAGACATTTTAGTTATGCAGACATATTTAAAGCCCAAAAATAAAATCCTATATTAGACAATTTTTATCAGTTTTGGATCTTTAATTTTAAAATTTATTATTTTAATAATGTTATTAAATACTCGCTACATATATGATAATATCCTAATGAATTTGATATACACTTAGTTTTAAGAGGCTGTTTGCTTAAGTAAGCTCTATAAATGCATAAAGTTGTGGGAAGTTGGAGTATGTGCCGAACCTTTAGAGATAATAGATTAAATAGTTAATTTTGTGGTCCATCGATTCTGTAGTTGACGACCAAATAAAGGGTACAACGACATCACGTCGCCTTTTTTTAATTAATACAGGAAATGAGAACCTATATGCATATTATACTTTTTTTATTTGCTTAGATTTTGTGATGCGCATAATCGAAAATGAATAATATGAATTTTTAAATAGTTGTTTGTATCAGATATTTAGTAAAAACTATTTTTTCCCTCTAACTTTAAAGTCTATATATAAAAATATGAAAAATAAGAATGTGTGTAAAGGACTTACGAGGGAGTGTAACAGAGGAACTTGAGGGGGGGAAAGAGGTGGAAAAGGCGCTTAGGGACGAGCTCGTAGTTGCAGTGTCCCATGTTGTTCATGAAGTCTATGTAGATTACATATCCGGCGAACGACGCTATGGATGCCGTTTTCGTTAGCAACGTCGTGAGCAATGTTATCGCAAAGAGCATGAAGTATGCTATGTGCTCCGCAAACGGATGTATCACAGCTGCATATAAAGATCATAATATATAATATTAATATATAGCCACTATATAATTAGGACGTTAAAACGTGAATTTTACGTATGTTAAATAAAACGAAATCTACGGTGCATTGAAAAAGGTAAGAAAGAAGAGTTACAAGTGATGGGCTCAGTGACGATAGAGGAGTGGTGGTGGGAATGGTAGCGGGAGTAAAGAAAGTGGTGGTGAAGTGCTTTGTGGAGCCAATAATATAGGAACTCAACCGGACCGGTGTGAAGAAGAGCCGCCATCAACACTCCGTCTGTACTCCACAATGGAAGTTGCTTGGCCTGCGGCAACAGCGAGATCCCTATATAGAACAGCACTCCATTGAACAATATCTGGTCATCCCTGCGCATGTAAATATCAAGAATACATACTTATATAGCTCACATATATAAGGCACTAGCTATAGGTAGGTAGATAAAAGAAAAGAAAAGAAAAATAAAATAAACGCACCAGTTGGTCTCCCTGTCGACCTGATTGAAGTCGATACCTTTGTCGAGGATGCGCCTCTTTCCCTTGGCAGTATAGTAACGGGAGAGAGAGATCCAAACCTGGTTGTGCAGAATTCTGAGGAGCAAGAAAGGGAATACGAGGAAGTACCCGAGATCCATCTTCTCCGGATCATCTGTCACAAACTTGTATGTGCTATGGACCGCCCATGGTGCTATTACTATGTACTGTTGTATTATTTCCACGTCCCAAATCATAAGCAAGCGTTTATAGGTAGGTAGTGTTAATTAGTAAAAAACAATTCAATAATTAAATAGACAAAGAAAAACAAAAAAAAAAGAGTGCACCGTACCTTGAAACTCCCGAGGGGTGTCCAAGGCCAATCGGTGAGGATTCCTGGTTTTGTGGCCATTATACCGTCGAATGTAATATGTGTGTCTCTCCAATTCCTTGTCACCCCCGATGAGTATATTATATAGAAAGAAATTAAGTTATATCAAACTCTTTTTTGCTAGATGTAGGATGACGAAGCCAATTAACCCCTATCTTCCCACCAGCCCACTTCCCTGTGGTGGGCCCCGCCTAGACCAAACATGTACTACTCCTCCCATTCGATGCTTTCCACATGGATCCTCATTTATAACACTCAGCTAATTAATCTTCCCCCCATCTATCGATTTATCCTCTACGTAAGCAAAAATGCATATATATATATATATAAGTTACGTATGGCTTTCTATATCCGGTGGTTCTTATTTTGAATATGAATGACTTGTTAATTTCCCATATCAAAATACTGATTAACCAAGTTGGGCAATGTTAGGTGATGATGCTTGGCCACTACGTAGTAGCCAATCAAGATCGCGTACGTTGAAGCGCCAGCTACTGTCTGTTGCTCCAACATTAAATGAAGGAAAACTTAAAACAGGCCAGCACGCCTTCTTAGGCGAGCATTGAATACTTGTACGTTTTATTTTTAGTAACTACATCTCTTTCTCACCGCCACAAATAGTTAGTATACCTTACCGACTCCTTGATTAGGTAGCCAGTGGACCATGCATGCATGTGCAAGGATCGTTTAGGTAATACCTCGTAGAGTGGTTTATAACTGGTGATCTGATGATGCATCCAGATATTATTTTCTTATATGTTGATTTTTTCTTCTTTTGCTAAAGATTTATTATTATTTAGTTAAATTAAATCAGCGTTTTAATTCAGCTTTTTCCTAATTTTGATCAGCAATTAAAGGTTTTTTTCTTTATATATTATCAGGATTTTTTAGATAAGCCAATCAATGGTCGACGTACACTTAAGACGCACGTGGCAGGAAACGTAACAGGGTGTAGCAAGTAATTATATTGTCGATTAAAACACATGATTGTTAAACTACAAACAAAGCTGGAAGGGAAAGTAGATAACCAAAAGAGAGTAGATTGATTATAGATATACATGAATGTGAAAAGATCAGAGATGAGATGGTGGGAGAAGGAGAGGTTGGAAATCATGGCGGAGAGCAGCTTCCCAGATGGCGTTGAAACGGAAGAAGTTGCGAGTGTTGCCGCAGTCATGCTCCTCCCAACCCTCAAGCGCATGCACTATGCCCCCTACTCTCCACGCACTCATCAACCTCCTCCCCAGCCAATTCTACGTATATATATATATGACAATAATTAGTCTCCATTCATTGATTATATATGCACATATAATAGCTTAGTAAAGCAACACATATCCATATATGTATATATTGAAAGTTGTACCTCACAGGAGTCGATGTTTTGGGCAGACTTGGGAACAAGCATAGCGGGAGTGGAGTGGTAGAAACAGTCCTTGCGGAGTTTGTCGGGCGGGAAGTGAGAGAAGGGAATAAAGAGTGTACCTTCTTGTGCCTTCATCTGCTCTTCTTTCCCTATTTCATCCCCCACCAACCACACCACTGGGGAACAATAATTGCTCGAGGACAGCACCAGATTCTTCTTGGCGACCCCAGACTTGACGAGTTTGTTATGTTCCTCCGCGCGTAAAACCACCACCTATATATATACCCATCCATGCTATTAATTTTTGTTTGGTATGAGAAGCTGAGTGGATTCCATTCTCTCATACATCACATACCTTGATTCCCCTTTGGCATAGTGCAAAGACAACGGCCGAAGCAACCTTTGTGGGTTTGCCTCTAAACACAACTTCCGTGGTTCCCTTTGGAATGCTATTGACCACCACCGCAGCTGCCATGCTGCTTCCATCCACTAGTTTTATCTTTAGCTTCGGATGCTTTTGCACGTATATTTCTCCACACCCGTTTAGCTCCTCCCTCTCATTAATCGTGTGTTAATTAGTTACTTATACGTTATATAGTTTAATTAAGTTTATTCACATATATATATAGGATGGATTTAAAGTAAATGAAAATGTACATTGTTCATTAGGCCAAGGCTCATTACTCTCACACCCTTTTCATCTGCTTCGAGGAGAGCTGCCTCAATGATATTGTTGATGCTCTCACGGTGGCGCTGAGATTTATACTGCCGCCGCATGTTTATGTGGCAATATTAGTTGGAAAGTTTAGATGCAAATTCCAAAAGATGCACCCACGAGAAAATAGTTATTGTTCATTTTAGTCATTCTCTTTTCCCTTTTTGTCAAAAGTTAATTATTATTCATTTAGGTCATTTTCTTCCCATGAAAAATGTGATTTTTTTTATAAATGTGTATTTTGTGTGGGAAAGTTTGGAATATATATAGTTTTACGAAGTCCAACTTGGGAAGTAAAGAGGTCTGTGCCAAGATATAAATTCATAGTGAGAGAGAGAGAGAGAGAGGAGGTGTTAAATGCTTACGTGGAAGGTAAACTTGGGAAGAAGGTGAGAGTGAATGGTGAGGTTACGGAGACGGTTTCTCTCGAAGACAAAGGTGCGGGAGGGGAAAGCAGAGGTGAGGACGAAGGAGAAGAGGAGAGTGAAGGGCCACATGAAGCAGGTGAGATACCATGGGGATCGAGACCACAAGGGGTGGGAGGAGAGGGACGGGAAGCCAAGGCGCATTTGGTAGATGGAGTCGAGTGTGGTGAGGTGAGAGAGGTGGATGACGTCAGGTGATTCCTCCTCTCTCTCTAACGACCTCTCGTACAGCGACTCGCTCCACTTGTCGGTCGTCCCGTAGATATAGTCGTAGATTGGCATGAACAGAGAGTAGTTGGTCCGGAACTGTGTGTGATGGAGCGAGTGGAACCTTCAACAAATTCAACGCCATGTTATATATATATGCATGCATACATCCAAATACAAAAAAAAAAAAAAAAACTAATGTAGCTAGGTATAGTAGTGTTGAACAAAGAACGTACGAGGGGGTGTAGCAGAGGAACTTAAGGGGAGGGAAGAGGTGGAAGAGACGCTTAGGGAAAAACTCAAAGTTGCAGTGTCCCATGTTGTTCATGAAGTCAATGTAAGTCATGTATGCTATGAGAGGAACAATGGAGAGGATCCCACACAGAGACGCCGTTACCATGGGTATGGCGAAGAGTAGTGTGTAGGCGATGTGCTCGGCGAAGGGGTGCACCACAGCTGCCAAGTCAAAATAATTATATATGTTATGAAAGAAAGAAAGATGTAGAAGGAAATGATGCATGTCATGGATGAAGGTACTCGTACAAGTGATGGGCTCGGTGACGATGGAGGAGTGGTGGTGAGAATGGTAGCGAGAGTAGAGGAAGTGGTGGTGGAGAGCTCTGTGGAACCAGTAGTAGAGGAACTCGACGGGACCAGCGTGAAGCAGAGCCATGAGGATGGCTCCGTCTAGTCTCCAGAGGGGAAGGCGGGAGGAGCCTGGGAGCTTCATGTTGGCCAGGTACATGATGAGAGTGTTGAAGATGATTTGGTCGTCCCAGGTGCGCTCGCGGTCCACTTGCTCGAACTCAATGGGCTTGTCCACGATCTTCTTTCTCCCCATGGCCGTTCTCTGACGCGACATACTGATCCATATCTGGCTGTGAACTATTCTCCACAGCAACAAAGCCACTATCATCAGTCTCCCGAGGTCCTTCTCCTCATCATCAGCGGTCACGTACGAGTGCATGCTCGCCATTACAAACGGAGCCACCAAGAGGTACTTGAAGCTACCAAGGGGACTCCATGGCCACTCCGTTAGAGCTCCGGGCCTTGACGCCATCCGAAGGTACACTTGAGCTTAGCTAGTACACTGTCGAAAAAAGTTTGAAGGAAGTGCGATTTGGGGATATTTGTGTAGAATATGTGACAATATATAGAAGTATCACCACCATGTGGCCTACTGAAACTACTTTTATGCACTTGTGAAGAAGAAGCACATGGTGGTGCCAAAATATGAGAAAATAAATGAAGGAAACCTCAAACTTCAAATATGTTAGGAGAGGAGAGCCAATGGGGAGGCATTGAATGTGATGAGGTGCTCTGCCCTGCCAAAATTCGGCTTTACTCATCAATATGATTGGCCCACCTCCACCGGCCCCCAACGCCGCCCATTTAATGTAGTAAATGAACTTAGTACTTTCCTTCTTTCTTCATTGAATTCAATGTATGAGCCCAACATCAAAGCCCAATATATAAAATGCCATTTTTTTTCTCTCGGTTTCATCACTGTTATTACTATTGGAAAAAAAGAAAAAAATAAAAAGCTCTCTCGTAACATTATTACTTTCCATATGTAGGGACCACCGTCTCCATCTCCGCCATGATTATCTATTTTTTTCTCACCCTTTTCCCGGAAATCCGTCGACGGCTTCAGCATCAGAGGATAATAATAAAACAAGAGTTATCCCGAAATGAAGAAGGAATTTTGCTCGTTGATGTCGATTTTACTGCTGCTCTCACTCTCAGTGCTAGAGAGCTCCAAACTTCACGGTAAATCTTTCACTTTCCTTCATCTCCACATACCATATGCGATTCCTAGACTTGGAATTCTCCTTCGCCATTTGGCCGGGCTTTTTAGGAATACACCATTCCCTCTTAGGTTCAGATTGTATGATAGATTATTATACTGATTCCACACCCTAAAGTAAACCCTTAAAGAACACATAACTCTAAGGCGGACTAAGTGTTAGAATGGTTGCAGGAAACCCGGCTAGTGAAATGGTGAGCATCTTGAACCAGAACAGAACAGCTTGGAAGCTCGGCAAACTAAATGAGAGTCCTGGTCTTGGCTGCATGGCCCTCCAGTATGCTGAGCTCTGCGACGGGAAATGCAATGTCAACAACACTCTGACCTGTGAACCCCCTGAAGACGACTTCACTCAGGTTTTTGCCCCCAACTGTGGCGTAGAACTTCCCACTTTTGGTACCATAACAGGCCATGTCCTTGGCTGCAGCACTAAGTATGCGACGCCAGAAGTCGCCTTCTCAGACATTCTCTTCAGAGATAACAAAACGTTGTTGGTGCTCAGAAACAGGTCGCATACTGAGGTTGGAGCTGGAATGGCTAGGTTGCATAAAGGTACCTTCTTTTGGTGCCTTCTCTTTAGTGATGGTGGGACAAACTCTTCCTTTGCTCTGGAAGATAACGGCCGGGGCATTAAACAAAGAAAAGGCTGCTACAGCGGAAGTGCTTTTTCTTGCAGCAATGCACACATGATTTGTACGCGTCTTCTCAACAGCTTTCTGGGCATTCTCTTGTCTTCCTTTTGTCTATTTAGACATTGTTTGTGCCCTCTCTTGAAGAGATAAACTCCGTAAGTGTTGATTCTGAAAGGCAAACCATTGGCTTGTTGTTTGTAAAGACTAAAGAATAGATGGACCATATTGTTATTGAACCAACGAATCAATGTCTTCCTTTATTCTTGCGAAAGAAAAGGTAAAAAACAAAAGGTCAAATGGATAGATTCTCATCGCACTCGCTATACATGATAAAAGTGAATCGTGTTACTAGAGAGTGAAAGGCTTTGCATAGACATCGAATGGTTGACAAGCAGTCAGTTGAGGCTCCTGTCAAAACAGATTTAAAGCACATTACCAATTTGTATCAACACATCAGAGTAAGTAAAAAAGGATTTTACCTGTCTTAATCCCCCAATACCACTTCCCCCTGTCAGAAGCATGCTCAGAACAGTTGTAACAACTCCACCACTACCACCAATACCACCACCGTCATTCCCTGTGTTCCTTATTGTGGTGCGCATCGAGTTCAGAATACTTCCGTAGGTTGTGCCCTGTGCGCTGCGTTCGATCGCTTGAATAAAACAGAAAGTCATAGCCCCTGTAGACGTGATCTTTGACAGCGCCTGTATATACGTTTCAATCATGAGTTGAGGGAACCAACTACAACTGCAAGACGTATGAGAGTAGATAGATTCGTTCTACTTACTGATGTGTCCGCCGAAGTCTGATCATCATCACACCCACTGATTGATATGGCTTCTCCGCCAGCTGTTCCTTTCCACAAACCTGACCTTGGCCGATGATCCTCCCAAACATACTGCCCAGCTCTGTTTCAATAACAAATATGGATGTATATGATGGAGATCTCCAGCAACCCTAAATATAACAAGCAGTACAAAGGTACACAACTTCACTTTTAGCAGCAGTTGAGGGACTACTAACCTGTTCATTCTGCATAAGAATGGTAAATCCAGCACGGTGCCACTGTGGCAAGCATCGATGATTGAATGGAGCTTGACACCATGTGGAAGAGGGCGTACAATAGTCGCGTTTATCTCATCATCTACAATCATCCCCTGAGTTTCAAAATCCAGAGGGCAGAGTGTTTCATCATAGCCATCAACTTCATCACCGTTGTAGTTTCTTTGACGCGAACCATGACCCGAGTAGTGGAAGACAAGTGAGTCACCTGCTGAACATCCCTGTACGAGCCAATACAATGCCATCCTCATGTTTTGCTTGGTCGGGATACGATATGGGTCAGTTTCCTCCTCTGCATCAACAGTTATATATGAGGA
>JAHZTW010000003.1:84995343-85006595 GCA_020283515.1 Alliaria petiolata | reverse complement strand
AACCCTAAACCCTAAACCCTAAACCCTAAACCCTAAACCCTAAACCCTAAAACAAACAAAGTTCGGCATTTTCCACACTTTACTTGCAGTTGGCCGGCGGGCGTTCTTTTGTCTCTTACCAAATAAATCAATTATAATATCTTTCCTACTATTCACATTGTTCGCTATATCCTTTATATCTCAAGTGTCATTTCTTTCTTTAATTTTACGACAACATACATACATTCACATTGTTCGCTATATCCTTTATATCTCAAGTGTCATTTCTTTCTTTAATTTTACGACAACATACATACATTCGGATCCAGGTCATACATTTCAGTATCTAACCCTCCTCTTCTTGTTATGCATTTCCCTGGATGACAAATTGATAAGTTGCTTAGGTATGGCTGCTCCCCAACTTTATAAAGCCGCAAGCAAATCAGGAAATAGATTTCTGCTGTCCTCATTCACAAACAAAATGGCACTGCTCTGGTCTCCCATCCTAGAGGCCCTGCCAATTACATGTATATATGTACTCCTTGATGGTATTAGGCAAGTCAAACACTATTACATGCCTTACCACCAAATTCTTTGTGGACTTCCAAATTCTTTAATGATGATGAGAGAAACAAAAAAAAAAAACGAAACCAGTATAGTGTATATGAATCAAGCTTTCACAAATGACGAAAACTCTAATAAATGAAAAACGGAAAAAGAAAAGCAGTTTTACCTAAATGGGAATCAAAATCACAGAAACCTCAATATGCACAACCATTTACACGAACATAATTCCCTAAACATGTTCTCTTTCTTCTTCTATTCCCTTCTGATAAGACATTGGATTGTTTTGTTAAGATCTAATTGATTTGCCAAAAAGTGATGATAAACCAATGGCATTGGAATTGTTATGTAAAGACACCAAAATGCTCGGTTTTAAGAACATTTATAATCTCCTTTTCTAAGTATTCATTTCCATGATGTTTATTTTTATCCATGTGACTTATCACTTAGGGGTAGTATTGCTGATAAGATTTATATATATAGATTGATGATTGGGATATTAGAGCTGGTTTTTTTACAACCTGGATATATGTAAGATAGATTTTATACGACATAAATATAATTCTAATAAACTAGAAAATAAACTTTTGACCCCCAAAAAAAAGTAAACTAGAAAATAAACAAAATTCTTGATGAGAAAAAAAAATAGAAATAGTATTCTTATTATTACAATACTCACCAAAAGATTGATATGCATAAATTATAGAGCAATAATATGTATGTAATACATAAATGTCAATATTTTGTGTTTCCTAGTTCCATGTGTGGAATCATATAACGAAATACAAGCACACAACATATAGGTCTCATTTCTGTGAAATCTTCCATTATTTTGGTTGCATGTTTAATAATGTGGAAGCAAGAGAGGCTGGAAGCCGTGGCT
Source organism: Alliaria petiolata (assembly GCA_020283515.1). Classification (NCBI taxonomy): domain Eukaryota; kingdom Viridiplantae; phylum Streptophyta; class Magnoliopsida; order Brassicales; family Brassicaceae; genus Alliaria; species Alliaria petiolata. Next base: position 85,005,169 of record JAHZTW010000003.1, on the reverse strand, counting down.
GAGACAAGCTTCCCATACTTGGTCCAAATCGGGGAGAAGAACGGATGTACCGCACTCATGCATTTCCCATCCTTCTAAGGCGTGTAATATGCCGGCCACTCTAGTTGCACTCATCGCCTTTCTCGGTAACCAATTCTGCATTTGTGTTAATTTATTTAATTGCTTAGGACCTCTTATATCTACAATAATAGTTTAATTATATTGGATAGTTGCGCATATTTACCTCACAAGAGTGAATATTCACTAGAGATTTTGGAATTATTAATGCTGGTGTGGTATGATAGATACAATCACTACGTAATTGCTTGAGAGGAAGCTGTGAGAACGGTATAAACAATGTTCCTTTTGTGGCTTTTTCCTGCATCTCTCTCGTTGTACCTTCTCCCACCAACCATACCTTCACACAAAATTCAATAGGTTTATGCTCATGTTATGCTTCTTTTATTGTTTAATGGTATACTTAATTACCTTGTTTGATGAGAGTTCTTCAGAGGTTAAATGGACCAAATGGTCTCCGTATTCTTGTGGAACGCATGATCTTAGTTTCTCATACTCGTATGGGAACAGAGTCGAAACCTATAGATGACATTCACAGAAAATTGTAATGAGTTAGCATATTACAATTAGATAAAGCTTGGTCGGGTGAAGGTGATTTGTGGATCTTAGTTTTCCCGTATAGACATAAGGAACTCAAACCTATTATTGTCTTTTATTTTAGGTGAAGTAAAAAAAGATAATATGGGAGAAAAAAACACCTGGATGCCTTTCTGGCAAAGAGCAGAGGCGATGGTGTAAGCCACCTTTGTGAGATTGCCTGTCATCACGACGTTTGTAGTTGAATTGGGTACACTATTGATCACAACGGCTGCTGCTAATCTACTGCCATCCACCACTCTCACTTTCAATTCTGGATGCTTTTGGATATACACCTCTCCATTCCTATTCAGCTCATCCCCCTGTTTCAACCCATCACATTTTTAACACTAGATATGGCATATAAGATATAACCAATGTAAAACCAAAAGAGTAAGAGCTTGTTTTTTTACTTGGTTCATAAGACCTAGGCTAAGCACCTTCACTCCTTTTTTATCGGCCTCTAGTACTGCTTTCTCAATCATGTTGTTGATGGCATCTTTCCTCCATTTTAACAAGTACTACATGCATCATATATGATCTCAATTCATCAGCAATAAAATATCTCATAAACTCACAAAAGGATTAATGAAATTGAAGATGCCTGATGATGAGGACCTGTAGATTATATCTAGGTATTATCCAAGACTGCAAGTTGAGCTTTTCGAAGGAGTTTCTCTCAGCGACAAAAAGGCGAGCGTAGAAGAGAGTGAAGAACATGGAGAGAGACGTGAAAGGCCACAAAAGGCGCATGAACCATCTATAAGAGAATGGGTAGGAGGCAAATGAAGCCAAGCCAATGCGCAAATGGTATATGGACTCGGGCGTCGTCAAGTGAGTTAAGTGCACCACATCCACTCTATCTTCTCCCCTTTCTAGAGATTTCTCATACAATGTATCTGAGGATTCATCCATTGTGCCGTAGATGTAGTCATACAAGGGCATGAAGAGGGAATAGTTCGTTCGGAACTGCGTGTGGTGCAGCGAGTGGAATCTGCGACTCTCTTATCAAAATTAGTGTCCAAAAGAAATATATAACAATAAGAGTGTTTTTAATTTGGTTTCTTTATGGTAACATTGCGCTCAATTTGTTACCAAAAAAAAAAAAATTATTTTTTTGATTAAATTTAAATAAATTTAATGTTTTAAGATATTTTAGTTATGCAGACATATTTAAAGCCCAGAAATAAAATCCTATATTAGACAATTTTTATCAGTTTTGGATCTTTAATTTTAAAATTTATTATTTTAATAATGTTATTAAATACTCGCTACATATATGATAATATCCTAATGAATTTGATATACACTTAGTTTTAAGAGGCTGTTTGCTTAAGTAAGCTCTATAAATGCATAAAGTTGTGGGAAGTTGGAGTATGTGCCGAACCTTTAGAGATAATAGATTAAATAGTTAATTTTGTGGTCCATCGATTCTGTAGTTGACGACCAAATAAAGGGTACAACGACATCACGTCGCCTTTTTTTAATTAATACAGGAAATGAGAACCTATATGCATATTATACTTTTTTTATTTGCTTAGATTTTGTGATGCGCATAATCGAAAATGAATAATATGAATTTTTAAATAGTTGTTTGTATCAGATATTTAGTAAAAACTATTTTTTCCCTCTAACTTTAAAGTCTATATATAAAAATATGAAAAATAAGAATGTGTGTAAAGGACTTACGAGGGAGTGTAACAGAGGAACTTGAGGGGGGGAAAGAGGTGGAAAAGGCGCTTAGGGACGAGCTCGTAGTTGCAGTGTCCCATGTTGTTCATGAAGTCTATGTAGATTACATATCCGGCGAACGACGCTATGGATGCCGTTTTCGTTAGCAACGTCGTGAGCAATGTTATCGCAAAGAGCATGAAGTATGCTATGTGCTCCGCAAACGGATGTATCACAGCTGCATATAAAGATCATAATATATAATATTAATATATAGCCACTATATAATTAGGACGTTAAAACGTGAATTTTACGTATGTTAAATAAAACGAAATCTACGGTGCATTGAAAAAGGTAAGAAAGAAGAGTTACAAGTGATGGGCTCAGTGACGATAGAGGAGTGGTGGTGGGAATGGTAGCGGGAGTAAAGAAAGTGGTGGTGAAGTGCTTTGTGGAGCCAATAATATAGGAACTCTACCGGACCGGTGTGAAGCAGAGCCGCCATCAACACTCCGTCTGTCCTCCACAATGGAAGTTGCTTGGCCTGCGGCAACAGCGAGATCCCTATATAGAACAGCACTCCATTGAACAATATCTGGTCATCCCTGCGCATGTAAATATCAAGAATACATACTTATATAGCTCACATATATAAGGCACTAGCTATAGGTAGGTAGATAAAAGAAAAATAATAAAAACGCACCAGTTGGTCTCCCTGTCGACCTGATTGAAGTCGATACCTTTGTCGAGGATGCGCCTCTTTCCCTTGGCAGTGTAGTAACGGGAGAGAGAGATCCAAACCTGGTTGTGCAGAATTCTGAGGAGCAAGAAAGGGAATACGAGGAAGTACCCGAGATCCATCTTCTCCGGATGATCTGTCACAAACTTGTATGTGCTATGGACCGCCCATGGTGCTATTACTATGTACTGTTGTATTATTTCCACGTCCCAAATCATAAGCAAGCGTTTATAGGTAGGTAGTGTTAATTAGTAAAAAACAATTCAATAATTAAATAGACAAAGAAAAACAAAAAAAAAAGAGTGCACCGTACCTTGAAACTCCCGAGGGGTGTCCAAGGCCAATCGGTGAGGATTCCTGGTTTTGTGGCCATTATACCGTCGAATGTAATATGTGTGTCTCTCCAATTCCTTGTCACCCCCGATGAGTATATTATATAGAAAGAAATTAAGTTATATCAAACTCTTTTTTGCTAGATGTAGGATGACGAAGCCAATTAACCCCTATCTTCCCACCAGCCCACTTCCCTGTGGTGGGCCCCGCCTAGACCAAACATGTACTACTCCTCCCATTCGATGCTTTCCACATGGATCCTCATTTATAACACTCAGCTAATTAATCTTCCCCCCATCTATCGATTTATCCTCTACGTAAGCAAAAATGCATATATATATATATATAAGTTACGTATGGCTTTCTATATCCGGTGGTTCTTATTTTGAATATGAATGACTTGTTAATTTCCCATATCAAAATACTGATTAACCAAGTTGGGCAATGTTAGGTGATGATGCTTGGCCACTACGTAGTAGCCAATCAAGATCGCGTACGTTGAAGCGCCAGCTACTGTCTGTTGCTCCAACATTAAATGAAGGAAAACTTAAAACAGGCCAGCACGCCTTCTTAGGCGAGCATTGAATACTTGTACGTTTTATTTTTAGTAACTACATCTCTTTCTCACCGCCACAAATAGTTAGTATACCTTACCGACTCCTTGATTAGGTAGCCAGTGGACCATGCATGCATGTGCAAGGATCGTTTAGGTAATACCTCGTAGAGTGGTTTATAACTGGTGATCTGATGATGCATCCAGATATTATTTTCTTATATGTTGATTTTTTCTTCTTTTGCTAAAGATTTATTATTATTTAGTTAAATTAAATCAGCGTTTTAATTCAGCTTTTTCCTAATTTTGATCAGCAATTAAAGGTTTTTTTCTTTATATATTATCAGGATTTTTTAGATAAGCCAATCAATGGTCGACGTACACTTAAGACGCACGTGGCAGGAAACGTAACAGGGTGTAGCAAGTAATTATATTGTCGATTAAAACACATGATTGTTAAACTACAAACAAAGCTGGAAGGGAAAGTAGATAACCAAAAGAGAGTAGATTGATTATAGATATACATGAATGTGAAAAGATCAGAGATGAGATGGTGGGAGAAGGAGAGGTTGGAAATCATGGCGGAGAGCAGCTTCCCAGATGGCGTTGAAACGGAAGAAGTTGCGAGTGTTGCCGCAGTCATGCTCCTCCCAACCCTCAAGCGCATGCACTATGCCCCCTACTCTCCACGCACTCATCAACCTCCTCCCCAGCCAATTCTACGTATATATATATATGACAATAATTAGTCTCCATTCATTGATTATATATGCACATATAATAGCTTAGTAAAGCAACACATATCCATATATGTATATATTGAAAGTTGTACCTCACAGGAGTCGATGTTTTGGGCAGACTTGGGAACAAGCATAGCGGGAGTGGAGTGGTAGAAACAGTCCTTGCGGAGTTTGTCGGGCGGGAAGTGAGAGAAGGGAATAAAGAGTGTTCCTTCTTGTGCCTTCATCTGCTCTTCTTTTCCTATTTCATCCCCCACCAACCACACCACTGGGAAACAATAATTGCTCGAGGACAGTACCAGATTCTTCTTGGCGACCCCAGACTTGACGAGTTTGTTATGTTCCTCCGCGCGTAAAACCACCACCTATATATATACCCATCCATGCTATTAATTTTTGTTTGGTATGAGAAGCTGAGTGGATTCCATTCTCTCATACATCACATACCTTGACTCCCCTTTGGCATAGTGCAAAGACAACGGCCGAAGCAACCTTTGTGGGTTTGCCTCTAAACACAACTTCCGTGGTTCCCTTTGGAATGCTATTGACCACCACCGCAGCTGCCATGCTGCTTCCATCCACTAGTTTTATCTTTAGCTTCGGATGCTTTTGCACGTATATTTCTCCACACCCGTTTAGCTCCTCCCTCTCATTAATCGTGTGTTAATTAGTTACTTATACGTTATATAGTTTAATTAAGTTTATTCACATATATATATAGGATGGATTTAAAGTAAATGAAAATGTACATTGTTCATTAGGCCAAGGCTCATTACTCTCACACCCTTTTCATCTGCTTCGAGGAGAGCTGCCTCAATGATATTGTTGATGCTCTCACGGTGGCGCTGAGATTTATACTGCCGCCGCATGTTTATGTGGCAATATTAGTTGGAAAGTTTAGATGCAAATTCCAAAAGATGCACCCACGAGAAAATAGTTATTGTTCATTTTAGTCATTCTCTTTTCCCTTTTTGTCAAAAGTTAATTATTATTCATTTAGGTCATTTTCTTCCCATGAAAAATGTGATTTTTTTTATAAATGTGTATTTTGTGTGGGAAAGTTTGGAATATATATAGTTTTACGAAGTCCAACTTGGGAAGTAAAGAGGTCTGTGCCAAGATATAAATTCATAGTGAGAGAGAGAGAGAGAGAGGAGGTGTTAAATGCTTACGTGGAAGGTAAACTTGGGAAGAAGGTGAGAGTGAATGGTGAGGTTACGGAGACGGTTTCTCTCGAAGACAAAGGTGCGGGAGGGGAAAGCAGAGGTGAGGACGAAGGAGAAGAGGAGAGTGAAGGGCCACATGAAGCAGGTGAGATACCATGGGGATCGAGACCACAAGGGGTGGGAGGAGAGGGACGGGAAGCCAAGGCGCATTTGGTAGATGGAGTCGAGTGTGGTGAGGTGAGAGAGGTGGATGACGTCAGGTGATTCCTCCTCTCTCTCTAACGACCTCTCGTACAGCGACTCGCTCCACTTGTCGGTCGTCCCGTAGATATAGTCGTAGATTGGCATGAACAGAGAGTAGTTGGTCCGGAACTGTGTGTGATGGAGCGAGTGGAACCTTCAACAAATTCAACGCCATGTTATATATATATGCATGCATACATCCAAATACAAAAAAAAAAAAAAAAACTAATGTAGCTAGGTATAGTAGTGTTGAACAAAGAACGTACGAGGGGGTGTAGCAGAGGAACTTAAGGGGAGGGAAGAGGTGGAAGAGACGCTTAGGGAAAAACTCAAAGTTGCAGTGTCCCATGTTGTTCATGAAGTCAATGTAAGTCATGTATGCTATGAGAGGAACAATGGAGAGGATCCCACACAGAGACGCCGTTACCATGGGTATGGCGAAGAGTAGTGTGTAGGCGATGTGCTCGGCGAAGGGGTGCACCACAGCTGCCAAGTCAAAATAATTAGAATATATATATATATATATGTTATGAAAGAAAGAAAGATGTAGAAGGAAATGATGCATGTCATGGATGAAGGTACTCGTACAGGTGATGGGCTCGGTGACGATGGAGGAGTGGTGGTGAGAATGGTAGCGAGAGTAGAGGAAGTGGTGGTGGAGAGCTCTGTGGAACCAGTAGTAGAGGAACTCGACGGGACCAGCGTGAAGCAGAGCCATGAGGATGGCTCCGTCTAGTCTCCAGAGGGGAAGGCGGGAGGAGCCTGGGAGCTTCATGTTGGCCAGGTACATGATGAGAGTGTTGAAGATGATTTGGTCGTCCCAGGTGCGCTCGCGGTCCACTTGCTCGAACTCAATGGGCTTGTCCACGATCTTCTTTCTCCCCATGGCCGTTCTCTGACGCGACATACTGATCCATATCTGGCTGTGAACTATTCTCCACAGCAACAAAGCCACTATCATCAGTCTCCCGAGGTCCTTCTCCTCATCATCAGCGGTCACGTACGAGTGCATGCTCGCCATTACAAACGGAGCCACCAAGAGGTACTTGAAGCTACCAAGGGGACTCCATGGCCACTCCGTTAGAGCTCCGGGCCTTGACGCCATCCGAAGGTACACTTGAGCTTAGCTAGTACACTGTCGAAAAAAGTTTGAAGGAAGTGCGATTTGGGGATATTTGTGTAGAATATGTGACAATATATAGAAGTATCACCACCATGTGGCCTACTGAAACTACTTTTATGCACTTGTGAAGAAGAAGCACATGGTGGTGGGCCCCCGCTCTACCAAAATATGAGAAAATAAACAAAGGAAACCTCAAACTTCAAATATGTTAGGAGAGGAGCCAATGGGGAGGCATTGAATGTGATGCGGTGCCCTGCCCTGCCAAAATTCGGCTTTACTCATCAATATCATTGGCCCACCTCCACCGGCCCCCAACGCCGCCCATTTAATGTAGTAAATGAACTTAGTACTTTCCTTCTTTCTTCATTGAATTCAATGTATGAGCCCAACATCAAAGCCCAATATATAAAATGCCATTTTTTTTCTCTCGGTTTCATCACTGTTATTACTATTGGAAAAAAAGAAAAAAATAAAAAGCTCTCTCGTAACATTATTACTTTCCATATGTAGGGACCACCGTCTCCATCTCCGCCATGATTATCTATTTTTTTCTCACCCTTTTCCCGGAAATCCGTCGACGGCTTCAGCATCAGAGGATAATAATAAAACAAGAGTTATCCCGAAATGAAGAAGGAATTTTGCTCGTTGATGTCGATTTTACTGCTGCTCTCACTCTCAGTGCTAGAGAGCTCCAAACTTCACGGTAAATCTTTCACTTTCCTTCATCTCCACATACCATATGCGATTCCTAGACTTGGAATTCTCCTTCGCCATTTGGCCGGGCTTTTTAGGAATACACCATTCCCTCTTAGGTTCAGATTGTATGATAGATTATTATACTGATTCCACACCCTAAAGTAAACCCTTAAAGAACACATAACTCTAAGGCGGACTAAGTGTTAGAATGGTTGCAGGAAACCCGGCTAGTGAAATGGTGAGCATCTTGAACCAGAACAGAACAGCTTGGAAACTCGGCAAAATAAATGAGAGTCCTGGTCTTGGCTGCATGGCCCTCCAGTATGCTGAGCTCTGCGACGGGAAATGCAATGTCAACAACACTCTGACCTGTGAACCCCCTGAAGACGACTTCACTCAGGTTTTTGCCCCCAACTGTGGCGTAGAACTTCCCACTTTTGGTACCATAACAGGCCATGTCCTAGGCTGCAGCAATAAGTATGCGACGCCAGAAGTCGCCTTCTCAGACATTCTCTTCAGAGATAACAAAACGTTGTTGGTGCTCAGAAACAGGTCGCATACTGAGGTTGGAGCTGGAATGGCTAGGTTGCATAAAGGTACCTTCTTTTGGTGCCTTCTCTTTAGTGATGGTGGGACAAACTCTTCCTTTGCTCTGGAAGATAACGGCCGGGGCATTAAACAAAGAAAAGGCTGCTACAGCGGAAGTGCTTTTTCTTGCAGCAGTGCACACATGGTTTGTACGCGTCTTCTCAACAGCTTTCTGGGCATTCTCTTGTCTTCCTTTTGTCTATTTAGACATTGTTTGTGCCCTTTCTTGAAGAGATAATCTCCGTAAGTGTTGATTCTGAAAGGCAAACCATTGGGTTGTTGTTGTTTGTAAAGACTAAAGAATAGATGGACCATATTGTTATTGAACCAACGAATCAATGTCTTCCTTTATTCTTGCGAAAGAAAAGGTAAAAAACAAAAGGTCAAATGGATAGATTCTCATCGCACTCGCTATACATGATAAAAGTGAATCGTGTTACTAGAGAGTGAAAGGCTTTGCATAGACATCGAATGGTTGACAAGCAGTCAGTTGAGGCTCCTGTCAAAACAGATTTAAAGCACATTACCAATTTGTATAAACACAACAGAGTAAGTAAAAAAGGAATTTACCTGTCTTAATCCCCCAATACCACTTCCCCCTGTCAGAAGCATGCTCAGAACAGTAGTAACAACTCCACCACTACCACCAATACCACCACCATCATTCCCTGTATTCCTTATTGTGGTGCGCATCGAGTTCAGAATACTTCCGTAGGTTGTGCCCTGTGCGCTGCGTTCGATCGCTTGAATAAAACAGAAAGTCATAGCCCCTGTAGACGTGATCTTTGACAGCGCCTGTATATACGTTTCAATCATGAGTTGAGGGAACCAACTACAACTGCAAGACGTATGAGAGTAGATAGATTCGTTCTACTTACTGATGTGTCCGCCGAAGTCTGATCATCATCACACCCACTGATTGATATGGCTTCTCCGCCAGCTGTTCCTTTCCACAAACCTGACCTTGGCCGATGATCCTCCCAAACATACTGCCCAGCTCTGTTTCAATAACAAATATGGATGTATATGATGGAGATCTCCAGCAACCCTAAATATAACAAGCAGTACAAAGGTACACAACTTCACTTTTAGCAGCAGTTGAGGGACTACTAACCTGTTCATTCTGCATAAGAATGGTAAATCCAGCACGGTGCCACTGTGGCAAGCATCGATGATTGAATGGAGCTTGACACCATGTGGAAGAGGGCGTACAATAGTTGCGTTTATCTCATCATCTACAATCATCCCCTGAGTTTCAAAATCCAGAGGGCAGAGTGTTTCATCATAGCCATCAACTTCATCACCGTTGTAGTTTCTTTGACGCGAACCATGACCCGAGTA
>JAHZTW010000003.1:84926539-84937060 GCA_020283515.1 Alliaria petiolata | reverse complement strand
GACTACGGAGGCTACCACCAAAAATTTTGTGCACCAAGCTGCTCCTGTAAGCATCAGAGGATTCACTTGATACACCAGAAGGGAGACAACACTTGTGCATGCATTCTAGCAAATTGATCATGTATTCATGTGCATCTTCCTGCCGGCAATTTCTGAAATTCCGGGATACGCCTGATTAAGCAGTTGAGAACCCTCGTTAGTCTGATTAGTAAAAGGCGAAATTGGCACACAATGGTGCAAGCAGACAAGGTCTGAGAAGCATACATCGAAGGTTTGAGACCAAGTCTTTTGGTGCTAATATTCTGCCAGTATCCTGACGGGCAGTCCTGACATGCTTCTGCATTGCACATAAAGCACAAAACCCAGCCACGTGGCCTACACAAACGATTTGATATATCAGAGACAATAACGACCACACCCAGTAATTAATCAAACCAGCAAGAAAATTAGCATTACGAGCATCTGAATGCAACTTACAGTGTTTCTCATGCGCAACCTTTTGCAGGTAATTAGCTAAGGGCTCGGTGTATGTCAAACACTGTAATACCGAATTAAGAAAACATGTATTCCCGAGATTCTGCAAACCCGCACCCTACAAATCACCGACACCGTCCACATATCAACAAAACCACAAAGAATTTTGATAAAAAGGAAATATCTTTCCGACAATCAGCTGATCAAATTATAAGGCCCCACAAAAATAGAAAGAGTGGATGGCTGAGCACTCACGATTTTCCGGAAGGTTATGCGAAAACTAAGCTCCGGATCTAACCCATGTTCCAACAAATCGGAGCCGTCGTGCTTCTTAACGGACGGTGCGGAGAACGGTCGCTTGTTAGCGGAGCTGGGATTCAAAGTCTCAATCTTAAAATCGGAACCCCGATTAGAGAAGCCATTGAAGGGTTTCCTGGCGAGAAGAAAATCGATCTTCCTAAAGACGGAAGAAACGGCGCAAGATCCGTTACTCGGCGGATCCCGATCTGCCTGGATCCTGAGGTCGGCGACAGCCTCCATTCACGAATGCAAAGGAATTGAACAATGAACAATACGAGGTAAGAGAATACAGCAGTTTGTGATTGTCGGGAGCAAAAATTGTGTGAAGAAGAAAGAAGAAGAAGAAAGCTTTTACGGCTATCTTCGAAAAGAAAAAGAGTGGCAGCTGCAACGCACTATAAAACCCTAGTAAAGACCCATCCCGACATAACTCGGCCACTTATTTTTTTTCTCTCGTAATTTATACTTTACAAAAAATAACAGAAGCTGCTCTTTCGGTTAGGGTGGTCTGTACCGCGCCCGATTATTACCCGGGAAATTATAGCGTGGACCTAAATTAAGATGTGGTCACTAACGGGCCTTAAAAGCTCATTAATATGAAATTTGGAATTCGCTTTGGAAATGGAATTAAAACAGAAACTGGACTGGGCTTACTTTGATGAGTAAACATAATACATTTTTTTGTTGTTAAATAAACCCAATATACTAGTGTACCACAAGTCATCCTTAGTTGGAACGGGATTCCAACTCAAAAAAAATCTCTCTACATCTAAAAGCTCCCCATCTCTAAATCCACCGTCGACTCCTCTTCTAACTGGCTCCGACAGTTTTTACAGCGTCGGAGTCGGGTTTTCCTTTCTTCCTCTTCTATTTGTTCTTCTCTCCTTTTAGTCTTCGATGTGTTTCTCTTTTTCTGAGTTTGAGTTTGGTGCAGAGGAGATTTAATTTCCAGATCTGGCCAATTTTGGGTCTTTGGCGAAGTTCGTGGACCCGGATCTTTATGATCAACGGTGTGGTGTGTCCACAATCACCACGTTTCTTCGTTTCTGCCCTAGTTCTTTAAGCTAGTTCTAGAATCTGCTGGATCTGAGTTTTGTGCCGCTGGCGAGGCCTTTGGTGCTTCTTTGGAGATCGTCTTTGTTCTGTTCCGGTTCGATCTACCCCGTTTTCGCTCTTTGGATTTCGGTGGTATCCGGATTTTTGTTTCGCTCCTTGCCTCTGCCTCCCTTATCTGATCGAGATTTTGTGGATTCAATGGCGCTTCTATCTTGGCGGGTTTCGTCTCATCGTTTCTTCGACACCGCCGCATCCGGAAGTCTGCAGTTCTGTCTTGCCGGGTTATGAAGTACTGAATTCATGAGTTGAAAGGTAGTTGGTGCGTTTTTATAAGGAGGATTCTGCTATCGAAGTTTGGCTATGGCCTTCTTTGATATATTTACTTTAAAGGTTCTCTTAAAGATCAAAAGTTTTGCTTATGTTGGTGTGATTTCTTAGTTTCAGATTAAATCTTTTTTGTTTTTTTAGTTCTGATTTTATTTTTGTTTCAGTTAGTTGTTCTACTTATGCTTCCCCGTGTTGGGGCTATGTTTCTGGGGATCTCTTTGTATCCGCCGGCTTCTGTTTTATCCTTTTGTTAGCCAAAAATTTGGTGTATGTTGGTTTGTAATCTTGCATGTCGTCTTTATCTCTCATCTTTATCTCGGCCTTTTGGCGTTTCCAAGTTTTTTTACTTGGCTAATAAACAACACCAGTTAAAAAAAAAAAAAAAAAACTAATGTAGCTAGGTATAGTAGTGTTGAACAAAGAACGTACGAGGGGGTGTAGCAGAGGAACTTAAGGGGAGGGAAGAGGTGGAAGAGACGCTTAGGGAAAAACTCAAAGTTGCAGTGTCCCATGTTGTTCATGAAGTCAATGTAAGTCATGTATGCTATGAGAGGAACAATGGAGAGGATCCCACACAGAGACGCCGTTACCATGGGTATGGCGAAGAGTAGTGTGTAGGCGATGTGCTCGGCGAAGGGGTGCACCACAGCTGCCAAGTCAAAATAATTATATATGTTATGAAAGAAAGAAAGATGTAGAAGGAAATGATGCATGTCATGGATGAAGGTACTCGTACACGTGATGGGCTCGGTGACGATGGAGGAGTGGTGGTGAGAATGGTAGCGAGAGTAGAGGAAGTGGTGGTGGAGAGCTCTGTGGAACCAGTAGTAGAGGAACTCGACGGGACCAGCGTGAAGCAGAGCCATGAGGATGGCTCCGTCTAGTCTCCAGAGGGGAAGGCGGGAGGAGCCTGGGAGCTTCATGTTGGCCAGGTACATGATGAGAGTGTTGAAGATGATTTGGTCGTCCCAGGTGCGCTCGCGGTCCACTTGCTCGAACTCGATGGGCTTGTCCACGATCTTCTTTCTCCCCATGGCCGTTCTCTGACGCGACATACTGATCCATATCTGGCTGTGAACTATTCTCCACAGCAACAACGCCACTATCATCAGTCTCCCGAGGTCCTTCTCCTCATCCTCAGCGGTCACGTACGAGTGCATGCTCGCCATTACAAACGGGGCCACCAAGAGGTACTTGAAGCTACCAAGGGGACTCCATGGCCACTCCGTTAGAGCTCCGGGCCTTGACGCCATCCGAAGGTACACTTGAGCTTAGCTAGTACACTGTCGAAAAAAGTTTGAAGGGAGTGCGATTTGGGGATATTTGTGTAGAATATGTGACAATATATAGAAGTATCACCACCATGTGGCCTACTGAAACTACTTTTATGCACTTGTGAAGAAGAAGCACATGGTGGTGGGCCCCCGCTCTACCAAAATATGAGAAAATAAACAAAGGAAACCTCAAACTTCAAATATGTTAGGAGAGGAGCCAATGGGGAGGCATTGAATGTGATGCGGTGCCCTGCCCTGCCAAAATTCGGCTTTACTCATCAATATCATTGGCCCACCTCCACCGGCCCCCAACGCCGCCCATTTAATGTAGTAAATGAACTTAGTACTTTCCTTCTTTCTTCATTGAATTCAATGTATGAGCCCAACATCAAAGCCCAATATATAAAATGCCATTTTTTTTCTCTCGGTTTCATCACTGTTATTACTATTGGAAAAAAAGAAAAAAATAAAAAGCTCTCTCGTAACATTATTACTTTCCATATGTAGGGACCACCGTCTCCATCTCCGCCATGATTATCTATTTTTTTCTCACCCTTTTCCCGGAAATCCGTCGACGGCTTCAGCATCAGAGGATAATAATAAAACAAGAGTTATCCCGAAATGAAGAAGGAATTTTGCTCGTTGATGTCGATTTTACTGCTGCTCTCACTCTCAGTGCTAGAGAGCTCCAAACTTCACGGTAAATCTTTCACTTTCCTTCATCTCCACATACCATATGCGATTCCTAGACTTGGAATTCTCCTTCGCCATTTGGCCGGGCTTTTTAGGAATACACCATTCCCTCTTAGGTTCAGATTGTATGATAGATTATTATACTGATTCCACACCCTAAAGTAAACCCTTAAAGAACACATAACTCTAAGGCGGACTAAGTGTTAGAATGGTTGCAGGAAACCCGGCTAGTGAAATGGTGAGCATCTTGAACCAGAACAGAACAGCTTGGAAACTCGGCAAACTAAATGAGAGTCCTGGTCTTGGCTGCATGGCCCTCCAGTATGCTGAGCTCTGCGACGGGAAATGCAATGTCAACAACACTCTGACCTGTGAACCCCCTGAAGACGACTTCACTCAGGTTTTTGCCCCCAACTGTGGCGTAGAACTTCCCACTTTTGGTACCATAACAGGCCATGTCCTTGGCTGCAGCACTAAGTATGCGACGCCAGAAGTCGCCTTCTCAGACATTCTCTTCAGAGATAACAAAACGTTGTTGGTGCTCAGAAACAGGTCGCATACTGAGGTTGGAGCTGGAATGGCTAGGTTGCATAAAGGTACCTTCTTTTGGTGCCTTCTCTTTAGTGATGGTGGGACAAACTCTTCCTTTGCTCTGGAAGATAACGGCCGGGGCATTAAACAAAGAAAAGGCTGCTACAGCGGAAGTGCTTTTTCTTGCAGCAGTGCACACATGGTTTGTACGCGTCTTCTCAACGGCTTTCTGGGCATTCTCTTGTCTTCCTTTTGTCTATTTAGACATTGTTTGTGCCCTTTCTTGAAGAGATAATCTCCGTAAGTGTTGATTCTGAAAGGCAAACCATTGGGTTGTTGTTGTTTGTAAAGACTAAAGAATAGATGGACCATATTGTTATTGAACCAACGAATCAATGTCTTCCTTTATTCTTGCGAAAGAAAAGGTAAAAAACAAAAGGTCAAATGGATAGATTCTCATCGCACTCGCTGTACATGATAAAAGTGAATCGTGTTACTAGAGAGTGAAAGGCTTTGCATAGACATCGAATGGTTGACAAGCAGTCAGTTGAGGCTCCTGTCAAAACAGATTTAAAGCACATTACCAATTTGTATTAACACAGCAGAGTAAGTAACAAAGGATTTTACCTGTCTTAATCCCCCAATACCACTTCCCCCTGTCAGAAGCATGCTCAGAACAGTTGTAACAACTCCACCACTACCACCAATACCACCACCGTCATTCCCTGTATTCCTTATTGTGGTGCGCATCGAGTTCAGAATACTTCCGTAGGTTGTGCCCTGTGCGCTGCGTTCGATCGCTTGAATAAAACAGAAAGTCATAGCCCCTGTAGACGTGATCTTTGACAGCGCCTGTATATACGTTTCAATCATGAGTTGAGGGAACCAACTACAACTGCAAGACGTATGAGACTAGATTCGTTCTACTTACTGATGTGTCCGCCGAAGTATGATCATCATCACACCCACTGATTGATATGGCTTCTCCGCCAGCTGTTCCTTTCCACAAACCTGACCTTGGCCGATGGTCCTCCCAAACATACTGCCCAGCTCTGTTTCAATAACAAATAAGGATGTATATGATGGAGATCTCCAGCAAACCTAAATATAACAAGCAGTACAAAGGTACACAACTTCACTTTTAGCAGCAGTTGAGGGACTACTAACCTGTTCATTCTGCATAAGAATGGTAAATCCAGCACGGTGCCACTGTGGCAAGCATCGATGATTGAATGGAGCTTGACACCATGTGGAAGAGGGCGTACAATAGTAGCGTTTATCTCATCATCTACAATCATCCCCTGAGTTTCAAAATCCAGAGGGCAGAGTGTTTCATCATAGCCATCAACTTCATCACCGTTGTAGTTTCTTTGACGCGAACCATGACCCGAGTAATGGAAGACAAGTGAGTCACCTGCTGAACATCCCTGTACGAGCCAATACAATGCCATCCTCATGTTTTGCTTGGTCGGGATACGATATGGGTCAGTTTCCTCCTCTGCATCAACAGTTATATATGAGGAACAATTTATTTGCAAGCATCAATCAAAACTCCGCATGAAGAACATGCTGAGCGAGCAGCAAGATGCTCGTACAAATTCACTTGATTCATCACAGTAGTTCAGGCGCTCTGAAAAACCAGAAACCCAGAGTGGAAGGGAAATTGAAATTGAGTAGCTCATGTAGTTGAGATCATGTAGTTGAGATAAATGAAATGATAACTTGGAATGTGCTTTATCATATTCGAAAATAGTAAGAGGGAGCTAAGCAAACAAGTGCTAGATAGAAATGAAAGTATGAAATCCTACGAATGGATCATTTGCCCATTAAAATTCAAGTATCAAGGATATCATCAGGTATAGCCATGGAGTTTGCAAGCAGCAAGAGCGGAATAGAGAGTTTAATCAGGGGGTGGGAATAATTAGAAAGAAATACCGGTGAGCATGAGAATGGAATCTGGGGAGAATTTGAACTTGTTAATGAGAAGATGTCGCATGCACTTGGCGTCGTTGATGCAGCCTTTGAGCTCGTGGCGAGAGAAACGGTACGAAATACCACAGATCACAGCCCTCTTCCTGCCATGGGGGTGAGGAAGCTGACCGAGAGGAGCGGGGATGTGGGGAGGCTGAGGAGAAGCGGAGGAAGGCGAAGGAGGAGGAGGAGGGGCGGTGCGGGGGTCGGCGATATGAGTAACGGCCTGGCAGAGAGCGCAACGTATAGATCGGGCGCCGGACGGGAGATGGAGAGGCGTCCGGCAACCGGAGCAATTCACTAGCATCGGAGGAGCGTAGATGCTTGAGGGAGGTGGCGGGAACATTATTCTCTGACGGAATCAGGTGAAGAATCCGATCACGAGAACGCGTGAGGAAGACGAAGAGTCAATTAGAGGAGGCGCACTTAAGGAAACGTCAAGAACGATTTGGATTCTGACTTTTTTGTCTGACAGCTTACCAAACACACCACCTTAATCTTAACGGGGTTCTGAAGCCCATATAATAATATTAAGCCCAATGTTGGCCCGTAAGCAATATGTTTTCCATAAGAAAAGTGGAAAAAAAGTTGAAAACGTTTAAAATGACCAGTATGAAAAATGTAATCGGACGAAAACGAAAAAAGTGAACGAGGGTCCAAGCAAAGCAAAGAGATGAGATACGATTGGTCAAAGCAGTTGGCATTACAATGATTGAGAAATTCAATGGATTCTTGTGCGGCGGAGAAGCTATAACTACTTGATAATCAAACTTGCTCTCAAAGTTTGACATATCGTAATATAAATCCATCACTCATGGGATGGCTCCTAGTCTCTCCGTAAGTGTAACATGTAGGAGAGTCAAATAACGTTAACAAACACTTTCCACTTCAGACTGATTATTTATACCGCACAAACAGCATGTGAAACACACAAAACACCACTTCTCAGAGGAGGCGTCAATGCAAATGAAACAAGAGGATACTAGGCGATGTTCTTAGACATCATTAGCATTTGAGGATCCATACTCTGCATTCACGAGAACAACGACCGTGTCTTATTGCGTTCCAGTCGAGCTTCCCTCTGAGAGACAAAACATGCAACCAGAGAATATATATATATAGATAAGCATTAAGCAGAGAAGTTGGAAACACGAAAGGCCGAAATGAAATGTGAATTCACAAGAACCTCTTTCTTCTTGCATTCCTTGTACACATCAAAATGATCCTGGCATTTACTCTTGTCTGATCCAAATTCTTCAAGACCTGAGAGTTTGATCATGAAATTGGTCAAGCTATTTAATCAAGATTTAATAGATCATAAAAAGGAAGAGGCAGAAGAGACACACATAAACAAACTATCAGGAATCCCACTTTACAAGAAGATGGGACCTAATCAAGATCTATCATGAACGCAAACTCTAATAAATGGGATTCAACCCACGCCATAGATGAGTCAAAAAAAAATCATCACCATGAGCTTGATGGGACATATTGAAATTGATGAGACCTAATCAAGGGTAAGAGTTTATATGGAATTCATGAAACTTAACAGAAGCTACGAGATAAGAAAAAAAAACTGGATGTGAATAAATAGTGTTGAGTTGGGAGAAAACAAGTTACAAGCCTTCGTGCAGTAATATGATTAAATCGAAAAAACGATGCCCAATAAGCAAAACCAAAGAGGACAAGAGAAATTGAAAATCTCAAATCCTCGAAATAATCAGAAATTAATGGAAGGGGAGGATCGAGAGTCTGACTCACATTTAAGGGAAGCAGAGTACTGAAGATAACATGGAGAATCAGATATCCGAGCCGCGCTAGGGTACGCCGCCGCCCCCTTCGTCGCCATTTCCCCCCGATCACCGTCTTTCTCTCTCAACGGGTTCCGTTCTCATTCAAATGGGCCTTTTGAGCCTCTCAGTCCTATAAATTATAGGTTTTGCAATAACGGCAGGCCTTTAATATCCGGCCCAACATAAAAGAGCACGGCCTACCTCCACTACTCTCTCTTTAGCTTCGTCTGTTGGGCAAGCC
Organism: Alliaria petiolata; assembly: GCA_020283515.1. NCBI lineage: Eukaryota > Viridiplantae > Streptophyta > Magnoliopsida > Brassicales > Brassicaceae > Alliaria > Alliaria petiolata. The sequence continues at coordinate 84,928,400 of JAHZTW010000003.1, read as the reverse complement.
AAAATAAAAAAGAAGGGAAATGCATCAACGATATACTTCATCATACGCAGCAAGCAACATTCATTCCAACAAAAAAATATCGTCACAAGGGAAGATATAGGGACAGCTCTTCCTCCCGACTTAGACTTACATTCATGTTTCGCTAACTGTAATTGCAGTTGATTCCGGTTACAAGATTCCTCTTTTAAAGGCAGATCTAGGACTAACTTTTTCTTTTCTTTTTTCAATTACAAATCATCATCTTGCAGTTGCGTTAGAAGCACATCGGTCCCCTCACTCTCATGGGCATCATGTTCCTCCACATCAATAAGAGCTTGGTAAGATTTGTCTTGAAGGTGCCCCGATTGCCTCAACAATTCCAAAACCATCTCTTTACTAGCAACATCCGACTCCTCTTCACAGAGCTTGAAGAAGCCTGACAGCATCAACACCTTGGGCCTCCAATTGCTGGACCCTTCAGCAGAAAAAGCTTCTTTCAGACAAGTCAAAGCCTCTGTGATACTCCTCTTTCTGGTATGACCATCGGCTAGAATCTCCCACGTACCTGAGCTTGGCTTTCCTCCCATTTCAATCATGTGGTCGAACAACCCTTCAGCCTTGTCTAGTCGGTCGTTTTTAACGTACGCATTCATGAGAAGATTTGGTATCCTGGGGTCATAAGAAGACTTGACTGGAAGCCATTCCTCATACGCCTTCTCGGCCCCTTCAATATCCCCCATCCTCACCAAGGACGAGACCAGAGCATGGTATCCCAAATTGGGAATGTTCGGGACAACAGATTTGTAGACGTTCCACACCCGGTACAGCTCTTTCTTGTTACCAACGCTGCCGTACAAGCTCAAGAGGTAGTGATATGGAATCCGATTACGACCAGTAATCCTCGCCTCAACCTTCCTCAGTGCATCTTCGGCTTTCTCGGTCTCGCCCAACTTAATGTACATGGTGGCCATGGTGCTAAAAGTGGTCCAGTTTGGATTGATGGAAACATCTGATTTCATCTGCTGATACACTTGCTCCATTTTCTCAACCGATCCTTGGGAGCCGCAGGAGGAGAGCCAGATGTTGTAGGAGTAAATGTCGAGACGTACATCTTTCTGCTTCATCTCGTAGACCATTGTGTCGACTTTGTCGTACTCCCTTAGGTTCATGTAGAGAGTCATCATGACGTTGAAGGGAAGCGGGTGCAGGGCGTATCCTTTCTCCCTCATTTTGTCGATCAAGGCTTCAGCTTTTTCTCTCGACTTGGCCCTCACATAGGCATTGAGAAGGGATCCATAAACTCTCCGGTCCTTGAAATTCTCAGGGAGCCTGAGGAAGAACTCTTCGGCGTCTGAAATCCCACGCACTTTGCCGATTAAGTCGAGCTGGATTGCTGCATCACTTGCAGACAATCGAAACCTTTCGCCTCTGTTGTTCATCCAGTCGTACACCTAGGGAATGATCAAGCAGGTTACTTAAATATACAATAGAAGAAGGGGAGAGAGCATATACATGAAGCTAGAGGAGGACCTCGAGAGCTTGGTTGGGTCGCTTATACTTGCGAAGCTCCTTGACGACCCGACAGAGCTCCCACTTGGTAAGCTTACGGCCGCCTTTCTCCCACTGATTCAATACGGAGGCAGCGCCGAGCTCCGGCTTCTCCATGAGAGAAATCTTCTTGTAGATGGTGTTCCACTGGATAATCGGCCTTCTCTCGTAGTCCACCGTTCCGTAGCCATAGACCTGGGAGATGGAGCACACGATTGCCGTCTTCTTCGATAGAGCTATGGAGACGACTGGAGATCTGGAGCGAGGGAGACGGGAATAGGAGGCGGAGGAAGCCAGTGGAACATTACGATTCTGCACCGCCTGAAGCAGCATC
>JAHZTW010000003.1:84855895-84872231 GCA_020283515.1 Alliaria petiolata | reverse complement strand
AACCCTGAACCCTAAACCCTAAACCCTAAACCCTAAACCCTAAACCCTAAACCCTAAACCCTAAAACAAACAAAGTTCGGCATTTTCCACACTTTACTTGCAGTTAGCCGGCGGGCGTTCTTTTGTCTCTTACCAAATAAATCAATTATAATATCTTTCCTACTATTCACATTGTTCGCTATATCCTTTATATCTCAAGTGTCATTTCTTTCTTTAATTTTACGACAACATACATACATTCACATTGTTCGCTATATCCTTTATATCTCAAGTGTCATTTCTTTCTTTAATTTTACGACAACATACATACATTCGGATCCAGGTCATACATTTCAGTATCTAACCCTCCTCTTCTTGTTATGCATTTCCCTGGATGACAAATTGATAAGTTGCTTAGGTATGGCTGCTCCCCAACTTTATAAAGCCGCAAGCAAATCAGGAAATAGATTTCTGCTGTCCTCATTCACAAACAAAATGGCACTGCTCTGGTCTCCCATCCTAGAGGCCCTGCCAATTACATGTATATATGTACTCCTTGATGGTATTAGGCAAGTCAAACACTATTACATGCCTTACCACCAAATTCTTTGTGGACTTCCAAATTCTTTAATGATGATGAGAGAAACAAAAAAAAAAAACGAAACCAGTATAGTGTATATGAATCAAGCTTTCACAAATGACGAAAACTCTAATAAATGAAAAACGGAAAAAGAAAAGCAGTTTTACCTAAATGGGAATCAAAATCACAGAAACCTCAATATGCACAACCATTTACACGAACATAATTCCCTAAACATGTTCTCTTTCTTCTTCTATTCCCTTCTGATAAGACATTGGATTGTTTTGTTAAGATCTAATTGATTTGCCAAAAAGTGATGATAAACCAATGGCATTGGAATTGTTATGTAAAGACACCAAAATGCTCGGTTTTAAGAACATTTATAATCTCCTTTTCTAAGTATTCATTTCCATGATGTTTATTTTTATCCATGTGACTTATCACTTAGGGGTAGTATTGCTGATAAGATTTATATATATAGATTGATGATTGGGATATTAGAGCTGGTTTTTTTACAACCTGGATATATGTAAGATAGATTTTATACGACATAAATATAATTCTAATAAACTAGAAAATAAACTTTTGACCCCCAAAAAAAAGTAAACTAGAAAATAAACAAAATTCTTGATGAGAAAAAAAAATAGAAATAGTATTCTTATTATTACAATACTCACCAAAAGATTGATATGCATAAATTATAGAGCAATAATATGTATGTAATACATAAATGTCAATATTTTGTGTTTCCTAGTTCCATGTGTGGAATCATATAACGAAATACAAGCACACAACATATAGGTCTCATTTCTGTGAAATCTTCCATTATTTTGGTTGCATGTTTAATAATGTGGAAGCAAGAGAGGCTGGAAGCCGTGGCTGAGACAAGCTTCCCATACTTGGTCCAAATCGGGGAGAAGAACGGATGTACCGCACTCATGCATTTCCCATCCTTCTAAGGCGTGTAATATGCCGGCCACTCTAGTTGCACTCATCGCCTTTCTCGGTAACCAATTCTGCATTTGTGTTAATTTATTTAATTGCTTAGGACCTCTTATATCTACAATAATAGTTTAAATATATTGGATAGTTGCGCATATTTACCTCACAAGAGTGAATATTCACTAGAGATTTTGGAATTATTAATGCTGGTGTGGTATGATAGATACAATCACTACGTAATTGCTTGAGAGGAAACTGTGAGAACGGTATAAACAATGTTCCTTTTGTGGCTTTTTCCTGCATCTCTCTCGTTGTACCTTCTCCCACCAACCATACCTTCACACAAAATTCAATAGTTTAATAAGCTCTTCAAACTGTTATGCTTCTTTTATTGTTTAATGGTATACTTAATTACCTTGTTTGATGAGAGTTCTTCAGAGGTTAAATGGACCAAATGGTCTCTGTATTCTTGTGGAACGCATGATCTTAGTTTCTCATACTCGTATGGGAACAGAGTCGAAACCTATAGATGACATTCACAGAAAAATGTAATGAGTTAGCATATTACAGTTAGATAAAGCTTGGTCGGGTGAAGGTGATTTGTGGATCTTAGTTTTCCCCTATAGACATAAGGAACTCAAACCTATTATTGTCTTATATTTTAGGTGAATTAAAAAAGATAATATGGGAGAAAAACACACCTGGATGCCTTTCTGGCAAAGAGCAGAGGCGATGGTGTAAGCCACCTTTGTCAGATTGCCTGTCATCACGACGTTTGTAGTTGAATTGGGTACACTATTGATCACAACGGCTGCTGCTAATCTACTGCCATCCACCACTCTCACTTTCAATTCTGGATGCTTTTGGATATACACCTCTCCATTCCTATTCAGCTCATCCCCCTGTTTCAACCCATCACATTTTTAACACTAGATATGGCATATAAGATATAACCAATGTAAAACCAAAAGAGTAAGAGCTTGTTTATTTACTTGGTTCATAAGACCTAGGCTAAGCACCTTCACTCCTTTTTTATCGGCCTCTAGTACTGCTTTCTCAATCATGTTGTTGATGGCATCTTTCCTCCATTTTAACAAGTACTACATGCATCATATATGATCTCAATTCATCAGCAATAAAATATCTCATAAACTCACAAAAGGATTAATGAAATTGAAGATGCCTGATGATGAGGACCTGTAGATTATATCTAGGTATTATCCAAGACTGCAAGTTGAGCTTTTCGAAGGAGTTTCTCTCAGCGACAAAAAGGCGAGCGTAGAAGAGAGTGAAGAACATGGAGAGAGACGTGAAAGGCCACAAAAGGCGCATGAACCATCTATAAGAGAATGGGTAGGAGGCAAATGAAGCCAAGCCAATGCGCAAATGGTATATGGACTCGGGCGTCGTCAAGTGAGTTAAGTGCACCACATCCACTCTATCTTCTCCCCTTTCTAGAGATTTCTCATACAATGTATCTGAGGATTCATCCATTGTGCCGTAGATGTAGTCATACAAGGGCATGAAGAGGGAATAGTTCGTTCGGAACTGCGTGTGGTGCAGCGAGTGGAATCTGCGACTCTCTTATCAAAATTAGTGTCCAAAAGAAATATATAACAATAAGAGTGTTTTTAATTTGGTTTCTTTATGGTAACATTGCGCTCAATTTGTTACCAAAAAAAAAAAAATTATTTTTTTGATTAAATTTAAATAAATTTAATGTTTTAAGACATTTTAGTTATGCAGACATATTTAAAGCCCAAAAATAAAATCCTATATTAGACAATTTTTATCAGTTTTGGATCTTTAATTTTAAAATTTATTATTTTAATAATGTTATTAAATACTCGCTACATATATGATAATATCCTAATGAATTTGATATACACTTAGTTTTAAGAGGCTGTTTGCTTAAGTAAGCTCTATAAATGCATAAAGTTGTGGGAAGTTGGAGTATGTGCCGAACCTTTAGAGATAATAGATTAAATAGTTAATTTTGTGGTCCATCGATTCTGTAGTTGACGACCAAATAAAGGGTACAACGACATCACGTCGCCTTTTTTTAATTAATACAGGAAATGAGAACCTATATGCATATTATACTTTTTTTATTTGCTTAGATTTTGTGATGCGCATAATCGAAAATGAATAATATGAATTTTTAAATAGTTGTTTGTATCAGATATTTAGTAAAAACTATTTTTTCCCTCTAACTTTAAAGTCTATATATAAAAATATGAAAAATAAGAATGTGTGTAAAGGACTTACGAGGGAGTGTAACAGAGGAACTTGAGGGGGGGAAAGAGGTGGAAAAGGCGCTTAGGGACGAGCTCGTAGTTGCAGTGTCCCATGTTGTTCATGAAGTCTATGTAGATTACATATCCGGCGAACGACGCTATGGATGCCGTTTTCGTTAGCAACGTCGTGAGCAATGTTATCGCAAAGAGCATGAAGTATGCTATGTGCTCCGCAAACGGATGTATCACAGCTGCATATAAAGATCATAATATATAATATTAATATATAGCCACTATATAATTAGGACGTTAAAACGTGAATTTTACGTATGTTAAATAAAACGAAATCTACGGTGCATTGAAAAAGGTAAGAAAGAAGAGTTACAAGTGATGGGCTCAGTGACGATAGAGGAGTGGTGGTGGGAATGGTAGCGGGAGTAAAGAAAGTGGTGGTGAAGTGCTTTGTGGAGCCAATAATATAGGAACTCTACCGGACCGGTGTGAAGCAGAGCCGCCATCAACACTCCGTCTGTCCTCCACAATGGAAGTTGCTTGGCCTGCGGCAACAGCGAGATCCCTATATAGAACAGCACTCCATTGAACAATATCTGGTCATCCCTGCGCATGTAAATATCAAGAATACATACTTATATAGCTCACATATATAAGGCACTAGCTATAGGTAGGTAGATAAAAGAAAAATAATAAAAACGCACCAGTTGGTCTCCCTGTCGACCTGATTGAAGTCGATACCTTTGTCGAGGATGCGCCTCTTTCCCTTGGCAGTGTAGTAACGGGAGAGAGAGATCCAAACCTGGTTGTGCAGAATTCTGAGGAGCAAGAAAGGGAATACGAGGAAGTACCCGAGATCCATCTTCTCCGGATCATCTGTCACAAACTTGTATGTGCTATGGACCGCCCATGGTGCTATTACTATGTACTGTTGTATTATTTCCACGTCCCAAATCATAAGCAAGCGTTTATAGGTAGGTAGTGTTAATTAGTAAAAAACAATTCAATAATTAAATAGACAAAGAAAAACAAAAAAAAAAGAGTGCACCGTACCTTGAAACTCCCGAGGGGTGTCCAAGGCCAATCGGTGAGGATTCCTGGTTTTGTGGCCATTATACCGTCGAATGTAATATGTGTGTCTCTCCAATTCCTTGTCACCCCCGATGAGTATATTATATAGAAAGAAATTAAGTTATATCAAACTCTTTTTTGCTAGATGTAGGATGACGAAGCCAATTAACCCCTATCTTCCCACCAGCCCACTTCCCTGTGGTGGGCCCCGCCTAGACCAAACATGTACTACTCCTCCCATTCGATGCTTTCCACATGGATCCTCATTTATAACACTCAGCTAATTAATCTTCCCCCCATCTATCGATTTATCCTCTACGTAAGCAAAAATGCATATATATATATATATAAGTTACGTATGGCTTTCTATATCCGGTGGTTCTTATTTTGAATATGAATGACTTGTTAATTTCCCATATCAAAATACTGATTAACCAANTGCTAATAAAAGGAACTCTTTGTCGGGATATACTTGAATTTACATGACTTGTTTCTTTAAATCACATGACTAATTAATATAAGTTTATCATCCTATTGGTCCGAGTATTTTGATTTAAAATACTTGTAACAATATGATGATATATTTTATATATTTGAAATATTCTACCGATGTTAATTTTGTTTTTATTTTAAATAAATTGTGTTGTCGTATTGCTACTATTTATTATACCAATATACGTTTTATTTTACTCATCAATATATGATGTGGATATAAATAGGCTAATGGGTTAAATATTTTGAAAAATGGATCGACTGCGGTTAGCCCCCTCAACTTAATAAATTATGCTTATTCCCCCCTATACTACACTTGTGCATATTCCCTCCCAAACAAATTTTTTTCTGCATATTTCCCCCCCAAAACGCAATTTGTCTAAAACGCGATTAAATGAATTGATCGCAATTTTAATTTTTAATTGAATTTGGGGGAATATGCAGAAAACAAATTGTTTGGGGAGAAATAGGCAGAGGTCTGTAATTTGGGTGGAATTGAGCAGAGCACATAAGCACATATAGTACAGGGGGCTGACGGCAGCCCATCCTAAGAAAAATGGGGAAAAAGTTGAAAACGTTTAAAATGACCAGTATGAAAAAATGTAATCGGACGAAAACGAAAAAGTGAATGAGGGTCCAAGCAAAGAGATGAGTTACGATTGGTCAAAGCAGTTGGCATTACAAGTCTTCCCTCTCTTCTAATTCAAAGGATTCTTGTGCGGCGGAGAAGCTATAACGACTTGATAATCAAACTTGATCTCAAAGTTTGACATATCGTAATATAAATCCATCACTCATGGGATGGCTCCTAGTCTCTCCGTAAGTGTAACATGTAGGAGTGTCAAGTAACGTTAACAAACACTTTCCACTTCAGACTGATTATTTATACCGCACAAACAGCATGTGAAACACACAAAACACCACTTCTCAGAGGAGGCGTCAATGCAAATGAAACAAGAGGATACTAGGCGATGTTCTTAGACATCATTAGCATTTGAGGATCCATACTCTGCATTCACGAGAACAACGACCGTGTCTTATTGCGTTCCAGTCGAGCTTCCCTCTGAGAGACAAAACAAGCAACCAGAGAATATATAAGCAGAGAAGTGGGAAACACGAAAGGCCGAAATGAAATGTGAATTCACAAGAACCTCTTTCTTCTTGCATTCCTTGTACACATCAAAATGATCCTGGCATTTACTCTTGTCTGATCCAAATTCTTCAAGACCTGAGAGTTTGATCATGAAATTGGTCAACCTATTTAAATGGAACCTAATCAAGATTTAATAGATCATAAAAAGGAAGAGGCAGAAGAAACACACATAAACAAACTATCAGGAATCCCACTTTATAAGAAGATGGGACCTAATCAAGATCTATCATGAACGCTAACTCTATTGAAATTGATGAGACCTAATCAAGGGTAAGGGTAAGGGTTTATATGGAATTCATGAAACTTAACAGAAGCTACGAGATAAGGAAAAAAAAACTGGCAGTGAATAAATGGTGTTGAGTTGGGAGAAAACAAGTTACAAGCCTTCGTGCAGTAATATGATTAAATCGAAAAAACGATTCTGCCCTATAAGCAAAACTAAAGAGGACAAGCGAAATTGAAAATCTCAAATCCTCGAAACAATCAGAAATTAATGGAAGGGGAGGATCGAGAGTCTTGACTCACATTTAAGGGAAGCAGAGTACTGGAGATAACATGGAGAATCAGATATCCGAGCCGCGCTAGGGTACGCCGCCACCGCCTCCTTCGTCGCCATCTCCCCCCGATCACCGTCTTTCTCTCTCAACGGGTTCCGTTCTCATTCAAATGGGCCTTTTGAGTCTCTCTGTCCTATAAATTATTGGTTTTGCAATAACGGCAGGCCTTTAAAATCCGGCCCAAAATAAAAGAGCACGGCCTACCTCCACTATTCTCTCTAGCTTCGTCTGTTGGGCAAACCAAAATAAAAAAGAAGGGAAATGCATCAACGATATACTTCATCGTACGCAGCAATCAACATTCATTCCAACAAAAAAAATATCGTCACAAGGGAATAAAAGCTCTTCCTCCCGACTTAGACTTACATTCATGTTTCACTAACTGTAATCTAGGCAGTTGATTCCGGTTACAAGATTCCTCTTTTAAAGGCAGAATCTAGGACTTGACTTTTTTTTTTTATTATTACAAATCATCTTGCAGTTGCGTTAGAAGCACATCGGTCCCCTCACTCTCATGGGCATCATGTTCCTCCACATCAATAAGAGCTTGGTAAGATTTGTCTTGAAGGTGCCCCGATTGCCTCAACAATTCCAAAACCATCTCTTTACTAGCAACATCCGACTCCTCTTCACAGAGCTTGAAGAAGCCTGACAGCATCAACACCTTGGGCCTCCAATTGCTGGACCCTTCAGCAGAAAAAGCTTCTTTCAGACAAGTCAAAGCCTCTGTGATACTCCTCTTTCTGGTATGACCATCGGCTAGAATCTCCCACGTACCTGAGCTTGGCTTTCCTCCCTTTTCAATCATATGGTCGAACAACCCTTCAGCCTTGTCTAGTCGGTCGTTTTTAACGTACGCATTCATGAGAAGATTTGGTATCCTGGGGTCATAAGATGACTTGACTGGAAGCCATTCCTCATACGCCTTCTCGGCCCCTTCAATATCCCCCATCCTCACCAAGGACGAGACCAGAGCATGGTATCCCAAATTGGGAATGCTCGGGACAACAGATTTGTAGACGTTCCACACCCGGTACAGCTCTTTCTTGTTACCAACGCTGCCGTACAAGCTCAAGAGGTAGTGATATGGAATCCGATTACGACCAGTAATCCTCGCCTCAACCTTCCTCAGTGCATCTTCGGCTTTCTCGGTCTCGCCCAACTTAATGTACATGGTGGCCATGGTGCTAAAAGTGGTCCAGTTTGGATTGATGGAAACATCTGACTTCATCTGCTGATACACTTGCTCCATTTTCTCAACCGATCCTTGGGAGCCGCAGGAGGAGAGCCAGATGTTGTAGGAGTAAATGTCGAGACGTATATCTTTCTGCTTCATCTCGTAGACCATTGTGTCGACTTTGTCGTACTCCCTTAGGTTCATGTAGAGAGTCATCATGACGTTGAAGGGAAGCGGGTGCAGGGCGTATCCTTTCTCCCTCATTTTGTCGATCAAGGCTTCAGCTTTTTCTCTCGACTTGGCCCTCACATAGGCATTGAGAAGGGATCCATAAACTCTCCGGTCCTTGAAATTCTCAGGGAGCCTGAGGAAGAACTCTTCGGCGTCTGAAATCCCACGCACTTTGCCGATTAAGTCGAGCTGGATTGCTGCATCACTTGCAGACAATCGAAACCTTTCGCCTCTGTTGTTCATCCAGTCGTACACCTAGGGAATGATCAAGCAGGTTACTTAAATATACAATAGAAGAAGGGGAGAGAGCATATACATGAAGCTAGAGGAGGACCTCGAGAGCTTGGTTGGGTCGCTTATACTTGCGAAGCTCCTTGACGACCCGACAGAGCTCCCACTTGGTAAGCTTACGGCCGCCTTTCTCCCACTGATTCAATACGGAGGCAGCGCCGAGCTCCGGCTTCTCCATGAGAGAAATCTTCTTGTAGATGGTGTTCCACTGGATAATCGGCCTTCTCTCGTAGTCCACCGTTCCGTAGCCATAGACCTGGGAGATGGAGCACACGATTGCCGTCTTCTTCGATAGAGCTATGGAGACGACTGGAGATCTGGAGCGAGGGAGACGGGAATAGGAGGCGGAGGAAGCCAGTGGAACATTGCGATTCTGCACCGCCTGAAGCAGCATCTCTCTCTCTCTCTCTCTCGCTAGGTTTCAACAGTCAGTCTGAGGATAAGTCGAATGGCTTTTTCCTAAATGAAAATAGGGAAAAGAAAGAGGGATACATTGGTAAATTAACTTAGGAGACCATCAATTGAATTCTCAAGGCCCAAAGGCGGATGCTACTGGAAGAATCAGAGGGTTCGATCTGATATTCTAAATCGGTTACATCATGTCCTCTTCTCTGAGGATAACAAAGCCGACCCAAAACCATGTCTCTAACATCCTGGCCATTTCTTATGCAAATGATCTTCCTTCTTCATATCCCGGTGCACGTAAACTTTAGCTCTTTTTACCTGCAATTCAACATTTTAAACTCACCATTACATTCCAATCCACCTGTTTTGATGAAATACTCCCCAAGCCAACCAATTTACCAGAACAATGGGAGGGAAACCTCGCCGCAGTTTGAGTCTGTCGAAGCCTTCTTCAGAAAATAAGCACTTGTATCCAATCACAGAGGGATGCTCGCTGCTCAAAGCATGACAACAGTATTAGATGTTGACCATCAATGCTATCTTCTTTGTCTTAGAATTTGCCTTCTACTATATAATTAAAATACTTACTTCACAAGGTACGTGAAATTCCGGTTTTGCAACTCCTCCACCACTATCTCTTCTTCTTTTGAGTATCTGCGTTGCACAAGAAAATTTATTTATCTCCTCCTAATTAGCTAAACAGATACCCACCCTCTTCTAGATATTCAAAGGCCGTGGAGAAACATATGATTCCTTTCCCAGTTATTTGCATTCGTCTCCAAGAAAATGAACATGACATTCAAACAGATGCCTCTCTCTAGCACATATGGGTGCTTACAAGTGGCAAGTTGTTTTCCGGGTACCTTGATGTCTCCTTTACTTCTACCAACACTAAAACGGGGTAGGACAGCTAAAAACAGCATAGAAAGAAGAAACAACCTCACCTCCAAGGAAAAGCATCTTCACAAAAGCGAGATATTCCATTCATAGCACCAAAAGTGTCTATGTGAACCCACTCTTCTCCCGCTGCATTTGCAGGATGGCCTGAGAAACATGGAAGGCACCAGGTAAAATTATTCATATTGAAGGCAAATTATCAATACACCACAAAAACAAAGATGATAACGTATAGCAAATGGCATGTGAGACGAACAAAGACTGACTAGCATAGTTTTCTTGTTTTGGTACCCAAGTCAACGCTGCTGCAATAACAAGAAACCCGAAAAGAATAAGTCACTCACTTATCTGATGCAAGCGCTTAAGAGCATAGCCGCTTGGATAGTTGTTGTAAGATGCCATGAATGTTACAACCGTGCACCCTGCACTGTAGGACAGGGTTAAGTATACTAGCAAATAACTTTTTCCTTCTCTTACTTAGCAAAGATAATTGCCTACTATTTCTACCTGATTGCAAATAATGCTAGCATAACCATGTTCACCAGTTTCCAAATAGTTTTCTTCCTGTTATTGTAGCTGTACAAAGAAAGGAAATCAGATTATATTACGAGCTCGGTCTCAGTTGGCAGTAATTTTAAATGGCATTCAGAAATGAAGTGTATCAAAAGAGCTCTTGGGAGACTGAAGAAAAGAACGTTCTAGCTTTGATCGAAAGCTTAGCTAGTAAACATCTGATAGAACTCATACATTCTGCTAGCAGCAACTGCAGCAGATAAGTTGAGCATTGGCACTGAAGAAATAATAAAGCGGAGTTCCTGCTTAAATCAAGAAAGATAGGTAAGCCTATGTCAGCAAATGGTTAAGAAACTTGAATGGCTACCGAGATAAGTAATCCATCTGAATACCTTGTGTGGTAGTTTAGAGTAGAGTATAACAAAGGATAAAACTGGAAGAATAAGGAATGGAACCCTCCTGTCAAGTAAGATACCGAGCTGCATAATCCCAAAAAGGAAGCAAATGAGAAAAATTATAGAGATACAATCAGATATCCTAACTCGAAGGGAATAAGACAATACATATGTTAGGAGGTCTGTTATTTACCAGGGAAAGAGGGTAAGCAACAAGTAGAGACCGTGGGAGTGCTGAGGTGAAGTACCAATGAACGGAATGTGTCTGGTTTAGCAACTAATTTTTCAAGGAACAACATAGAATTTCATAAAAATGCAAGCGCCACAATATTAGCAAAATAAAATTTGCATTGGCAATTACACTAATGTATGGAAATCTAAATGGTTATCACTGCAAAGAAGGCAATCCTCTAAACAGACTCTAAAAGATTGTTCTATCATACAAAAGTTAAATCGAGGAAACAATTTGGAAGGATACACCCCAGTCAGAACTCCGGTTCAGAATGGAATTAAACCAGAAAACTTCAAATTCTGGCCAGACAAACTTCTTCCACATGATAGAGTCAACGGAAATGGTAAGACCTGCTCCATGACCACAAAAAGCCCGACTTGGGAACTAGTGTCTGAAGGGAAAAAAACAAACAGATCACAGAATGAAGAGGAATTTAAACCAACCTACAGCCACCACAGCGGTTCCAACACAATACTTGAGTGCTTTCCAGAAGGAGATCGATTTGGTCTGTCATTGATAAATGTAAAGTACCCGCATCAGAAGGAAACAACAAAGTACACAGCCAATTACACATATACAGAAGTTGAGAAACAAAACTATTCATCATTCGCTCACCAATAAAAATTCAATACCGATGGGCCCAAGAAGTAACATCACATCGCATCTGAAGATTACAGTGGCAAAAATCTGATTATCAGATGACAGACATGTCAGCAAATCCATAGTTCCGGATACCATAACTGATATTATAATCGGGAAATATGTTACCACGGAAATCATACATACCAGGAAGCTCAAAGCAGAGTAAAAGTTTCCCTTTAAGCAATTACCATATGCGAGATTAACTGCACAATCCAGATTTAACAGCATTAGAAGCAAAACCTGTGCTAAATGAGCCATGGGCAAGATTGCTAGGACATCTGAAGGACCATCACTAGTGGAGTCAGACGAATAGAAGTAATCACCTAATCCCAAAGCAAGAATATTTGGTAGAGGACGAGTGCAGTAGAAAAGCAGATGAAACTGAAGACTGGTGAGAAGTACAAAGAAAGATTCCACTTGATGTCCAAATTTTTTTCTTATCTGGCAAAGAGGTATCAGTGTATAGAAGAAAAACCGCCATAAAGATGCATGTGAGATATCCCAATTCCAATGAGGGACAAATAATAAGATAGAGAAGTGTAGCACGGAAACAAGCACTAGAGAAACTTAGTAGCAAATAAACCTCATACCTGAATCCGGAAAAATCTTAGTGTGGATAATATGATGCAGCCCAACACCAAACGAGCTATAAGTCAATGAAGAAACTATGATGTGAATTGGTTTTGTTCGTCTTTGGAATTAGAGAAGCCATTGATTAGCCGTTAGCGATTCCATTAGGGAAATCTAAGGAAAAACAGAAGAGAAACCTGCAATAAGACTATAGATCTTGGGGAAGCCAAGCCAGCTGATAATTGATACAACGGGTGATGCGATAAAAGAGACTATGAAAGCTCCTGCAAGAACAAATCAGAGTTGTTGATTTGTATTTATTTTATAAAAAACAAAAAAAAAACCCCGAGCGAGCGAAATTTAACATCCCTTACCAATAAAAGTTCGAGGGACAACACCGGGGAACTCCAAATGATCATACTGATAGAATGAAAGAGAAGTAGGTAGGTAAAAATTTACAATGCCGTAAGCTTCAAACAAGTCAGAAGAAAGAGGTCACTCACAGAGTTCAAATGATGACGATGGTAGAGAATGTCGTGCATAGACTGGTCACATGCAAAATTCACTCAGTAAAAGGGAGAAAGAATAAATATGTGGAATTGAAAAGGATTGATTACCTGTACGTTGAAGCTCTCTTCGACCTTAGTGTAGGGTGCCATGACCACATAAATTGCAGCTATAGATCCCAGAATCAAATCATATCCTGCTCCCGCAACAAATCAAAAGTTTCACAAAAAGAAAGAAAGAGATCGTAACGAGCATGCACAATCAATTACCATAGGATTGAAGAAACATGGCCATTTTCGAATCCGTCGGCATCGTCTGTGGAACTTCCTTCCTTCCAGGAATCGAGAAATCGGAGTGATTAAAGACGAGAGACTTCGATGGAAGCAGAAAATTCAAAATGGGCCTCAGTATTTATCTGGGCTGATATTTAAGCCCATTATAATACTTGGCTTATATGTTTATTTGTTTTTGGGTTTAAAAGGGGCAAAAAGAGCAAGGGAAATCGGGATCCCGGAGAGCAGAGAGAGAGAGAGAGAGAGCCATGGCCGCGGCGGAAGAAGAGAAGGAGTTCTACCTGAGGTACTATGTCGGGCACAAAGGGAAATTTGGACACGAGTTCCTGGAGTTCGAGTTTAGGCCGGACGGTAAGCTCCGTTACGCCAACAACTCTAACTACAAGAACGATACAATGATCCGAAAGGAGGTGTTTCTCACCCCCGCCGTTCTCAAGGAATGCAAGCGTATCGTCTCCGAGAGCGAGGTCTTTCTTTCTCTCTTCCATGGACCAAGTCCTCAGTTTTAATTTTTCTATTCCTGTCCGCTACCGCTGTAGGCTAGGTCGGAACTCGACTAGGGTTTTTTTAGGTTGTGCATCCTTCCTCGGAGCAATAGGAAATATGTTTGTGATCAACCTACTGCTGTTGATTTTTAGTACCCCTTTCTCCTCTTTGTGCTTTGTTAATGCTATTATCATTCCGCCTTCTATTGTAACTTGTAAATAATGGATTATTTTACAAATTTCCTTTACTTTCCATGGACATGTGCGTGGAATACTGGATTGTTTGCTTTGCGCACTTGCAGTATATTGTAACTGACTCGTGATTTTTCTCTGGGTAGATAATGAAAGAAGATGATGCAAAGTGGCCGGAACCTGACCGTGTTGGAAGGCAAGAGCTTGAGATCGTGATGGGTAATGAGCATATCTCCTTCGCTACATCCAAGATTGGATCTCTTGTTGATGTCCAGAGCAGTGAAGATCCTGAAGGACTTCGCATCTTCTACTATCTTGTTCAGGTCACCTCTCTTTTTCTTGCCTTAAACCATGAATTTTATAGGATAATTAAACGTCTCATTCTCCATTTAGGACTCTGCCTCTGTCACAATGTCTAACTTAAACATATGTGGTGTGGCTGGTAACACCAAACTGTTACCTGGTTATGGGGGTGGTCTGTATGGGAGGCATATTCTGATGTTATTCTCTATCAACTGATAATGGTTATTCTATTTTTTCTGTAATTTATTTTTTGTTCTAACATATATCTTCCTTGAAACATCCATGGTTGCAGGACTTGAAATGTCTTGTTTTTTCGCTCATCTCGCTGCACTTCAAGATCAAGCCTATTTAGTGAAGAAATCAGTGGATTTTCTGGGAACATGTGGCTTAAGTTTGGTTGTTTTAATGTTGCTGGCTCATCATTGTGTCATGCTAGTCTCTTGTGTTGTTAATTTGAAAACCTGAGTTCCGTTCGTATGCTGTTTTTTTGCATTAAATCTTGTATGAGCGTTGGTATTGGAATGGACAATAGTTTGGCACTTCTAATCAGTGGTCTTTGGCCATGTGCTGTTATTTTCGATGGTAACGAATCAAAATTGGGGAAATAAAAGATGAGGTTTTGTCGGGACGTAATCAGAGATGCTCACGCTCATCTTTCAGCTAGCTATGTATATACTGACCCAACCCGGTCCGTTGTATTCGGTAATGATTTGGGGGATGTTATCGGATCCTTACACCTACGTAGAGTTTTTATTTCTTTTTAAAAATGTGGAATTTTTGGAAGGAAAAAAACAGAATATAGAGTTTCACATTTTCTTGAAATTTACCACTCTCGTAGATTTCTAGATATTGCAACCTTTTTTGTCTGTTACTTGGTTTGATATTTGGATGGTTTGGTACCTACTGCAATCTGAAGTTAAGCTGGTAAAGCAGTGTGGGAAGGAATGAGGAGTGAAGAAGATGCTGGAAGAAAGTGTCAACAATATCAATATGGGTGATTGATAACCAAACACATGAGCAAGTGTAATAATAATATTTGTGGGATGTGGAGGCTAGCCTACAAGAAGAGTGCATGGAACAAGAGAAGAGGAAACGTAATTTGGAGGGCGAAAAGCAGAAGTACGGGTGGAAGTGATGAAAGGAAGGTAAGTGGTGGTTGAATGATTGGTGAGGAAGAAGGCGCCAAAAGGAAGCAAGAAAGCTAATAATCGAGGCATATGGGATCAGCTTGTGTGGTCCATTTTGGTTGGATTTGGGTGAAAGTGGGTATACATGATGTTCTACCTCCACTTTGTGTCAACATCCCATGTGAAGTTTATCTTTCTTTTTTTTACCTTTTTATAAGTTATAACCAAACCTAGTCAAACCATTTACTTGCTGTTTCCTGAACACAAGATCATTCACTCTTTCAACCGAATCCATCTATTTTTACTTATTGCCATTCACTGAAGGTAGTAAATATATGATGCATATTTCTTTCCCTCAACTTTCAAGCCTTTTTTTAACAATGAATATGATCTCTCTAAAGTATAAAGTATAAGTTTGCTGGATTAGTCGATATTAAGATGGTTATGATATAATTTTTGTATTGGGAGGGAATGGGATGCGTCTATTATATAATATAGTGAATTGAGTGTACAGTTAGAGTATAAGTCTAAATTCTCCAAAAACTCCCCTCTTCCACTCCGACCATTCAAACTCTGTTTTTTTTTTAATGCATTTTCATTCTCCAACTTTCACTCCGGCGTTGAAGATGTCACAGTAGCTTTACGACTCGGGAAGAATAATGGAGGATCAAGGCTCCTTTGTCGCAGTCAGGCGGATTTCTCACAGCCTGGACCGGGGAGGCACCTGTTATTCATCCTCAGGTCAACCACGCACTATAGCTTTTTGTAGGTGTTTTTATTTTTGCGTGTGTTTCAGACAGCCATATGATTCTTCATCTTTTTACAGCTGAGGTTGTGTCAGGATCAGGTGCGTGGTTAGGGCGGGGACTGGCTTGTGTTTGTGCACAGAAAAGGGAGCACCACTCTCGTTATTCCTTTGATCTCACCCCTGCTCAGGTACCAACCATTCTCTAACATCACATTGCTTCCACTATGTTGATTCCACATCCAGACTGATTCGAGGGTTATGGATAGGAGGACTGCTTGCAGAGGCTGCAGAGTCGGGTGTATGTT
>JAHZTW010000003.1:84758110-84850068 GCA_020283515.1 Alliaria petiolata | reverse complement strand
AGAGAGAGAGAGAGCCATGGCCGCGGCGGAAGAAGAGAAGGAGTTCTACCTGAGGTACTATGTCGGGCACAAAGGGAAATTTGGACACGAGTTCCTGGAGTTCGAGTTTAGGCCGGACGGTAAGCTCCGTTACGCCAACAACTCTAACTACAAGAACGATACAATGATCCGAAAGGAGGTGTTTCTCACCCCCGCCGTTCTCAAGGAATGCAAGCGTATCGTCTCCGAGAGCGAGGTCTTTCTTTCTCTCTTCCATGGACCAAGTCCTCAGTTTTAATTTTTCTATTCCTGTCCGCTACCGCTGTAGGCTAGGTCGGAACTCGACTAGGGTTTTTTTAGGTTGTGCATCCTTCCTCGGAGCAATAGGAAATATGTTTGTGATCAACCTACTGCTGTTGATTTTTAGTACCCCTTTCTCCTCTTTGTGCTTTGTTAATGCTATTATCATTCCGCCTTCTATTGTAACTTGTAAATAATGGATTATTTTACAAATTTCCTTTACTTTCCATGGACGTGTGCGTGGAATACTGGATTGTTTGCTTTGCGCACTTGCAGTATTTTGTAACTGACTCGTGATTTTTCTCTGGGTAGATAATGAAAGAAGATGATGCAAAGTGGCCGGAACCTGACCGTGTTGGAAGGCAAGAGCTTGAGATCGTGATGGGTAATGAGCATATCTCCTTCGCTACATCCAAGATTGGATCTCTTGTTGATGTCCAGAGCAGTGAAGATCCTGAAGGACTTCGCATCTTCTACTATCTTGTTCAGGTCACCTCTCTTTTTCTTGCCTTAAACCATGAATTTTATAGGATAATTAAACGTCTCATTCTCCATTTAGGACTCTGCCTCTGTCACAATGTCTAACTTAAACATATGTGGTGTGGCTGGTAACACCAAACTGTTACCTGGTTATGGGGGTGGTCTGTATGGGAGGCATATTCTGATGTTATTCTCTATCAACTGATAATGGTTATTCTATTTTTTCTGTAATTTATTTTTTGTTCTAACATATATCTTCCTTGAAACATCCATGGTTGCAGGACTTGAAATGTCTTGTTTTTTCGCTCATCTCGCTGCACTTCAAGATCAAGCCTATTTAGTGAAGAAATCAGTGGATTTTCTGGGAACATGTGGCTTAAGTTTGGTTGTTTTAATGTTGCTGGCTCATCATTGTGTCATGCTAGTCTCTTGTGTTGTTAATTTGAAAACCTGAGTTCCGTTCGTATGCTGTTTTTTTGCATTAAATCTTGTATGAGCGTTGGTATTGGAATGGACAATAGTTTGGCACTTCTAATCAGTGGTCTTTGGCCATGTGCTGTTATTTTCGATGGTAACGAATCAAAATTGGGGAAATAAAAGATGAGGTTTTGTCGGGACGTAATCAGAGATGCTCACGCTCATCTTTCAGCTAGCTATGTATATACTGACCCAACCCGGTCCGTTGTATTCGGTAATGATTTGGGGGATGTTATCGGATCCTTACACCTACGTAGAGTTTTTATTTCTTTTTAAAAATGTGGAATTTTTGGAAGGAAAAAAACAGAATATAGAGTTTCACATTTTCTTGAAATTTACCACTCTCGTAGATTTCTAGATATTGCAACCTTTTTTGTCTGTTACTTGGTTTGATATTTGGATGGTTTGGTACCTACTGCAATCTGAAGTTAAGCTGGTAAAGCAGTGTGGGAAGGAATGAGGAGTGAAGAAGATGCTGGAAGAAAGTGTCAACAATATCAATATGGGTGATTGATAACCAAACACATGAGCAAGTGTAATAATAATATTTGTGGGATGTGGAGGCTAGCCTACAAGAAGAGTGCATGGAACAAGAGAAGAGGAAACGTAATTTGGAGGGCGAAAAGCAGAAGTACGGGTGGAAGTGATGAAAGGAAGGTAAGTGGTGGTTGAATGATTGGTGAGGAAGAAGGCGCCAAAAGGAAGCAAGAAAGCTAATAATCGAGGCATATGGGATCAGCTTGTGTGGTCCATTTTGGTTGGATTTGGGTGAAAGTGGGTATACATGATGTTCTACCTCCACTTTGTGTCAACATCCCATGTGAAGTTTATCTTTTCTTTTTTTTTTACCTTTTTTATAACTTATAACCAAACCTAGTCAAACCATTTACTTGCGGTTTCCTGAACACAAGATCATACACTCTCTCAACCTAATCCATCTATTTTTACTTATTGCCATTCGCTGAAGGTAGTAAATATGATGCATATTTCTTTCCCTCAACTTTCAAGCCTTTTTTTAACAATGAATATGATCTCTCTAAAGTATAAAGTACAAACTAATGTATAAGTTTGCTGGATTAGTCGATATTAAGATGGTTATGATATTATTTTTGGATTGGGAGGGAATGGGATGCGTCTATGATATAATATAGTGAATTGAGAGTACAGTTAAGAGTATAAGTTTAAATTCTCCAAAAACTTCCCTCTTCCACTCCGACCATTCAAACTGTTCCAACTCTGTTTTTTTTTATGCATTTTCATTCTCCAACTTTCACTCCGGCGTTGAAGATGTCAAAGTAGCTTTACGACTCGGGAAGAATAATGGAGGATCAAGGCTCCTTTGTCGCAGTCAGGCGGATTTCTCACAGCCTGGACCGGGGAGGCACTTGTCATTCATCCTCAGGTCAACCACGCACTACTCTGCTATAGCTTTTTGTAGGTGTTTTATTATTGCGTGTGTTCAGACACTCACATGATTCTTCATCTTTTTACAGCTGAGGTTGTGTCAGGATCAGGTGCGTGGTTAGGGCGGGGACTGGCTTGTGTTTGTGCACAGAAAAGGGAGCACCACTCTCGTTATTCCTTTGATCTCACCCCTGCTCAGGTACCAACCATTCTCTAACATCACATTGCTTCCACTATGTTGATTCCACATCCAGACTGATTCGAGGGTTATGGATAGGAGGACTGCTTGCAGAGGCTGCAGAGTCGGGTGTATGTTACCTATGATGGATCAATTCCCCAGCACCAGGTAACTAAGCTTTCTATCTAACTTAGTGGGATCAGGATGTCAATACAAAGTTGTTTGATGGTAGGAAGCTCTGAGGGATTTGTGGAAATTAGCTTTCCCGGAAGAACAACTCCAGGGTATGATATCTGAGCAGTGGAAGGGAATGGGTTGGCAGGGAAAGGACCCCTCCACTGATTTTAGGTATCAACAAATTCAACCCCCTCTTGCTTCCTCATGCCTGCCTCATTCGGTTTCTATACTCTCTGCAGGGGAGGCGGTTTCATATCCTTGGAGAATTTGCTGTATTTTGCAAGGAATTTCCAAGTACAAATGTAGTTTTAACAATTGCTTTTAAGATTCAAGATTTATATAAGCCAATGTTAAGAGTTGGTTGCTCTTGAGAAATGCAGAAATCATTTCAGCAACTTCTGAGAAAGCAAGTAGGTGATAGATCCATGTGGGAATACCCATTTGCTGTTGCTGGTGTAAATATTACCTTCATGCTCATTCAGATGCTCGACCTTGAACCAGGTCTTGTTTCTTCTACTTAAGAGAATCTCTCAACTACTTGCTGTGTTGTGTAGTATTATTATTCGCTGAATAAATGTTGTCTGACAGTTAAACCCCGGAAGATGGTCGGGGAAACATTCCTGAAAATACTCGCAGAAAACGAGTCAGCATTTGACATTCTATATTGCATTGCCTTCAAGCTAATGGATCACAAATGGCTCACAATGAGGGCTTCCTACATGGATTTTAACGTAGGCTTCCTCTCCTTCCTCGAGACTTTGAGATGGTCCGGAAACTCACAAGACTGACTATAGAAAATTTGTGCTTATGGCAGACGGTGATGAAGTCGACTAGGCATCAACTGGAGAGAGAGCTTCTGCTGGAAGATGTAACACGACTTCAAGACTTGCCTTCTTTTAACCTCCTCCTTAGTCATAGAGAGCCGCACAGTCTCACTTGCTAATTTGCATATTCACACTCTTTTAAATTGAGTCAAGACGCTTTTGTTTGTTTTGTTTGCGGCTTGTAAAAAAAGGGAAAGAAATCGTCCCTCTCTCTTGATGATTTCAGTTCCAACTTTAAATAGCAAATACAGATGATGAAAGCAACAAAATGTCGCAAGAAAACACACATTGCAGATAAAATAAAAAATCAACAAGACAAGACTACTACTCGTAGATCCAAGGGCTGAGGCTGCTCTGCCAGTTGACAGGTCCATCTGGGAACCAGAGTGCAATCTCCTTGTTAGCACTGTCCACTGAGTCACTCCCATGGATCGCGTTCCTGCCAATGTCAATTGCAAAGTCCCCACGGATGGTTCCAGGCTCGGAGGCTGCTGGGTTTGTGGCTCCAATGATCTTTCTCCCAGTCACCACAACATTCTTCCCTTCCCAGATCATTGCAACAACAGGCCCGGACACAATGTAATCAACCAGACCACTGAAGAAGGACTTGCCAGAGAGGTCCTCGTAGTGCTTCTCAGCAAAAGCCCGCTCAACACTGATCAGCTTCAGACCTGTACACAGTTGATTAATTAAATGATCTAATAATCTACCACAGTCTAATCCAGTTTGTTTAGATTCTCGGAATCGTTACCTTTCAAAGTGAAACCTTTCTTCTCAAACCTGCAGATGATTTCACCGATCTGAAAACACACCAACATATGAAATCATTGTCAAGCAAAGCAAAGCAACTTATGAAACCAAAATTCATCATAGAGAAGAAAGGGAAACGTACAAGTCCTCTCTGGACACCGTCGGGCTTGATCATGATGAAAGTTTGCTCCATTTTCGATGCTTGCTTAAATCGTTGTTGCTCAAAGGAGAGGAGGAGGCAAAAGAGTTTATTATATATACACTTGCACCAATCTGCAACCCTAAAACATCCATTGTAAACCAGGTTGAACCGCGAGCTTGACCGGTTCGGTTTTGCTGCTGGCCTTATTGGGCCTCCACTCCACTCGTTAGTCGTAATTATTTGATAAATATTGGCTTCTGTTTCAAGGCCCAATTGTTCCTCTCGTCTCCTTCCTTCCTTGCAACAGCAGATCTCTCTGCTTTGTATCGCCCTTGCAATTCCCCCAGATTTTCCTCCCTTGGAAACCACCATGAATCCTGAGTAGTAAGTTCCTTTCTCATCATCTGTCCATCGACACTTTCTTCGGTTAACGTTCAAGGGGCGGTTATAGATTCCACGATTATGGTGGTTCGCTACACCTAGAAATTTTAGGGCTTCGAGATCTTTCTATTTGATCCACTTGCTCTTTTTTTTTTTTTTGGTCTCTGTTTCGTGTGCCTGATCTCGATTACTTGGACAGCGCCTCTCTTGTGTGCTTTTTTACTACTCTATTTTTGTTGAGTTTTCAAGTTTTTTCTTTAATTCTGTTTTCGGATTTGCAGCGACTATCTTTTCAAGCTCCTGCTCATCGGGGATTCTGGCGTCGGGAAGTCTTGTCTACTTTTGAGATTCGCTGTAAGTTTGAATTTGATAACGAGATCAATCTCGGGTACGTTTTGTGTTGGGTGGGGAGAGCAGTAACCAATCAAACACTGTGGCTTTCATGATTTGTTTGATTTCACTCTAAGTTTGCTCAAAAGGACTTGTTGGATATTGCATGAGAAATAGTCTACTGCTTCTTTCATTTGCATACTTGTGTGTCAGATATCTGATTGGCGACCCCTTTTACCTCGTGTGTGCAGGATGATTCCTATGTAGAAAGTTACATAAGCACTATTGGAGTCGATTTCGTAAGTTGTTTGCCTTATTTTTTGTTGTTTTGATTGATGCCGAGGCATTGATCTGACCTTCTATATTTTTTTATTCAGAAAATCCGTACTGTGGAGCAAGATGGGAAGACGATTAAGCTCCAAATTGTACGTAAACTCTACGTTCCTCTTTCTTTAGTGCATTTTATGCTAAACAATATGAACAAGACAAGTTTAAAGTTCATAGCGAGCAGTTAGATCTTCTCAACCAAGGTTGCTCTTCTTTATCCCTCTAACTTTTCTTTAACTAGTCTCTAAGGTGACCATATACTTTTCAGTGGGACACTGCTGGTCAAGAGCGGTTCAGAACAATTACTAGCAGTTACTACCGTGGGGCACATGGAATCATTGTAAGTTACTTACTTAGGGTCTCTCTGTTGGTTTCTTATGTACTAACTTACTCCATGGTGGCCTCCCCTGGGTAGATTGTCTACGACGTCACAGATCAAGAAAGCTTCAATAATGTGAAGCAATGGTTGAGTGAAATTGATCGTTATGCTAGTGACAATGTGAACAAACTGAAAACAGAGCCGTTCCATATGAAACGGCAAAGGTATATGCACTTAAATCCATCCTTCTTTTACCGACTCTCGTCATCCAACTGTAATTGCTTTCCTGATCAAATTTGAAACATTCAAAGGCTTTTGCCGATGAAATCGGAGTTCCTTTCATGGAGACTAGTGCAAAAGATGCTACAAACGTGGAACATGCTTTCATGGCAATGTCGGCATCCATCAAAGAGAGGTTGTTAATTGTACATACATTTTATAATTGGCAGTTAATGCTCTTTTAAGATTCGTCAGACCCTGATGGTTATTTTTTACGAAGCCAGCATCTCATTTTTTAGATAAATAATTGTTCTGAACACGAAATTTGAACTCCAGCTAGTGATCACTGCGTGCATTTAGAGTAGTAAGTAACTATGTTGCTAAAAGAAATAGAGAGAAGGGAAATAAATGAAACTTTTCGAGCAGACTGCAGTGTTCAAATTGAAATTCAACTAGAAGCTCAGAGTTTTCATGTAGTAGCCATTAGCCAATCAATTTACAGAGTGGGCGAGTGTTTGTGATATAAAGCTTAGGAAAGAGATTGAACTGTGGTTTGGATGCAGAATGGCAAGCCAACCAGCTGGGAACAATGCAAGACCGCCGACGGTACAGATCAGAGGACAGCCTGTTGCCCAGAAGAATGGCTGCTGCTCAACTTGATTGCCTTAGCAGTATCCTTTTCTGGTCAGTCTTGGCTTCCAACCTTAAAGCCATACCCTTATCTTGAAGAAAAAAAGGTGTTTCTCTTAAAAGAGTTCTCTGTCTTTCAGTTCACTTGACCTTGGTTCGTAATGTCTGTTCTGTAATTAATCTCATTGGCCCTTTGGTTGGTTATTGTTCTCTTTCCAACATTATGCTTTTTCATGGCTGGGTTTTGTATCGACGACGATATTTTTTCGGTAATTTAAGTCTTTAGAAAAACGAAAGAATAAAAATTCTAAAGAAAGGAATCTAATGACACATTTAAACTCTTCTTCTTTCCACATCTATGTTTTCTGTCGAAAGAAAGTAAGGTAGACGATTGGCGCAGCACAACAGCTACCAGGCTAGCCTTCAAGAACTTAGCGGCGCTGATTTGATAAATCCACGGATTAAACAAATACTAGTAACGTGCGGGACAAAGATAAAAATAAACTAAAATCACCCTCTCAATATACGAAAGTTCAAAATAGCAGTTTGGGTGCAGACTTGGATCCAACACTGTCGTTAACCACTCTTTTCATATGCGTAGCGTCAGTATAACTTTGCAAAGGAACATCTTGTACATACATTACATTATGCATACATACATATCCGTCTGAACAAAGAGTCGGTATCTATTGTTGGTGGCGGACGAGGAGGCGTTCCAGGTTGTGGAGCTGAGCCTTCAAGGCAGCGTGGTCTTGTCGCATCCTCTGCAGCCGATCCTCAACCATTATCATCTCCTCCCTCAGGAAATGCATTCTCTTCTCCAGCCATCCCACACTCTCCCCGATTCCATCCTTGTCGTAGCTGTAATATTCTCTCCCCACCTGCACTTGCTCAGGTCCTCTCTTCAGCAGCACCACTATCGTCACCTGTGTCCACACTTCCCACTTATCAGCATCTTCTATTTCTCTCTCTCTCTCTCTCTCACACCACCAATAATTAATCCACACACACAAAAAAAGTTAATACAAAGCACTGCATTCACTTTTAAAATACCTGCATCAGTAGGATCACTGCAAAAGCTATTACTAAAGCCTGCCTTGTCCCGCTTTGCCTCTTCACAAATGATGTCACATTCACCAATGCTTCCCTTAAGATATTCACTACCCCTCCTCCTCCTGCCGCCACCTCCACCCTCTGCTCTTCACATTCAGATACTCTTTCTTCACTTGCTGATAGCACCGCACCCTCTTCACTCAACTTGATCCCTGTTTCAGAAAAATACGTTGTCAGCCAGCTTTCTACATGGGAAAAAGGCTTCTCTAAATCGTCGTCAATCTACAGCACAAACCTTCTTGGTTCTCCAGCTTCTTCTTCTTCAGCAGTTCATGTGCCTCCAAGTATAATCATATTAAATTAAATAAAATAAAAAAACAATTAGTTTAGAAGCCTGCATAAACTGAAAGAAAAACTGTCGACCCATTGGCTGCACAAGTACCATTCTTATCCATGTTGCATACGCTTCTCTAATCTCTTCCAAAGTAGACTGCACTATTTTTCCTGCAAAAACTCGTAAACGGATCAATCATCAGGCCAGACCCAACCACCATGAATTCTGAGTATTGAGAAGCAACAAGAAACAAGGTGAAAGAGTTCAAGGACAAAACAAGCGAAAATGAGGCTAAACATACCTTTCCACACTGTTCTTTTAGAGAAGGCCACATTGATATAAACATCCAATATACAACCTTCTATCGAGTCTCTGCAATCTCTTTTCACATCCCAAACCCCCTGGAATCAGGCAACGGTAACATATTCACCTTTAACAACAGATCACTCAGTAAACTAATGACAGCATTAGATGTTAATATCTTCCTACCTCTACAGTGAAGTAATCTGCATAAGGCACATCGGTGATTTCTTGTGATGTTTCAATAACCAGATGGCTAGAAAAATAGTGACAATATCAGACAACAGAGAATACGCATGCATTTGCACGGTCATTAAAAGTGGGATTCGCTTCAAAACAAAGCTACATATTTTATCAATACCTATCTCTGTACATCCGAAATTTCTGTGACTCCTGGCAGCCACCGAACTTTGCACCTTTGAGAGGAATCCAACAGTCATGCATACCAATATTTTATATAAAATGTAACTGAATATATCTAAAATATTACCAAAATAAATTTTTATCGGATGCTGAAATGAGACATTGCGAGTGTGTCCAAGCTTTTCATGAGGTTGCCAAGAGGTACACCTAAACTCTGCAAATACAAAGGTCTCTTCTGATTTTTTTTTGTTTTTTTTTTAAAACATTGACAGAGACAAAAACGTACGAAAACAGCTAAAACAAGCAACAAAATGATTTCATCACTTATAGCTCTACCTTTATCCCCACAATTTTTATGGAAAGATTCAACAAAACTGACAGCACGATCTGAGAAAAACAATCTAAAGAACTCTTCTACTGGAATCTGCAAACATAAAGTAAACTCTATTTAGGTAGAAACGAAACTTTTGCATTCAGTTAATGCTTATATTCTCATAAATTTGAATGGTAATAGTTCCATGATTTTTTCTATCCCATAAGTCAAAGAAAGTGACATTACCGAAAACTTTGCCTCCGCTACCTTTGTAAAATCAGAAGATACTGCATGCAAGGAAAACAAAATTTGAGTGGTGAATTCGAAAGATAACATAAAAAAAGAGATCACAGTAACCGAAAAGATAGATGAGAGATCGAGTGTGCATAAACAAAATAACCGGTTCAGCAGGAAATAGGGTTCCATACAGAGTGCAAGCTCGTTGGGACAAAAAGAGAACTAGTGTATCTTATGAAGTACCACTGTACCATCAAGAGGCAATAAAATATAGCTAAGCTACCCCATTCCGATAGGCCTTATACAGTAAAACCATTACGAGAAGGTTTCCCCATTGACAATTTAAATTTCAAACAAAGTCAGTTTAGGTTTAAAAAAAAAGCAAGGTAAAAGATAGACACAGTGTGAAATACACATAGAAAAAGCAATAAGTTATTTGACTGTCCACTTTAAGTGAACCAACACTTCATTCTTAATACTCTCTACCAACAGTTTTACATGGCCCTAGCAAAAAATTCCCCATTTAATTTTACTGAAAACACGAGCATTCACATCCTTAAACAGTTGACTTAAAAATGATATTCTGAGACGTTACCAAAAAGAACTAAAATAAAAGCTAGGAAGGATATTAACTACATTTTGGTGCATTTAAGTCTTCAGGCTTCCAGTTCAAAGTACTGGTTGAAGAAGAAGCCGCAATATCTACAACTGGTTCTGCTTGCCGCTGAACATTTACAGATGAAGGTGAAACGCCATTTTGACTAATAACAGGAAGACTGGAACTTCCTGAAAGATGAGGTGTTTCATCCCTGTGAAGTGAAAGATAGTGAGCCGTGAAGCAGTAAGTTACAGCAACCAGGTAGACGATACGGAAGCGCTCAAAGTACCTTGATGGGGAATCTAGGTCACTCGCCAAATCCATGGTACTGAGTGCCCTTTTAACAACTCCATCATTTACGTGGTTGTTGGACTCGGATAAAGAATCCTGAACAGTTACGTTGAGGAAGATCAGCATAAAGAAACAAGAAACGAGCTGGAAACAAGCCTTAAGCAGTAAATGAAGAAGAGTGTATTTGCCAACTGCTGTTTGGTCACCTGAATCTCGTTATCAGCTTTGACAGCACTACCATATTCCAACCATCCATCATGGATAAGCTTGAAAGCTTCATCGCGGGAAAGAAATGATGCAAAAAAGTACTGCAAAAGAATGGGCTTCTAAAATCAGGAGAGAGGCAGCAAAGAAAATCGAGTTGAGATGATGAGCCAAAGAGAACTTGTGTGTACCTTCTTCCCTCCAGCTAAAATCTCTATGGCATTGGGAAAAATACCAGCAGTCTTTGCTCGTTTAACACAAGATATTTCCGCAAATGGAATTATTTTCTGCACCACGAGTTCAGATCAATATTGAAAAGGAAAAGAGAGAACATAGAAACACACAGGGGAGAAAGCAAGGTGAAGGCACTACCTTGGTCTCATAGCCAAAGATGTTGGAGTAAAAGCAGATATAATGAATGAAGAGGTACATATGACCCTGCAAAAAGAAATAGAGAACCCCAAGTATGAACAAAATATATAGTATAAAAGCTTCAAGAACGGCCCAGCTCAGAGTAATGATAAAAGACAAAAATACCTGCAGAAGAATACTCTCCTGACAAGCACAGTTGAAATCCTGAACAAGGACCTACACGTAAGATGGTCAGTCGAGGCGCAGAGAGGGATCTGGAGAAGAAGCATTGGGGAAGACAGTAGCAGCAAACAATTACTTACTTCGTCAGCTGGAAGCCGAAATAATTGCCGATACTCTTCGCTCCTCGTTATCACTTCGGACTACAAGTAAAAAGAAAAGGAAAAAATCCAGATCAAAAGAGAAGACAACCAATTGAAATTCCATGTTCCAAGAAAAAAGGAAACCAGTCAAAATGAATTAGGCAGCACCTGATTTTCACCACCACGACTAGGGCTTGGAGAAGAAGTGGAAGGGTCATGGCGATCAGGTGAGCCGCCAGAGCGCGATCCGTCGGGGGACGATGCTGAGGGATCAGAAACGGCCTCCGGAGAAGCGAATCCAGACGCAGAAGCTTCCATCGTCATGACGGTGGTCTCCGGAACCGAAGCAGTAGAAAGCATCGCCATGAGAGAGAGAGAGAGAGAGAGAGTAAAAAGGTTGTTGATGAGAAAGGGAAAGACTTACAAGGCTGAGTTTGGAGTTTGGCGGTCGTTCGGTGCGGCGGCCGACGTCGACGTCAAAGTCAACGGCCATAAAGTCAAAAGGATCGGCGAATTTGGGCCCACGTGATTTATTGGCCCATGACTTGGTGGCCTTGTAATATAACATTTAATGGGCCACCTTTTGGCCCATATATTAGGTGCCGTGCCTGCCTCCCTCCCTCTCGAGTCTCGAGGTTTGAGGGTCGTCGGCACAAAACCATCAGAAAGATAATTTCGGGTCAAGTTAATAATACTCAAAGCAAAAGAGAAACAAGTCGAGCAAGCAGTGGTAAAAATTTACAGCCGCCACAAAAACAATCCCGAGCCTAAAAATAGTGAGTGAGAGGTTTTCTATAAAAAAAAAAAAAAAGAAATTCCATCAATTGATGGAGTAGGAACGAGAACAGACGGTGTGGAGAGTGTCAGTGAAGAGAGATGAGAAGCTGGTCAAGGCTTGGAAGACATTGGGCAGGCCCGTTTGAAGATTGTTGAGAGTCATTGCCCGTGTCACCTCCACAGCCATTACGTGCCTCATCACCTCATCCTCCACCTGCCTCTGACACGCCGCAAGCTCAAACTTCTTCTCAGACAGCGGGTCCCGTGCGTCCAGGGCCTCCGGTCCAGGGCCTATCCCTACCGTCGAGTAGGCCTAGTAGTACTTCCTCTCTATGCTCCTCAGTGATGATGCCTTCTTCTCCAGCTCCTTTCCTGCACTCTCCGTGCGTTTCTTCATCTTCACCTCCTCCGCCTGCTTTATCGATATCACATGGACCACGTTTACAAAGCTCTTTATGGCTTCCGACGCCACCGTGTCAGGCACCCTTTCCAGGCTCAGCTTCCACTCTTCACACAAGGCAAACGAGTCCGACCGCTGCTTCTTTGGGTCCTCGTTGCTCAGGGGAACAAGGCTGAGCTTGAACCAGGCGTGGAGGGAGCTTATGAACTCCCTATGGAATTTGATGATGCGACAGAAGCTCGAGTGCCACAAGGAGACAGCTGACTCTAGGTCCCGCGTCACCTGCCGGTGTACCTCTGATGTTGACTCACCTTTCTCTGTTTGGTTGAACAGGCCACAAACTTGTTGGACGATGTTGTTCTGGATTTCGTGGTACTCGTGCATAGACTTCCACATGTACATTAATCTGCATTTGCACATGGTGAGTGGTTAGAGACGCAAACAAACAAATCATCCCAACAAATTTGCCTAGAAAAAGGGGAAGATGATGGACTGACCCGTGGCAGAGTTCAACAAGCTGAGGCACAAGGTCAGTGTCCCGGAGGCGGAGAATGGCATTAGAGGTGGTGAAAACAGCTTCTGAAGTAACAATGATCAAAGATTGGCATCTGGTGATGGAAGTTTTAGTCTTGTCTAGCTTGGAGTCATCGCCTCCCTTGTACTCCTGACTCTGCAACGCAGACAGCTTCTTCTCGTGCTCAATCTTAACTCCCTCTCTTGCCTAATTTGCAATCACAAAGTTCAAAAGACTGGAAAAACCCAAAAAAAAAAAAAAAAAAACAGAAGAAGAAAATATAGCAAATGTACCTTGACATCCTCAAAAAGCTTCTTCTCCCAGGCGAGGAGTCGGTCTAGAGTGGAGCAGAGGCTCTTGAGGCCGGATTGTTCATTCAGGGAAGAAGCATCGAGCTTGTATTTCACAGCCAATGGGGGTTTAGAGGTCCAGGTAGCGCTCAAGTTGCTGAACACGCTGCTTGAATGATACACCGTCTCTGCAGAGACACACAGAGAGAGGTGAATAAAGCAATTCTCAAAGCATTTATCTACAAGAGAGGAGAAGTTGACCTACTCCTCAGCTTGCTGAAGCTGCGGTCGAGCTCAGCACGGCCGATCTCAAGCATGGCGG
This sequence comes from Alliaria petiolata, assembly GCA_020283515.1. Classification (NCBI taxonomy): domain Eukaryota; kingdom Viridiplantae; phylum Streptophyta; class Magnoliopsida; order Brassicales; family Brassicaceae; genus Alliaria; species Alliaria petiolata. The sequence goes on along the minus strand of JAHZTW010000003.1, from coordinate 84,836,481 downwards.
AGACCTGATCCCCAGCGGAGGCAGCCTTGTCGAAGTAGTGTTGAACGGCGTCGAGGATCTCCTTCAAATCCTTGTGCCTTACCACCATTTTGGTCTTGTAAGTGGTAAAATCATCGGCCTTGTCTTTCCCGTGGTCCTGCTGCTGTTCCACAGGATCTGCGGGGGCATGCGACTCAATACCGGATCTGGAAGCGTTAGTTTCGCCGTCCCCATCTCCGTCAGAGGAAGTGGTGGCGGTAAAGCGGTCATGGTCGTCGCCCCATTCGCTGCAGTGGACTTCCTCGCGTTCGCCCGTCTCAGTTTCTGCGTCGTAGTGGCTTGGTGGAGGCTGCTTCCGCCGAGCTTTGCGTTCGAAGAACTCAGAGTCGGGGGGAGAGGGAGGGTAGAAATTCTCCCAGTTCCAGACGGAGGAAGCTTGGGAAGGAGAGCAGGAGTAAGCCGAGTTCTGGTGAGCAGTTGGATAGAAAGACCTACAAGTGAGATTAGACCTCTCGCTGACAGGAGAGCAAGATGGAGACGACTCGGAGAGAATGTGGGGAAGCCTAGGGTGTGGATGAGACGGCTTGCGGCGCCGAGGAGGGTCCTGAGGAGGGGGTTGTTTTGGGGTAGGGACACGTGGAGCATCGTGGTTGGATGGGCGGAGAAAAACAGCGGGGGTGTTCTCACTGACAACGAGGGACTCGCCGGAGGCAAACGAGGAGAGGGCGGAGCCGGTGAGACGAAGAGACCGGCAATAGTCAGAGTGAGCGGCGGCGAGATGGTGACGGGCGTACACCGCGTCCTTCATGAGACGGCGGCGCTCCTTGCAGCGACGGACGGCGTCCTCACTGTCGAGCTTGGAGGCTGTGCATCCCATCTCTCAGCAGACAAGACTTTTTTTTTCTTCCAAACACTCTCACTCTCACTCACTCTCTCTCTCTCTCTCTCTCTCTCTCTCTGTTCTGCTTTTTAATTTTTTTCAAAACTTTTTGTCTTTTAAAAAAACAAAAAACAAATAGTTTTCCCACCGAAAGAAAAATAAAAAAAGGAAAACAACAAAATATTTCAGTGTGTTCTTGACCGAGTCACCGAATGGCCGATTGGAGAGAAGATAAAAGACAGAGTCAGACGGGTTATTATTATTTATTATGGAAGGAATTAAATTATTGGGAAACTTTCAAACTGGGAACCTCTGCATTTTTGAATTGCCGTTCTTGGTATGAAAACAATAAAGAGAACACAACCAAAAATCTCGAAGCGAATGGGCCTAAATAAAAAACAGAGTTGCATTCATTCACATGAACAATTTTGACAAATGTGTTTCTTATTTCAAAGGCATCCACACCATGCTTCCTTTGTTTTATGCTCAACAGCTAGGCAATAAGAAAGCACGAGTCACCATCATCAAACCCCTATTTTTTGTTTTGTGCAATCATCTTCCCGTCTACAAAGTACAAATACCCTAGTTACATTACATATAACTAAAAGTATTATCAGATTCTTCTTACCACAAGAGTTTTTCACCCAACTTTATTTTAGGTAGAAACACTGACGTACCAGTTGAGATTGCAATGCAAAACAAAACCCCTCCTTTTTTTTAAGGTGACATCGCAGATGAGATGCTGCTGCTTTCAGGGCCTCCTCTAGTGAAACCGAAATCCCCAAATATCCCCTGCGCAAAACATTATGCTCTTTGTCAACACTTTCCCCCAACCTCATCATAATTTCCTTCGTCTTGAGAAACTAAGCAAATACTTGCGCATGTCTCATGTACGTACCATTGCGTCATTGACGGCATATGTGACACAGTAATGTTCCTGTTGAAAACAAAACCATAATCAAATGTTTACCTCAACTACCTACACACTAGATCCATCTGCCGCATCATCTAAAAACATATAGCGGTGATTCAAGACAAATCATCTTTTCGTCTTTTTTTACTTGAGTTAATAAGGTGGAGACTTGCCTGCATCATGTGCCACTCTTCAAATTCGTCAAACAACTCCAAACTCTCGATCCTAGAAACAAGACAACTATCTAATTTAAATATAGTTTCCATGAGAAGTAGGCTTTCTAACCAAAAGGTCATTAATTGAAGGAAGAAAGTAGCCAAAAGAAGACAGAGAGAAAAAAAGTACAGGATATTGAAAGAAGTCACGAGCAACAACATTTCTACGGGTTAAAAAATACAGGATATAGAAAGAAGTCACGGGCAACAACATTTCTAAGTACCTGCGTTTTTCTTGAGTATCAACAAAACTACCATACACTTTTAGCATGTCCCAGGCAACAGCTCTCTGATACGCCAGAACAGAGAATAGAGTAAGATACGAGAAGCCATATATTATACATTATACTTGAAAGTTAGCCCTGCGTTCATCAGAATATGCACATTATTCTAGCTACAACCAGCCATCAAGACCCAAACGAAAGACTGAAAACTACATCATGGTACTTTGAACCAGAAACGGTTTGAAATTCAACATTATGTCATCTTGATACCCTATTGCCACATCATAAATGACAGAATTATACAGGAATTGACAATGACCTGGCATAGACTTTTAACAAGCATGTTCTTTGCACTCAAATCCTTGCATACTTGCAGTTAAAATTTAAAGTTGCACGTCGAAATGTTTGGCAACTCAATGCAAGATTACGGGCATGAATACATATATCAGACTGCATTAAACTATCATGAAATTTTAACAGCAAAACGCACCTGCCATCCGTTGTCAATAAACAATCTCTCCTTTGCAAGTAAAGTCGGTGATGCATCAATGCTTAAGAGTGCACAACCCCGACTCTGAAGCAAAGAAACAACGTTATGGCTAAAAGATTTCAGAACGAGCTTTAATGAAGGTAAATTGATCAATACAATATGTACACAAATGGCAATATTGTGATATTTCAATATTCTACTAGAATTCAACATAGTTTCAACAAGTGAAGCTTTACTCATGAAGATGTAGCTGCAACAAGAGTACACATTATTACCTCCAAATTTCTAATCATTTGATGTCCAAAAGCATCATCTGGATGGATCTGCAAACAGAAACCCAACGAGTTAGACACACCAGCAGTCAGATTCGTATCTGCAATATTATGCAGACAAAGAATATAGATACAAAATGCCAGAAAACCTGCTCATATAAGAAAAATACTGCAGTTGAGAACGTTTTTGACGCCCAATTGACGATGGCACGGCTTGAATCTGGGTCCAGATATATCAAAACACATTCTGCAATAATAAATGTCGGCAGACTGATAATGATATTAGGGATCAAGCAGTTTGTCACCAGTCAGCATCTGTTACCACATATCTTTAACCCCAGTACAAGAAGAGGCTGAGGTTCAAAACTATGTCCTAACAGTGTGTAACATAAAAAAATTTGTTCATGCGTACCTTGGATCCATATTTGCAAATGATATAACATCTCTTAATTTTGGTATATCACGCAGGTCAACTGGAAGTAACTTGTAATGATCACTGAGCACTTGGCCTTCCTCTGCAGAGTTAAACAGCGTAACAAATATAGAGTAAGCCACTAAAACTACAAGCCAACGGTAAAAAAGCAAAAGGGATCTGCATTATTAAAAGCTGAGTGAACGAAGGATGAAGAACAATATCAGCAATAGCTGGACTCCACTGGTTGAAATCCATCAGAAAGAAAAGAATCATTCTACATTCTACATTCTACATTCCACATAACAAAAAGGTCTCTCACCAACTGAAATAGATGCATTTGTTCCAAGTTTATCCCTCAGCTGGCTGGAATTTTCTATGACAGCAGCCTTCTTACTTGTCACCTAACGCAAGAAACAAATCCAGTTAGGCATTAGACTCTCAGTAGACCTGATGAATACTTTGAGTAAAATCCAATCAGTTACAGATGAATTTCATGAATGGTACCTCCTTAAAATCCAGTTCCACATACAAATTGGGCCCTTTACCCTCATCCTACAAAATGGAAAAATGAGAACAGAAGCACCCAAAATCCTACAAAATAAACCGGAAAAATGGAGAGTGCAGTAAACTTTTCAGACCTATAAAAACGAAAAAAAGACGCACCAGCAACTGAAAATACGTAGTATCAAAGCCAGCCCCGAGTGACAGTATCTGTTTCCTGGCTTGAGATGTTTCATTAGAACTTTTCCCACTTTCCAGAAACTGAGACAATAGCTTTCGGAAGGCAGCCCAACGGGAAAAGTAACCTAGGGAATCCAAACCAGTAGTGTCAGCTCGTCCAAACAGCAAACAACAATACCCATAGAAAAAATAGTTACCTCGATTAATTATTGGAGATCTTCGAACAGGTCTTTTCACAAAGAGATGAACATAATCGTCTTTCATATATCCCTTTTTGACACAAGACCTTCAAAATTCATGGCAAATAAGCATAACCACCAAACTTATCTTATCTATGCTCTAACATCCACAAACAACTAATTAGAAACAAAGAAGAATCCCAATACTGAAACACGGGAGTAACAATATCAAAGAAGAGACCTAATTTACGGGAAATTTGGTGAAACAAAACAAAATAAACGAAGTAGAAGAGAGAGGTAGCGTACAGTTTACTGGCGGATGCATCATCATTCGTAGCCTGCACATCCGCTCTGTTGCTGCGAGATTCTACCGGCGGAGACGCCATATCTTCCGATCAATCCCTTTACCACGGGACACAAGGAGAGCCTCTACGTCTTTGTGTCGAATTAGCAAATAGAGTTTCTCAACAAAGACGCTCGACTCTTCTTCTGTGTGTGGAGCCATTTGGGCTAAGATATGAGATCAATCACGTTTAATGATCTTTACTTTGGGCCTTGGCCCACTAAATAGGTTTGGATCCACCGGTTGAATTTTGGAGATAATAATGAAATGTTAATATCAATAAGGAAATTATGATATTAAGTTAATTTATATAGGAACGTTGACAAAAAAAAAAAAAAAAAGTTAATTTATAGGAACAATTTAGACACGTCACACCATTAATCGTCTTCCGTCATATAAAAAGAGCAGAGGAGAGAAAAAAAAGTATAAGTATCTTCCTCCCCGTTTCTCAATCGGACTTGGAAAACCCTAAACTCCGGGGCCTTTTTCTCGTCGAAATCGATTCATCGTAAGCCTTGGCACTCTGGTTTGTTCTTTTTATTTTCGTTCTCTTATCTCCACCGACGCTTCCTACACCCTTTGATTGGTGATTTAAGTTTCTGTATTCGTAGTGCGTGAGTTATGGATATCGAGCAGAAGCAGGTGGAGATAATTGATCAGCTCGTTCACCGAGCATATTCATGCAAAGTCGAGGCTCTGGTGCCTATCATAATCGAAGCTACATCGCATCCTTCTCTATTCGCCTTCTCCGAGATTTTGGCTCTACCCAATGTTGCCCAGGTCTTCCCGAAACTGTCTCCAGTATTTCTTTCTTACGCAGCTTAGTTTTTTTAATACTAGTCGTATGTTGGATCCATTATGCTTTGATTTTGGGACCTACCTCGAAGATCTAGGGTTTCTCTTGTTTGCTTTAGGAACGTTCTCAAGCTATGATTGCTAGTTTTTTGTTCGCATATATACCAATGTGTGTTTGTTTTTCCATCTTTTTTTAGCTTGTTTGCTAAACGTTTGTTGTGTAGAAATCAGTTGTAAATGTGTTTTTCTGAGCTGCTCTATTCTCGGGATACTAATCTTACTTATTAGGTTTCTCCTAATGTTGCATTTATTGGTCTCCTAAACTCTTAACAATGCATTGCAGCTTGAAGGAACCACAAATTCGGTCTATTTAGATGTACTACGGTTGTTTGCCCATGGCACCTGGGGTGACTACAAATGTGCGACTACAACCTTGAATATTTCGATTCGTTTTACCTTATCAATGTGGTTCATACCGCTTCCACGTTTCTTACACTATTTATGAACCAAACTCTAGGCAATGCTAGCCGTATTCCTCAGTTGTCTCCTGACCAAATTCTAAAGCTAAAGCAGCTCACTGTGCTTACCCTTGCGGAGTCAAACAAGGTACCACGTTTTTGTTGGTTGCCATGTCGTTTGACATTTTTGTCCTAAATCAACACTACTTATTTAGGTTCCTAGATCAACACTACTTATTTAGGTTCCTGATTGCACCTAGGCTTCTCTCTTATGTACTCTGTTGCGTAATCTATTTGATTATTGCGATCCTCTTTTTTTCAACTTTCTAAGACCCCCCTGTTTAGCGTACTTAGTGTGTTTCCCTATCATTTCCACATGTATCTCACTCTTGTTAATTTCTCAACTTTGAAATAGGTCTTGCCCTATGATACACTGATGGTCGAGTTAGATGTCACCAATGTCCGTGAACTCGAGGATTTTCTTATCAATGAGTGCATGTACGCGGTGAGTATTCTTTCCAATTTTCCTTCTGAGTAATCTCTATTTTTAATTACCAGCAAGTTGCACAAAGGTACAGAAGTATGGTGCTGATTTTTTAAACTTTCCAGGGTATAGTTAGAGGAAAACTGGATCAGTTGAAAAGATGTTTCGAGGTGTGTTTTGTGTCCCATCTCCCTATATAACCGCTGTGCTTTTTGTTTAAACTTATGAACACCTCTTTAAGTGTCATATATCTTGGAATCATGCAGGTTCCATTTGCAGCTGGTAGGGATCTAAGGCCAGGACAACTAGGGAATATGTTACACACAATGTCAAACTGGTAGTTACTTTGATCTAGCTTTCTACTTCCCTTGGTTCCCATGATCTTTTTGCGCTCTATTTCTATTTAATAGAACCCGTACATGGTGTTAGAAGAGATGACAATAATGATTTACCTCTACGACCTACTCTTAAGTTCTATGTGAATTGTCCTTTTTTCATGAAACAGTTTGTGCCTTGCTTGATTTATGAGACTGTTAATGTGCTGGCGCAAATTGATGTTTAGGTTGAACACATCAGAGAATCTGCTCGTTTCAATTCAAGACAAGATTAAATGGGCGGACAATATGAGTGAGATGGACAAAAAACATCGTAAGGAGGCAGAAGAAATGGTGGAAGAAGTGAAGAAGTCTCTGTCCATGAAGGTCAGTGATACATGTGATGGGTTTGGAAACCTTAGGGCTTCACTATTCCCTACTAAGTATATAATGTAACTAATTATGGTTTAGATTCATGATTAATTTTATGTAATCATGAGTTAGAGTCCGGATAGCATTTCTGTCTTAAATCTTCAGAGAATTAGAGTGGGTTTATCAAGAATTTAGTTCTTTGCAAGGGGAATGGGAGAGACTCCATTAAGAAATTTCTCAAAGTCTTTCAGCTTTGTAATTCAGTACCAAAATAGATTAAAAAGCTATGTTTCTGAATGTTGAGCGAATCAGTGAGTCGACCGTGGCAGGCTCTTCTGTTAATGGTCAACATTGCCATTCGTGGTGTGACAATAAAACTTACATTGTGGATATAAACATTTATTATGAAGTTCTATAAAAAAATTCCATTGTTAGACGGCTGGTGTGTTGCATTTTAGTGTAGTGTTAAAGGAACGACCAAAGATAGAGGAAATGAAGTGTTTGGAATGCAGTACTTGTGGCATATGCGCTTATTCTTCTTATGAATGGAGTGATTTATGTTTTAGTGGAATGATACAAGGTTTTTTTGCTTTGATATAATGAAATGTGATGTAGAAAGGAGACAGTAGACTTTTGTGAAATGTGATTTGGGAAGGGTGGTGGTCGATGTAGTCTTACTTACATTGTGGGCAGGGGGATATTGACAGCAGAGGGCATAAAGAGATGTTTGGGGAACCAAGTGGAGTGATGGACTACGAAGAAGATGGAATCCGACCAAAGAGGTAACATACCATTAATTATGTGCTCTGATATATATGATACAAAAGCATGTTCAAGTATGTGAGATGATATAATAAAAACTAGAAACGAGATGATAACACACACACACACTCATTTTTGGAACGCAGGAGGCGGCATCCGGTAGCAAGGTAGAGAGAGGAGAGAGTATAAGGGATTTGTAATGTTGTTGATGGGCAAACCATTTTTATCGAGAGTAGATGATATATGATTATGATTTTGGGGGAACTTATGCTTTTGCTTTTGGTAGCGGATTTTTTTGTTATTTTTGTGGCCTTTTATTTCAACTTGTGTAAAATCCTCAATTCTCTCTCTCTCCCTCAAGTGTCAAGTCCAAATTTCATAATGAAATCAGTAATCAAAATATATTATTAAAAAAGTTACGGAGCAAAGGTAGGTGGTGGGGTCATACGGTAAAAATAATGGAAAGCAAGGCAAGGAAGTCTAGCCGTCAGGTTTATAATGTCAGTGTTGTTGCGTCTTCTGACTCTTCTCAGGCGGGGCTTGGTCGGCTCTGGGGCACGATGAATGCCGATGAGGTGAGGGAAGTTGAGCTTAGCCTTGGCCCCTCGCAGCTTGAAAGCGGCTCGGTCGTAGGCGGCAGCAGCGTCCTCGGGTGTCTCGTAAGTGCCGAGCCAAAGCCTTGCTCCATGTTTGTTTGGGTCTTTGATCTCTGCAGCGTATTTACCCCAAGGCCTTCTTCTCACTCCTTTGAAGTTGACCCCTCTTCTCGTTGGGGCGGAGAAAGAATGGTCCGAGTCATCATCCTCTAGCAGATGTCGTCGAATCGAATCCAGAACCAAGGAGCAGTTATCTGATGTGAGATCCCCCTGCATCTGCATTCTCTCTCACTTTAAGATTCGGTTATGGATGTGTTTGCAAAACACTCAAGGTGACTCGTGAGATTTATATACAGAGAGGCCCCTCCTCTGTTTTTATTTATTTATATATTTGCACTTGCTTGGAAACGCCTTATTTAGTCACGTTTTCCATCAACCTCTTTTCTCTATTTTATATATTCAAACAATTCAACTAGACAAGGAATCTTGCTTACACGGTTTAACTATTTTTTTATGCCCTCGAAGAAGCTTTCGTATCTTTTTATTATTATTATTATTCGAATTGTCTCCGCTTTCAAAGAGACTGATGATCCTCTCTGCTTTTCACATTACGCTTTGCTTGATATTCCTCAAACATAAGTAGGGGTGGGCGTTCGGATTACCGGATCGGATCGGGTCGGGTATTTCGGGTTTTAGATATTTCGGAATCTAACTTTTGGTACCGATCGGGTATTATTAGATTTCGGATCAGATTCGGTTTGGTACCTTCCGGGTTCGAATCGGTTCGGATATTCTATTTCGGATCCGGTTTTTTCGGGTTTGGTTCGGGTTCAAGTACTTGTATCCGAAAAGTAACAAAAAGTAACCAAATATAACCAAAAATACTCGAAAATAATCGAAAATCTACACATAAAAATTCAAAAGTAAGTAAAGTAATATAAATTATAAATCCAACTAAACATTTAAAATTCAAAACCAAAATAATCATTCAAGTTCCAACTTCAAATTGGTACAAAAGAATAGAAATACAAAAAACATAAAATCAAAAAAAAATCCAATACATAAAAACAAAATAAAATACGTTTAAAAATAATTTATGTATTTACATAAAATCAAAATAGAAATATATATGTATTTTTTGTTATATTTTATTTATATAAAACCAAAAAGATAATTTCATAGCTGAAACTGATTTCTTGACGTTTCAGAAGAAAGAGAGACTGCGGAGAAACGATTAAAGATTTACAGATTTTTAAATTTGGGAATGATACTTTTTATATTTTGTGGCTTGAAAACTGGGATAGAGCAAATTGCAATCGAGGAGAGATAAGAAAAAAAAATTATGCATTGTATCTTAGAAGTAGGATAATTCGGATACTTTTCGGATATTTTCCGGATATCAGATCGGATCGGATATTACCGGGTACCCGAACTAAGGAAAGATTACTCCCGTTCGGATATTTTGATGAATCCGGATCGGTTCGGATCGGATATTTTCGGATCGGTACCGGATCGGATTTTCGGATCCGGATAAAATGCCCACCCCTAAACATAAGTATGATTGATTCTTCTTATCATAACACAATTTCCCATTGTAAATAAACGATTTCAATTTTTTTTTGTACAAAGGGATACAAGCGCATTTGCCTCGAGATGAGCATAAGTCTGAAACTTAACAGACTTTGATGTTGACACCAAGACTCTGCAACTGATCAACAAGGACTTGTCTCCTTGGCTTGGCCCCTGATGATTTGAGCCATAAGCATGAGATCTTTGCAAATGCAGCTTGGCTTACAAACTGGACCTTGCAAGCCAAACTCTGCTCTGGCAACACATCCACGGAACCTGTGTTTTGGGGATCATCATACCCAGCCAGATCTGACTCTGTTACCACCACCACCGACCCATCATCAAAACCTGACAACACCTGTTTCTCTGCCAAGCTTGTTCGCTTCACAATCATCTTGCTTCCTTTTGCCTTCCTTGCCATACTGGAACTGTAGAATTCCTTCACAGCCTACCATTCCAAAACCTCTCATCTTAGCAACAACATGTAAAATGATACTTAAGGGATGGATACTGAAAGCGCACCTTCCACTGTGCCGAAGCAAGCCAGACCCGCGGCCTTCTGGACCTAATGTACTCATATGCACACTCGGGTGTCATTTCCCTGTATTTCACCTAACGGGGTACAAGTGAGAAATACATATCCTTGAAGAAAGGCAAGAGCTAGTAACAAAAGGATAGATGGCAAACCAGGTAACAGAGAACAATGGTCGTACTGCGTCCCCGACCAGCCTTGCAGTGAACATAAGTAGTCTTGCCACTTGACGCATTCCCTTTACCAAACAAAAAAAAGATATCGATGAATTTTTGAATATTGGATCGAGAAGCTTTGCTAAAAGAGGAGGGCGAAGAAACTTACTGTGAATAAAATCAACAGCTTGGCAAATATCAATGATTGATGGAGCAAAGAGATAATCTCTAGTGGGAAGCTCAAGATGGTTGATACCATGAGCCTGCAAGGTGAAGGGAATCATCATCAATTAGAATAAAATAAAAAAAAAGGGAATTAATATACAGCAGAAACGTTCAAAGTCTCAAAAGGAAGGTACGTGATAGAGAGATGTGGGAACCAAAGTCTCAAAAGGCTCGTTGAGGGTAACAACGCCATATACACCAAGTTCCTTGAGACGTGGAACATGAGTCGGGAAAGGCACAGCACCTAGCAAAACATGCTGATGACCCCAAAAAAAAAAAAGGCTTTATGTGTCAACAAGGAAAGCAACACAAGAAGAAAGCTTGGATGGATGTATTTACCTCATCGACAAGATCCCACCATCGGAAATCTGACTGCATCAAGTTCCTGACAACGTTGTATAGCAGAGTTGGGTAGAAGAGTGCGCGGCCTCCAGCTCCAACAAGAGCACGCTTCGCATTCCAATTAACATCTAAATCGCTTGCCCCTGTCGATTCATTTCCATCTCTTTGGCTCATCTCTTGGATGTACATTTTTGTTTTTCTAGACGAATCTAATAATAACAATAAAAAATAGTCGTAGAGATTTTGATCAAACAAATGGGTAAACCCTAGAATCCCGCAGATCCCTCGAACCCAGGAAAAACAGACGAATTCGAATCGGGAAAAAGGAACACAGGGACGATTTCGTTTGGAGAAAAGATAGGAGGAGAAGGCACTGACTGCGTTATGTTACAATATCGGTGCGTCTTCTTCCTTTGGCCGTCCACAAGGAAAAATTTCTCTCTTCAAAGTTTCAATCTTTCCTTTTCTCAACAAACCCAGAGGCTCACCAATCGCAATGCACTCCTCTCCAATTATTTCCATTTCCATTTACACTAGCGGGATATTTACCTCTTTTACGATGACATAAATTAATTACTACCCATTAAATATCCTTTTTATTTGTTTTTATTCAAATCTACTCGAATCTTTTTTTTAAACGCTGATTTATTTTATTATAAATTATGATAATTATTACATTCACGATTTTACAACAGATAAATTTACCATCATATGACACAATTCACGATTTACGATTCTACATACACTATTTTTATAAAAATCCACGCCTGACTGCATTACTTATACCAGGGTGGAAATTTCCTATAAACTTATCCATTTACTTTTTCTTTTTTTTTGTATCAAAATCTAATCATTTAAAAGCTTCAATTCTTTACTCATATTTTTAACTAATTTTTTAAAAATCTACTTATTAGAATATAATAATTTATACCTTGTCTATAAATTGTAACAATTTAATTGATTTTAATTTCTAATTTATAAAACAAATTAAATTATCATCTTATTATATAAAGTAGAATGCGTTAAAGTTACTAATTAACAAGATCGCGACACATGTCAAGTTAATCGATCGGATTTTGACATGTGTCATAAGTATATATCTAAAAAAGGAAAATAAAACAAAAATATCTATTTCAATTTAAGAAAAGGAAATAAAAAGTATATATTTCAAATTAAAAAAAGAAAATAAAAAATAAATTAAACAAGATTGCTAATTAACTTTATCGCGACACGTGGCGTTTCATTTGATTCAGATTCTGTCAGGTATTCTGATAAAATATTAGAATTTATATTAACTATGAAAAATATCTATTAGAATTTAAGAAAAAGAAAATAAAAAAATAAAGTAAATAAGAATAACTATGATATATTTCAATATTCTGACACGTATCTCGATAAAATATTAGAATTTATATTAACTATGAAAATGATCTATTAGAATTTAAGAAAAATAATAAAAAGTAAATAAGATTAACTATGATATATTTCTAATAAGATTAACTATCAGAGGCGGATCCACGTTATAAAATGGTGGGTGAGCTGACCCAGTGAAAATATATAAGATTTCGTTGTAGTACTTAGCCATATTTGATTTGTAGCTCAAATGGTTTGTGTTGCATGGACTCTTTTATTCTCATTTCTCAAGTTCGAGGGCTTTTCTACATCCTAATTGGTTTTTCTGCTTAGCATAAATTAGCTTCAAATTTTTTTTTATAAAGCATATGGATAATTCATTCTTTTCATAGCATATTTCTTTTTTTTTACTTGGAAGAAACCATAATAAAATTACTTGACAAAAAAATTATAATAAAATTATACATTGTTAAAAAAAAATATATATTTAGAGAAATCATCATTGAAATTACTAAATAAAATTAATAGTTAATACTTTCATATATACCTATAAATAATAAAACTATGAACATATATATGATATAAAACTAAAATAAATTAAATATATATATAACACTCATAATCTGATAGATATTTTTAATATGAAAGATGAAAAATGAATACTCATTATATTTTAGAAGTATGTTATTAAAAAAATATATATATCTGGTTGATAATGCTACTTCTCTAATAAATATCATTAAAAACTATTTATAATTTTATCATAAAATTTTGTTTTTAATATAAATAAATATTTTTAAAAAAATTATTTTTTGACCCATGTAAAATAAATTTCTAGGTCCGCCACTGTTAACTATGATATAGAGAGTGAGAGATCACATACGAGAGATGAATGTGAAGAGAAAAAAAAACTTTGTTTGCTTGAAGAGAGTTAATGAGAAGATTGTTAACATATTCGAATGATTCGAATTGCATACCCAAGTTTTTAATGAAGCAGAACAGAAAAAAATAGTTGATAAAGTCTGTGAACTACAAAAGAAGTAGGGTTAATGTTGCTTAGGATCCACAAAATATTCTGTGTTTGAATATTTTAATTGAAAACATAACAACTCTTACGTTTCGATTTTGTGTTTTTAATATATATATTTTTAAAGTAGTGATCCGATTTTATTTTCTATTTTGTAAAAAATCATTTTAACATGTTTAAAATTTTGTTATTACAAATCCGCGTAAACGCGGATCCTAATCTAGTTATAAATAGTTATAAATATATAGATATAATGAAAAACCATCTCACTATTTTAGAAACAAAAATAATTATTAGAGATTTATCATCATTATTACCAAACTTTGTTAATTGTTCGAGATATGGTTACTTTTGGGCTTGGGCTTTATCGTAAAACCCACATTGTTTATTGAAAACCCAATACATTACATTCTTATTTGTGGAATTAAAAGAAGAAGAAGAACCAAAAACAACGAGGAATGCAAGCAAAACACTAGTAGATGATGATCTCTCTCGTTTGTGATTTATTATTATCTTGGGCTTAAGGAATGTAATGGGTTTTTGAAGTGAGGTGGAATTGGATTTGAATGGTGAGTCTATCTCCGACGAGGTAACCTTTGAAAGGGTCGTGGAGATCCACAAGAGACATGAATCGTTGGAATCCCAGCGACGGCACATCTCGAGAGTACCACCTGGCGACTGCAGCCCACAAGACATAATAATAAGGAGAGGAAGAAGAAACAAGTCATAAACAAGTCGTTTCTGATGTCTTACGTTGCCTCTCGATGTTGTTGGATGGGTTTGTGTTGAGGACTCGGATGCTGGCTTTGGCGTAGACCTTCTCATTCACTCGGAGGCTCTTGTTGGTGTCCGATAACTCCAAGTATATCGACAGGTAGTTGCGCCATCCATCCCCGTCTCCTTTCGGCGCCACTCTCACTTTCCTGCCAATTTTTTTTAAATAATTATAAAATTACCAATGACGACTAGTTGGGCTAATTTGTTGCTCACTCACCAGTTACTTCCGGCGACGGCGATTTCATCGGAGTAGACGAACTTGGACTCTTCAAGTCGAGAGAACTGCAACATCCTCCATGTGAAGTCGCCCTTTTCAGGGCTGTCGAAAAAGGAGAGTCGTTCCGAGTTGTGGAATGGTTTCAAGACAATGACCTCGGCTCCAAACTGGCACTTGTCTCCCACAAGGTACCCATTCTGCTGGTTCAACAGGGTCGACAGCTGTATCAATTTCCCTATTCCCCACTCTGTTTTCGCTGCGTCGAATCGCTGCACAACCGTCTCTGCATCGCCATCAATGAACATTTCATTCATTCATGTCAAAAAGAAAGAAAGAGGCCCAATCGTTGACTCACCCTCCACCACCAAGTACTTGTTCCGGGGCTTAATCTGCACGAAGAAGCTGATTTTGGTGTGAATCTCCCAGCCTTGGGGCAAGGAGCTTGGGTTGTATAGTTTCAAATAGAGAGAGAGATGATCTGCTCCACTGTCTCTAGTGTTACCACTCGGGTACAGTGTCAATGTCCTGTTCCCACACAATCAACCATGTCAATTCATAAAAATATGTATATATGTATAAGAGAGAGGATGATACTTACCAATTGTAACCACCGGACTGAAACACATCTGATTCGTAGGTCTCAGCGCCAGTGCTGACCAATTTGGAATAGGAGTCGAGGTTTAGAGCGTAAGTGGAAGGAGGGGCATCTCTTAAACTCCTGGTGATGGAATTGCTGCTGCCATAGAGCAAGGGCATGAGCTGAACCAAGATAAGACAAGACAAGATGCAGAGCAACAGAGCTGTTGAGCACTTGTTCTTCTTCTTCTTACCATCTTCCAACAACATCATCCTCATCCTCTTCCTCTGCTTTTCGTCTTCTGCTGCTAGTGCTTCAGCTTGTTTTATAGATAAATATCCCCACTTATTCTTTCAACCTGGATGGATTGGACGGGACACTGTCGAAGATAAAGGAAGAATATAAAAAAAAAAAGGAAAGGAGTGAGTGTTAGTTACACAGAGGCGGTTTCTTTTGTTTCCATATTGAACACGTGCTCATCTTGTTTTAACTAAGCGACCCCAAAAAACATGTAACTACTCCATCCACTAACGAATTCTCAAATTTAAGAAGAGAAAGTAATAGTAGAAAGGAACTTTTTTAATACTACAAGTTTATGAATCTTGGAAATAAATTAATACTGATATTTCTAGTGTATATTGTTACAAAAGTAGATAATAAATCTAAAAGCAGAAGCTAATGAGAGTTGTCCGAGACCCAACCGGAGACCATCCCCTCGTCAACGGGCTTGAGACCACCACAGGATCTGGCGACCGATTCAAAGAGTTTCTCAATCTCAGGCGCACACCTGATGAAGGCTTGTTTCCAGAAGCCATATCTTGGATTCTTGATGAGCTCTATGAATGTGATTAGGAGTCCCCATGGATGCGGCCGGTTCACAATTAGCCGTTCCAACAACACTCTTGTTATCTGCTCCTGTATGATCTCCTGTTTCATTCAATGCCCCCAACATAATTAGATTCCCCCACTAAATTTATCAACACAAAGACACACTCCTGAGAGGCAAAAGTGACCCTCACCTGTTCAGACTCGAAGAAGAGATAGAGCATGATGAAGGAGAAGTAATGAGTGTGGTTGTTTGGATATCGAAGCTGGTTGGCTATTGCATTAAGTAACAGGTACCGCCCTTCCGTATCAAGTTCCATACTTAAATACTTGAACATCTGCAAGGCCACCACATTTTGAGCCTGTGTCTCACCGTCCTGTAGCTGCTGAATTGCCTGTTATAAAATTTAATTTTTTTCATCCTCCATTCAGTAAACTTGGGCTTTAAATAGCATGTATTAGTCATTAGACCCCTACCTGCATTCCAGTATATAGCACAAGCGAGTTGATCAATGGTACACTGTAACGGGTTCCAGCTGAGCTTGCCTCGCTGGACGAGAGAAGTAGCTTCTGCTTCAACTCACTCAGGAAAGTTGAATTCTGCTGCCTCGACTGCAGAAATTTGTTTTGAGTATTTCCTGATATAATCCAAAGGGAGAATAAAGTAAATGAAGAAGAATTACCGCAAGATACTCGTCCACGTCATTCTTCATTTGCTTTGCTTTCAGCGCAGCATCAACCTCAGAAAGGATACAGGGAGATTCTACTATCTCAGGCAGCAAATCAATCTGCAGTGAACACCATCAATCAGCCTACAAGGAATATCTTAATCTTTCATAATATACACATGTTGCGCTCTCCACTATCATCTCCAACCTTTAGGTTTGGGGTAGAAGGATCTGGAAGCCTCATGTTCCGTGGAAAAGAACTGAGAATAATATTTCGCATTTGTATGCAGCTTGAAGGAATCACATCACAGAAAGTAAAATGATAATCACAGAGGAACTCCGGGAAGTCATGAAGCAGCACCAGCAACACTCTCAATGTCCCTTTGTATAAGAATTGAACCTACGTAATTGATAAACAAACAAGAGAGAGACCAGTTTAAGTTACCATCAACTAAATCCCTAGTTTTCCATGCAAAAATTACACGAGAGAAAAAGGCACAAACTGGTCCTCCGAGCTCAGCATTTCTCAAAAATGGTTCAAGAAACTGGAGCAAGTCCACTAGCAGGCGTTGAACATATGGCCAACCCTTCTGGCCATTAACTGTAAGTAGCTTGGGCATGAAGCTTCTGTGGCTGACCAACTCTAGCCATGCAAAGCTGGATATTTTATAAGAACCTCAGT
Organism: Alliaria petiolata; assembly: GCA_020283515.1. NCBI lineage: Eukaryota > Viridiplantae > Streptophyta > Magnoliopsida > Brassicales > Brassicaceae > Alliaria > Alliaria petiolata. The sequence continues at coordinate 84,819,160 of JAHZTW010000003.1, read as the reverse complement.
AGAGCAAAATAAATATAAAATACAATTGATCAATCAAAGAAAAGAAGACACATATGTCAACCACATAAATCATAGTTCCTGACAGATTCCCTTTTAATAAACAGGTTTCTGTCCTAACCTGAAAGCGGGAATCTTAAGAGGCTGCAGCGCGTGGAATGCATTGGCAAAAGCTGTGAGAACCTGTAACAAACGATGGATGTTAGTGATAGCAATGAATAGCAGCTACTTCAAGGAAAACAAAACGCACCTGAAAGTTTGCGCCATCAGAACCAGGATCCAGGGAACATAAGTCCAGCAGCCAGTTGATGAACAATCTAAAATACGGTCTTGGATTGAGTGATGTCTTTTTATCTTCTGCGTCCTTTTGAATAGATCTCACAGTGACAGCCATGATCTGAAACCAGAAATCAACATCAAATCCACTCACCTTTTCCCCAGTAATATTAAAAGTTGGATTTATTTCCAATAAATGTATGTGTCCCCTAACCTCCGAAAGAAGAAACAACTTGCTGCTAGACTCCTGTTCAGGGAAATACTGAACAGGTCGTCATAAGAACCAGAAACAGAAACAAAAAAGCTTAGTCGGCAATGTATTTTGGAGTTAATTCTCTATGTTGCACGCCAAATAAATTAGTGAGCATTTACCTTCAAGATTGAAAAAACAAGCTTTGCAAAAATATCGATGATAAGGAATGATGGACTCTGAGCTTGCTGAGGAGATTGCACAGGGCCAGCTTCAGAAGATATACAATGAGTAACAGAAAGTTCCTAAACAAAGGAACACCCAAGTCAATAATGAGGCATCTCAAGATTTTGCAAGTGCTGATGATAAGAAATCTTAAAGGTTAAATCACCAAAAGAATTCGGAAAAAACTCTCTGTTGTATCATCCCCCTTAAGTAGTCCGGTCTGATGCAAATGCAAGACATACTGTGAACAAGCGGTTTCATTTGCACCGGAAACTTCGCAGATTTGATACCAGTTTCTAAAAAGCGTGGACACCTGCCGAACCAACACAACACACCCAAAAACAAAAGCTAAACAACGAGTGCGAGAGATGTATGTACCAACAGAGAACTTAAGAGATAACAAAATATGTAAACACATATGTAGAAGAAAAAAATAATACATAGCATTAAAGTGGAAAATCAAAATTCATATACAAAACAAAAAGGTTATGACGAAAAACATGCATACTAAATGATAATAGCTTCACAGAAAACGGTTCTTCGGAAACCGTTAATTGTAGCTTGCAACTTGATTGTGCTGATGCAAACATTTCAGCTTTTGATTTACTCTTTTGCACGTAAAAATTTTAGATTTATTCAATTCCCGTTCACCAACTAAAAACGAAACCTCTTCATCTATATTGAAGTAAAAAAAGCTATAACATGCAGAAAAATTACCCGAGTTCGGAACCCGGCAGGATCCGATTCCACATATTCCAAGCCGGTATTCTCTTCTGTGTTAGTGATGGTATTGTACACAACCTGACAACAGAGCTAAAGTGTCAAATGAATTTTACAGTCTCGTTACAAGTAACATTCGGTAATGAAATCATCTGAAACCTTTTCATCCTTTGATTGCCTATCATTGTTCTCATTTCCGGTTGCACTATCAGAGATACCACCTGTGTTAGTAACTGGATTTCGTATGATGTCAATTAGTTGTGGCAATAACTCAGGAGCTCCGGATTTTGAGGCAAGCTACAACCAAAACAAGGAAAGAAAAAATTTGTATAACCACCAAATAATAATGTCAAAATTCTTAAACATGTGAAACATATCAGCAAAAAAACAATATTTGAACCTAACCACGATCACTGTCAGCTACCGTAATCCCTAATCCCTAGTTGTAATAAAAACAATATTTGAATCCAATCCCTAGTTGGCATTTTTAATAAGAGGTATACAAGAATGTGCGAGATTGCAACAGCAAACGCAAAAGAATGTTGAAAATGCAACCTTTGCCAACGCATCAACAAGACTGTGGAGCTCTGAAATGACGCTCGACTCCTCAGTGACCAAGGATTGGAGTAGAGAAATAGCAAAGTCAGTGGCGCTCTCTGCACAGCAAACAACTAGTTAGCCACGTTCACTTACCATAAGAACATACAAGTACACAAGAACATAAACAAGTATTTTCTGTTCAGCATACTGTTTCTCCCTCCATCAAGATGCTTCGCCATGTGGACGTTGTACTCCGCTAGGTTAAGCAACTCGCGTTGGATAAGACCGATGGTAATATCTTTGTTGAGCTTCCGCTCCTCCTCTGAATAAATCACCTGTATCAAGAAGTTCCAAGAAAGTTATATAATTATAACTACAAATGCCAAAAAAAACAAACCTAGTATCTATAACCATTTGAGGATTGTTCTTGTCATATATTAACAGTAGGACTACAGGAAATACGCTCGATCAAATACTTATATGATATGTCAGGAAATATTGGCATATTTTGGGAGAAATATCAGAAGCAACAGATCTAAAGCACATAAAAAAAAGTGGAATACAGCAAAAATATGAATACTTAGATCTTGAAAAGGTTGTAACATACCCAGCTAGTGAGTTCTTTAACGACACGCTTACAAACATCACGAATAGCCACAAGAATTGCTAGGTTAGCACTGACGTGAAGGTTACTTGATGCGTTCTCATAAAGAGCCTTGAAAGCTTTTTGAGCGACAGCCAAAGCTGCTTCATCTCTGCTTATACATCTGAGGATGATTTCAGGAACTTCAGAAACTACAGCCTGAAAAATCAATGAGATCTGCAGTAGTTATTAAATTGATATCGGATGAAACCAGATAGGCATCAATTGGAAAAAAACACAAAAACAATTTGCCGAAATTAAGAAACGTTTTCAAAATTAACTATAATTCCATTAATTCTAGGTGAACATAAATGAATAACGATTCTGCATTATAACCACTTAGGCACTAGGAAATCAAGTACCTGAATTTCATCATCTCCTGCATTATTAGCCACTAAGTCCTCCATCTGAAAGAGTTTCAAGAAGTCAACTACATATAATTTGGATCAGCCAAAATAAATGTACCAATGAAAAAACAGAATAGCCGGTTTACTAACCTTCTGAGTAACAATTTCATACTTATCCAGTGCATCTCTCGTGGACAGAGAAGGCTGAGTGATATTATTTCCACCAAGACGCTCCATGGTAGCAGTTGAAGTCAGTGTCTGCAATGATGTTCCAGTTTCCTTGTATATAAATAAGAAGCACAAATTAGTAATTCAATATAAACCTAAGCGAGTCAAAATTTTAAACACAGTAATCTCACTTTCATAGCAGCATCAGAGGATTCAACCAGGCTCAATTCAGAGGTCGAAAGGGGTTTAGAGAACTGAAGACCGGCTGTGTCACCAGCTGGATCAACTTGTGAGCTTTGAACACAGGCAAGATGAAATGTCAGCATGTCAGATGTAAAATAATACGAGGGAAGAAATGCAAAGAGTATTATCAATCTGTGACAGCAAAGAACCTCAAAAGTGAAACTGGAGAAGAATCAAAACCCTCCGCAGTAATATCTGATGGCCGGGAGACCATATCCATTCGAGCGTTTCCAGCACTAGACAAAAAGTCAGAAGCAATTTTTACTGATACTGGAACATAACCACTACCAAGCCCAACATCGCCAGATGAGTTTGCAGCAGCAGATAGACCGTTTGGAGTTTGGGCTGACTGCTTTTGCCAAGGAAGTTGAACGAAGTCCTGAAAATGCACACGTATTGGTTAGTCATACAAACACGAAGCATACCAGAGGCAACTACCTGTTAAAAACAGCACCTCATAAACTCGCTGCTGAGACAAGGACAGCTGTCCCGGTTTTGGGCGGAGGGACTCTGGTATAAAACTGACAGAATTTTGCGATAGCATGTTTGGATCAAAAGAGGAGGATCCAGCACCATCTCTATGCTTTCTCCGTAACAACAATTGCTGGGCAATGTCCGCATCAATAGTTTGTATTGCCTGTAGGGAAACGGACAAATATATACCCGAACTTTATAGTAAGGCTCAATCAAAAAAAAATATAGTAACAAGAAGGAAGTATCTCTGGTAAGGGAAAGTGCCTACAGCCATTTCTAGACCTGTTCCTAGTTTTTTTTTTTCAATCAGTAAAACTAAACGCTGGAACAGAAATAAAAAGCGGGAATTAATATTCTAACACAAACCTTCTCAGTAGCCGCCTGTTCAATGGCAGCACAGCCCAAATCAAGGTTGTCATTGGTGACAAGTTGCACAATTTGTTCAAGAGCTTCATTTGCAATACTCAGACCCTGGAGCGAATTCCGTAGATGACCTGATATTGAAGTGCGCAGGGGTTCCTACAAATACCAGAGAATGCACAATAAACCATATAGGAAAAATATAGATGGTTGGTTTAGACTTTAGTGTAACATGGCAGAAATATAATAGCATAATGTAAACGAGATGAAAAACCTTGCATGTCACATGTGCCAAACTCCCAGCTAAACTCGCAACCATCAAGTGAGCTGCATTATATATACGCTGTCTCTTATACACAGTCACATGTGCCAAACTCCCAGCTAAACTCGCAACCATCAAGTGAGCTGCATTATATATACGTGTCTCATCTGGTTCCAAGGCATAATCCTGTAGTCGAAAAAAAAAAAAATGAATCAATAAATAAGATCAAAACCCTCAAGATTTTCTAATCACAAAACCAAAAAGAAATGCAACAAAATAAAAATGAAAACTGCAAAACTGAGCTAAAGACTGACGCTTGTGATAAATGGGAAATAAATAGTTTTAGTTGAGGAGTGAAAAGTAATGGAAAACGAATGAGAGATAAGGAAAGGATTAGAGACAAGAAACTCAAAAAACAAGCGTGCAAAAAAAAAAAAAAAAAAAAAAAAAAAAATAAACAACCTTCAGCACAAGCTCTTTTGTTGTTTGGCAAGCAATACAAACACTTCGCTGAACAATACCAGACACAATCTCCTTGATAGCTCTGTCCATGGCAAGTGGTACCACTCTGATAATGGATAAAAGTTTTTTGTGTCAAAGAAAATACCTTCAATGACAAACATAATGATTTCACCAGTAGGAAACCATCAGTCACAAACCTCTGAAATGGAAAGTGCATACTAAATCCGCTTAATTTCTGATTGATAACAACATGACTTCCAATGTTGGGAAGTGCTGCTGACAGCTGCTGGCCATCACATTAACAGTAGAAAGGGTATGAACCAAGCATATATATAATAACTTCGAACAAGATTCTTAAAATGAATATCGTACCTGGCTAATAGAAAACGATGGGGATGGAGTAGACTGGAACAGTCCTTGAGGTGACGGGAGCTGATCAGACATGCCTAGAGTTGCCACTTTTTCGTCTTCCATCAAAGCATTAGAATAAACACGTTGAGGGGCTACATACTGAAAAGAAAAAGCAAGGGGCTAAATATTGTTGATAACTAGAAACTGACACTGTAGGTCAATAACAAAAATTACACGTAATAAATAACCTGTGGTAATAACTTCGAGGGAGCGTCTGTATTAGGTGAATTTGCAACATCAAGGGGTAGATCTATTGGCTTAAGAGGAGAAACTGTTTTAGGCTCCGGAATCATTTGTGGTTGAGATATATGTGTTACTCCAAGATCTTTGTTGCTAAAATCAGGATTCCCATCTATTTCTCTCTTCCGATCCTTTAGAAGGGAAGTTGGCGATACTTCCTTCAGATCAACACCAAGGTTCTTAAATAAAACCTGAAGAACAAGACGTGATGAGCACAAACATTGAATACGCGAAGAGAAAAGATGTAAAACACTTATTGATTCTCAAACGGAACAATCATCTTTCCAAAATCCTTATTAAAACTGGATACCTCTATGTCAAACTTCAGATTCATTTTTAGGTTTGGCATTGAATAGATCTCAGCTAGCAACCCGAGTATAGCCATGGTCCAAGGATTGGGAGGCTGATACGCAATACTGTTTTGGCATGGCTCCAGAACCTGCAGTGGCCACAAATTAGAACTCAGGACATCAAGCCTGGAACAGCTAGGAAAACTGATCAACCATCACCAACCTTTGAAGTGAATGGAATGACTGCTATCATCAAACCTTTTTCATATGCCTGCAAATGGAGAAGAAAAACAAAGTTTACTATCTACAAATTGACACAGTTATTACAAAAGAACGAGATCAATTGTGAAGGAAATAGCAGAAAATACCTCCACAATCAAGGATTTTGGATCTATTTCTCGCGCCCTTAAAACATAATTCCTTCCAATTGTCAACTTTCCCAGCCAGCTGCCTAAATTTTTAAGCAGAGATCGCTCTTCCGAACTTGACTTTATGAGCTCTGAACCCAAAAGAACCTTCAAAACAAAAGAAATTAAGGATATAAAAATTTGCAAAACTAAAAGAACACCCATGGCAGCAAATCATTTTCGCTAAGAAATATTTACCTTGCAATTTTCGTAAGTATTTTGAAGTATCTCCTTAAACAACAGCTTGGAATCAACTTTGTCCAAGAACTTCAAGTACAAATCATGAAAATTGGGCTCGATGCTCGCTCTATCAGGTATATAACACATGCCGGAAAAACAATAAGAAGAGCAGACGGGAAACCTCACGTAAATTGCAAACATGAAAACACAACTATTCGTACCTTTTCATAACCATATACTGTGCGAACCAAGGATAGTACTGTTGAGGCAAAATCTCAGCAAACTCTTTCCCTTTAGATTCAATGTTCGCTGTAGAGATATTATTGATTATGAAAGAAATTTTGTCCTGAACATCTGAAGGTGGAGCCTGGAATAAAAGAAGACTTATTCTTGTCATTCATACTAAACAGTTGACAGTTGGTATATTGACAATTCATTATTCAATGTAACCAATAGCAAATAAGTCCAAATGTAAATGCACAACACAGCGAAGTACCTCTATTGCGTTTTCCCTTCTCTCAGCTGCTGCAACCAGGGTTTCTATGTTCAAAGCAGAGCCAAACCCTGTGATAATCGAATATTAGTAACATTTCTTCTCTTCATAAGAAAGAACTATATAATCTATCATAATTCAAAAAATAGTTATAAAACTAAGTAGACTGGAGATTACTCGTCGAAGTGGCTCCACGAGCTGGACGAACAAAACCAGCTGAGGTTGATGAAGAAGTTGAAATGCCGGGATTCTGCAAGAATAACTAGCGAGATGAAATGGAAATTCCTCCCACCGCCAGAAAAGAAAATACAAGAAAAAAGTCACCACCTTAGGAATGACAGAAACATCAACGGAAGTGGTAGATGACGAGGGCAGAAGTGGCTTTGCCTCGTTTGATGGTACACTGGGCATTTTGATGCGGTCATCAATCTGCACTTCATTTTTATGTTGAGGTTGTACAGGAGAAGGAAGATGTACTACAGCTTGGCCAGTTCCAGAACCACTCAACTGCACACGTAAGGAACCAGAAACAATGTGTTAACTTCCTTCTCGCCTTAAATATCCGGAGAGATATTTGATGGTCAGAAAAGATATAGCCCAACCCAGACCACGAGAAGCTTACAGTATTTACATAACGGCTAAAAAGCTAAAAAAACTTAAGGCATCAGACTAGAAACAGACAGGATCAAGCACTTTTCTTTCCTCTTTTCAATACATAACTTTAGCGAATCTGATCTCAAGTTTGAAACAAACGCAGAATCAAATTATAAGAAGATATAAAATAGCTAAAAACGGCAAGACAAGTACTGATAAGGAGATATCACGATAGAATGCAAGACAACAATGGCAAGACGAGTAGCGCAGTCAGTCAAAAGAAAACTTTCATATCAACACTACCTCTCCATTTCCAGGGAAAGACTGTGAGGGACCAGGGTGCGAAACAGAGGCATCTGATTCTAAATTACCAGATGATATTCTTGAAAGTGCTTGTTCAATAACAGTGACTAACTCAGGGTGAGTGCTACGCAGATGAGATATTTGCAAAATGTGATTGCAGTATTGAGGCAACTCAACCAAACGATTCACAAACTGTTCCAGAGCTTTGCTTCCAAACAGAAACATCTGCATGAATCAGGAAAGAAAGAACATGACATCTCACAGTAAAAAACCGGGAGACAGAAATTAATCACAAAAGAATCCATACTTTTGAATCTGCAGGTTTACGCAAGGAATCCAAGACTAGACGCAGGGCCATCCCCAGTGTGAGAGAACTTATAAGCTGGTGCTTGATAACAGAACCTGAAATTTGTACAAGTCGCAACAGATTAAAGAGAATGTATCGACAACAATACAAAATTGAAGAAGAAGTACTCAAACAACATGTCACAGGTAAATTTCAAATTCAAGAAATCCCTCTGAAACACCATTATCTTGCATGACAAACTTGCCAAGAGGTTGCCCCAGTTATAGTAATAAATGTTGAGAACTAGACACAATAGCATGAATGGTTAAATAATATCATGGTATCCTCACTCATAGTAAAACATCCTTTAGAAGACCCACTCACCAAAGAGGATGGAGGCAATTTTCAGCTGTCTCTCGGGATACTTGGGGAAAAACCGATATTCCTCGAACAGATTGGCAATCATGCATTCAAAAATTGATTTTTCCCTGTCAAAAAAAAAAGGACAACGTCGTGATTTTGTTTATGCATGAGGAGCCTGGCAAACATGATAAGATAAATTGAATTTCTCAAATAGGTATAGTTTGTCATAATCAAACCTTTGAACCAAAGAGTCCTTGTATCGGGAAAGCATTTGAACCATTGCATCAACACTCAACTGACCAGAAAACATTTGATGGAAATAAGCGTTTGCCTCTGCCTCAACATCATCACCATATGCATTGGAAGTTGATGAATCTTTAGCCTCGCCATTCTGCAGTTTCGAATTACAATCCAAAATTGCTGAATTGACCTTTTCTATCTCTTCGACCAGTTGAGATGAGGTAATCACATTATCATGAGCTTTTAAAACCTGCAATACATGTTCAAACAAATTAATCTCAATATATATGAAGCAATAGACGAGTCAAATACGAAACAAAATGAGGAAACTAACTTTCAAAAGGGACGCCGTTGCATCCAAATGAAGATCTGATAAAGGATCAGAGGGATGAAAATGTTTGGAAGTAAAATCCTCTGATTCGCTGAAATGCACATTCTTGACAAATTTGAGACACTCCTGAAATATTGAAAACATAAATGTTAGATACCATCTTCTCATCTCTAAAGGAATTAAAGTAATCGAACTTTATTTGTGAAAAAAAAAAGTTACCTCAGCAAAGAGGTCCTTATACACATATAGACAGCTTGGCAACCAGTTCTCAATGTCCAAAAAGCCTCTCAGTGAGGCAAGGACTGCCAATCTGATGCTGAATGGGACTGGAACTGATTCTAAAACAACAGAGAGAATCTGAAATAAATAGATAAAAATATCAAATGGTTAATTCAAAGACACAGAGAAGCTGTTTTAAGAAACTAAACATATTAAGGAAATCAATTGAGCCACCGTCGTAGATTTTAAATACAACATACTCACCTTAAGCTCATGGCAGATTTCAATTATTCTGAGTATGCTGTCTGCTTTAAGATTTTGGGTATTTAAAATCCCCCACAGAACGAGTTCAGCATTCTGATGCCAGAGATTAAGAATAAAACCACTATCCTGGGAATTCGTTATTATCACTGGAAGAATAGCAGAAACCACCTCTCGCTGAATGAGATTATAGGCAGTCTGCAACAACAGAGTTAACATGCTTAGCCAAACAAAAAGGTCAGATTTAGAGCATAGATCATCAAAGACCAGTCATGGAGAATTACTTTGATGTGTGTCATCCCAAGGACCAAGGTTTTAGGACAATATGTGAGTGGATACTGGAGCAACGAACTAACTATAACAGTGTGCCCTCTCTCGGCCAGTTGGCATAGCACATCTAAGAGATCGAGAGATAGCCATGCTTGATTAGAAAGTCCTAATTGTTGCTCATGGCTGTGCAAGTTATTATCTATATATACCTGGAAAACAGATGGTCAGAATAATGACAGTTTCAAGGAAGAACAGCTCTAAAGACAGACTTGTGGTATCTCACCAGCTTCCTTGGAGAATGCATAAAGGTGAATACTTCTGGTGGGGCTGCTATTGCATGCTTAAGAAAGGATAATTGACCTTTTACATTTTTCCAGACAGAAGCGCATACAGCATCAAGGGGAAACGGCTCCTACAAGAATCAGTTTAACACCCTCAAACACAGTGGAAGTGGAAACAACATAATGAAGTAAACATATTCAACAGCCAAAGTAGACAGTATGAGAACACACCTTGCAGGCAGTTTTATATAGCCGCATGAAAAACGAGAAAGACTCCATATTAGGGATGTCAAATCCATCATGGTCGAGATTCTCAATTACTTTCCTCCAGCTTGTGCCAGGAGCCTGCTTTAGCAGGAAAATAAAAATCAAGAGCATGAACCAAATAACACTTAATAAATAAGCTAGATTATTCATTAAATACACTGATAAAAGAAAAATAATTATGCACACTAGTCACACACAAAAAAAAAAGATTAATACAAAGGCTGAAATGAAGTTTTGAAGCTATCGATGATGTTGATTAGACAAAGTATAAGGGTCTTAGATAACTTACGAGCTGCTTGATTGTTTCAATTAGAACGTCAAGATTCCATGACCTTGGCGTGGGAACTTCAGTTGGAATGCAGCAACCAAGGGCCAGACTGAATGTTGAAAAGGTGGTTTGGTTATCTTCAAGATCAGCAAATGTACGAACAACATTACCAATAATTCTTGAGATAGTAGCCTCTCTTAATGGTGCAAAACTAGACAAGATCTCCTTGCACTGTTGGGCATCAGCAGTGAACCCACAACCTAATTCTCCCATGAGATCTCCAACAGCAATTTCCTTGTCAATTTCAGCTAAGATAGCATCAATCTCGTTTTCAGCAGAATCACTGTGAAAATCCACGCTCCTACAGCAGAAGAGGAAACCCGTTGAGTCACAAACAGTACGTATGGATGGAAAAGGGATAAGAGATGAGAGCAACTCATAAGCAGCACCTGAAAACATCAGCTTCGTGAACTTCTTGAGAAAGGATAGGCGATATTGCAAAAGATAACTCATCTCTAGGTTGAGCAGAAGACAGAATCTGTACGAAGGAATCCAAATGCCTGGAAAGGTCCTCAGATTTCTGGAGAAACAAAAGAAGATTCTGAATTTGCTCAGTTGACTCAATCTGGCCAGTATTGGCACACAGTTCCTCAATCTCGGCCAATAATAAGTTTCGTCCTACAAAAAGGAAAAGACCAAGAAGCCATGATCAGAGACAAAAACCTAAGAGATGTGAAAAGTGAGAAACGGGAAGAAACAACCTTACCAATAGTCTTTGCATCAGAACTTTCAAAATCGGCAAGGGCCAAACCAAAGCTAATTTTCTCAGAGAGTGAAAAGTTCAATGCATTTGTCAAATCATCCACAGATTCTTGAGTGACCTCAACATCATTGAGTGCGTGGGAAAGCAGGGTTCCGAGATTTGACTTTTTCATCACATGTTTAAACACCAAGGATACTACTTTCTCAAGCTGCAACGTATTAGGCTGGCTTCTCCGGGTGGTGAAGCAATCTAGGCATGTCTTGAGAACTGGAATACTAGTCTCAGCTCCATAATCAACCAACTGCCATGAGAAAAGGTGAAAAAGCAAGGGAAAGGAAATCAGCAGAGAGCCCATTGTATCATAATGCATTTCTCATTAAAAAAAATCTTTCAGGTATAAGAGAAAGAGCTGTAAATATGTGGTAATTCCTAAGGATGAAGATTTCAGAACACCGTACATAATTAGACCCAGATGCAGATATAGAGTCGTAACCACTGAAACTATAATTAAAAAGGAAACCCGATGTGATGATACGCATAAAAGCAGACAGCCGCGTTGTGTAATTGAGCGCTACTAAAAACATCAGAGAGGAGGCTACAACCTGACAGATCTCTTGGGCGATTGAGCCGACATCGGGATCATTAAAGCTCTCGAGCAAGAACCGGGTATGGCCGGCGACCTTGGACGGAATCATCAGCATGGCGATCCGAGATCCGAAATGCTTGCTAGGGTAAGAGAAGGACGAGATGGGTCTAGGGTTTCGGGGTCCAAGAGATACAGAGAGTAAGCAGCTAGGGAAGAAGATCCGCTGGGAAGATAGATTGGAGATTTTGATCGTTCCAAATTTTGCGATTTTGCGTTTGGGTTGTGGTGAATTTTGGCTTTTGCCCGAAATTGCCACATATATGTCTGTCGAGAACCGCCATTGTTAAGCCCATGCTCTAAATGGGCCTCTCATTACACCATTTTATTAAGTATTAACGGCCCATCCCGATTATTATTCCCTCCTACTATCTCCTGCTTCTCCCACGAAACCCTACCCACTCACTGTGAATTCTATTTATCATCTTTTCCATCTCCAAGTTTCTCTCACTACAAGAAAACAGGTTTTTCGCGACTACAAGTTGCAACTACATATACAGTCGCTAAATATAGCGACTAATTAGTGACTCATTTACTACTCATTTGCGACTAATCCAACGTAGTAGTATATTAGTCGCAAATTTGCGACTAAATATGGTAGTCGTCAATTACTCGCGAATTAGCGACTATTATGCGACTAAAAATGAGTTGCTAAACATGAGTCACAAAACAGTCGCAAAATTAGCGATCATTTTGCGACCCTATTCGGTGGGTTGCTAAATACTCGATTTTTTAGTGGTTAAAGAACACGTGTTATTCGTTGCCGGGGTTGGTGTAACTGTTTTTTGCGACTCAAAAGCGTAGTCGCAAATTAGACGCAATTTAGTCGCAAATTAGTCGCTAAAAAGTCTATATATATGCAAACCTCACACATTCCTTCCCTTCACTCCACTTTCCTTCCCTTCATTCATAGAATCACAAAAAAAAATCGAAAAAAAAATTTTGTTGCTAGAAAAAAAAATGTCGGGAAATTACAATTTTACGAATGGTCGGGAGTGGATGTATAAGAGGTTCGATGAAGCGACGGAAAATTTTTCGGCAGAGTTCATAGCAGGGGTGGATCATCAATTCATGAAATTTGCAAATAGCAAGTCTCTTGCGCAGAGCAATGGCGGTAAGTTTCACTGTCCTTGTAGTGTTTGCAAGAACGACAAATTTATGTCGGGGAGTAAAATTTGGAAGCATTTGTATAAGAATGGATTTATGCCAGATTATTATGTTTGGTATAAGCATGGTGAAGAACTTGATATGGGTTTAGGAACGAGTTATGTTGATACGACGTGGGGTAGTGCGAGTGAAGAATTGGGTAATGTACTAGAAGATAGAAATGTGGATATGGTGAATGATGCATTTCGTGATAACGTTAATTTTGATAACTATCATCAGTATGGTAGTTATCAGAATGTAGAAGAACATGGTAGTTATCAAAATGTAGAAGAACATGTATGTAATCATTCAAAAAAATTCTACAACTTGTTAGAAGGAGCGAGAAATCCATTATACGATGGTTGTCGTGAAGGTCACTCGCAGTTATCTTTAACTGCTCGGGTCATGCAAAATAAGGCAGATCATAATATGAGTGAAAAATTAGTGGATTCGATATGCGAAATTTTCACAGAGTATTTACCAGAAGGAAACCAGGCAACCGGTTCACATTACGAGGCGGAAAAACTGATGCGCAATTTAGGGCTCCCATGTCATGCAATTGATGTTTGCATCAACAATTGTATGATATTCTGCAAGGATGACGAAATGTTAGATAAGTGTCGGTTTTGTGATTCACCAAGATGGAGGCCTAACCAGCAACGCCGTAGGAATAATGTACCATAAAGTCGTATGTGGTATATGCCTATTGCTGACAGATTAAAGAGAATGTATCAGAGCGAGAAAACTGCAGCGGCAATGAGATGGCATGCCGAGCACGAATCAAAAGAGGGAGAAATGTGTCATCCGTCTGATGCGGCGGAGTGGAAATATTTTCAGGCTCAACATCCCCAGTTTGCCCAAGAAACTCGTAACGTTTATCTTGGATTATGTACAGATGGGTTCAATCCATTTGGCATGTCTCAGAATCATTCGTTGTGGCCTGTGATCTTGACTCCATATAATTTACCCCCTGGTATGTGCATGAACACGGAGTATTTGTTTCTTACAATTATGAATTCTGGGCCAAATCATCCGCGAGCTAGTCTCGATATATTACTCCAACCTCTTATTGAGGAGTTAAAAGAATTGTGGTCTACTGGAGTCGATGCATACGATGTGTCCTTGAATCAAAATTTTAATCTAAAAGCAGTGTTGTTGTGGACGATAAGCGACTTTCAAGCGTATAGCATGTTATCAGGATGGAGCACCCATGGTAAATTGTCATGTCCAATTTGCATGGAAGATACAAAGTCTTTTTATCTGCCGAATGGAAGAAAGACGTGTTGGTTCGATTGCCACCGAAGATTTCTTCCTCGTGATCATCTACTGAGGAAGAATAAAAAAGACTTTTTTAAGGGAAAAGACGCTAGGAAAGAGTATCCACCTGAGTCTTTGAATGGTGAGCAAGTTTATTCCTACCGGTTGTGTCGTGTAAATCCACCGAAAACTAAAGATGTTGGTGGAAACGGTCATGAAAAGAAGAAGTTTTATTTTGGGAAGACGCATAACTGGCACAAAGAAAACATATTCTGGGAGTTGCCGTACTGGAGGGACCTCAACCTTCGACATAATCTCGATCTGATGGATATAGAGAAGAATTTTTTTGACAACATCATGAATACTCTTATGCGTGTGAAGGATAAATCAAAAGATACCATCCCGTCAAGATTGGATATTGAAAATTTTTGTTTTCGGCCACTCTTACATATTGATAGTGAGGGTAGAGCTCCTTTCCTCGCCTACTCATTGACAGACGAAGCCAGAACAAGTTTATTGGAATGTGTGAAACATGAGGTCAAATTCTCAGATGGTTATGCTTCAGACTTAGCTAGTTGTGCTGATATGGCTAATGGAAAGTTTTCTGGGATGAAGAGTCATGACTGCCATGTTTTTATGGAGCGATTACTTCCATTTATCTTTTCAGGACTCCTAGATCGGAACGTCCACCTCGCGTTATCAGGTACTAATTACTTATAGTTCTACAAATATGTGACACCTAAATATGATTATTGTATTTTATATTAACCATTTTCAGTTTTAATATATGTTGTAGGGGTTGGAGGATTTTTTCGAGACTTATGTTCAAGAACTTTGCAGAAAAGTCGCCTCCAAATTCTAAAACAAAACATTGTTTTAATCATATGCAATTTGGAAAAGATCTTTCCACCATCATTTTTCGACGTGATGGAGCACCTGCCTATACATCTCCCCTACGAAGCTGAATTAGGGGGCCCCGTGCAATACAGGTGGATGTACCCTTTTGAAAGATTTTTCAAAAAGTTGAAAGGAAAAGCAAAAAACAAAAGATATGCAGCAGGATCGATTGTTCAATCATATCTAAATGAGGAGGTAGCTTATTTCACAGAGCATTATTTTGCCTCGAATATACAAACAAAATCAAGGTAAATGCTATATTAATTAATCACATATGGAGACACATGTTATCTATTCTAAATTTCTTTTAACTAATTTGGTCAGGTTAACAAGATTCGATGAAGGTGAAGTCCCTGAATATCATGTCCGTGGAGTACCTAATATATTCACTCACGTCGGTCGTCCAAGTGGGGAAATGCATGAACTCTGGCTTTCAGAGAAAGACTATTGATGTGCACATGCATATGTTTTGCGAAATTGCGATTATTTTTAGCCATTTGAGAGGTATAATATGGCATAACTTAAATTGTGATTAACATAATCCACAATGTGTCGGTCACATATATGTATTGTCTCATATACGTGTTTGTCTTAAATAGTATGTTCGAAGAGTTTATTTCTGCAAAATATCCAGATCTCTCCGAAAAAGATCTCTCCGCGAAAAGAGCTGACGAATATCATTTATGGGTGAAAGACTATGTATGTCTGAATAATTTTCTTAAGTATGTATATATTAAATATTTATGTATCAATAATTCTATATATTTAATATTGTCTATCTATATGTAGGTTACTTACTGGAACGAAACACATCCTTTTCCTACTTGGGTTCAAGAGATAGTGCATGGACCCGTGAACAAAGCCAGAACTTGGCCTATCTATTTTACAAGAGGATATTTGTTTCATACGCACAATCACAGCGAGGGCCGAAAAACATGCAATTATGGTGTATGTGTTAAAGGAGAGAATTATACTGATTCTTCTGATGAAGCTGATTTTCACGGGATCTTAACGGATATAATACAACTCGAGTACGAGGGGATTGTTAATTTGAGAATTACACTCTTTAAGTGTAAGTGGTACGACCCTGTTATCAGAAGAGGCACTCGGAGGAACAATGCTGGCAATGTAGACGTTCTTTCATCAAGAAAGTACAATAAATACGAACCATTTATTCTAGGTTCGTACATTCGTATATCTCTTTATATATATATTACTTTCTGGATATCATATATATATATATTCAAGTGTAACTTGTACATATTTATTTTGTAGCCTCTCAAGCGGATCAAGTTTGTTATATCTCGTACCCATACACGAAGAAACCGAAGCATTTGTGGCTCAATGTTGTTAAAATCAACCGGAGGGGAAATATTTCAGGAGAATATGTCGACACAGAACCGACTCTTTTGCAACAAGAAAATGATGATCCTGTAATGATGACAACAATTGAAGATCTAGTAGTTGATAACTTGGTACAAGGAGTAAACACAATCAATCTCGATTGTGATGTGGGAGATGCGGAAGCAGAAGATGAATTTCAGTGTAATTTATCGTCTTCTGATGATGACGATGAAGATGATGAAGAATCGTAATAATGTGCTTAAATCATTATGTTAATTTCGGTGTATTTTTATTTTTCAGTTTCTCTTAATTAAACATAATTATGTTGATTTGTATAATAACAAGATTCCGACTAATAATCTTTTTCACACAAACACAAATATTTAAATTAAAAAATACTATGAGTAACAACTAAGAAATGAAATTTAACCAATATCAATTTTTTTTTTTCAAATTATGAGTAACAATGATTGGAAAAAAAAAAAATTATGAGTAACAATTAAAATATTTTGTTCTTGTTTGATTAAAATATTTCTTCTTGTTTGATTTTTTTTCCCACGTTTCTATTCTCTCTTAGTTTCTTCTTCCTTTCCCTATCTCTCTCACCCGCAGAAAACTCAAATTCTTCTTCTCTCTCGATTCTTCTCTCTCGATTTCTTCTCTCACGATTTCTTCTTCATTGATTTCTCTTCTCTCTCGATTTATTATCTATCTCGATTTCTTCTTCCTTGAACCCTCAATCGAGAAACCCTAGATCCTAGATCTGCTATTTTTCGATGGCCGGCGGAAGAGGGAAGAAAGTAAGAGCTCTGATGGTTCGAGGTAGAGGAAGAGGTCGAGGGCGAGATGCATCCGTCGCTGGAGGAACTCGGTCGAACCCTTCCACATCTACACCGATTACGCCGTCGGAGCTACCTCAGCAGTATAATTTCACTCCGGCGCCAGACCCCTCTCCGCCACGGCTTGCCCCTCTCACCCAAACTCAGATGCACGTCCGCCACTTTCCACCACCAACCCAACTTTTCGTAAACAACTCCACGCGTCCACCACAGATCTCTCAATCTCAAGGTCCTTCGTTGAACCCTCAACCTCAGATGCGAAGCTCTTCGAATCCTCAAGGTAAGCTCTTCGTTTCTTTGTTTCAAGTTAACCTCATATGAGTTTTCAGGAAGTTAACCTCAAATTGTCGCTCTCAGAGTTCTTCATTTTTAGTGTTTCTATAATTATAAACGGCGAAGCTCTTCTAATCCTACAGGTCAAATGTCTCCACCAACAATCTCTTCAAATCTTCCGCTGCACAACTCTGAAACACAAAGTAATCAGCCGTCTGAAGCTGAACACTCAAACGATTTGGAAGATGGAGGGGATGATGAGATTGACGACACTGCATACATTGAACCCAATCTCCAGGAAGACCAACTCCGCTATCTTGAGACGCTGCTAAGGACGCCAAACCGTCATCAGTGGACGACTGTCCTCTCTCCACTAAAACCTCAGCCGCCAAATACCACATGGTAAGTTTCCTAAATGTTAAACCTTTTTGATTTAGTCACAGGTTTAAATTTCAGAAGGTATAAATTGTGTCAAATGGTTTGCAACTGTTTTTTTGTTGTCAAATGGTCGATTTTAACTTATATGGTGTCAAATGGAAGTTGCTTGATTGCTTTGATCTCAAAAAATAAATTGTCGCTCTCCGAAAACGTTGTTTCTTATATTCTGATTATTAATGGAAGGTGCTTGATTGTTTGATATGATTGTGAGAGTAATGACTAACAGATATAAACTCAGTCTTACATTTGTAAAGTTTTGACTAAGTTTAGAACTGAGAGTAATGACTAAGTTTTATAGTTTAAAGCTTTCTCGTTTTATAGTTTAAAACTTACTCTGCTTGTTTTCTCTCTGTATGTAGGTTTGGCCGTGACAAGTCTATTTTGGTCCGAAAGATTACAAAGATCTTCACAAACAAATTTGATGATGCATACTACAGTTGGAGTTGTGTGCCTCCGCCACGAGCGGAGCGATACTTCATGGAATTTGCGGTAACTATTTCTTCTTTGTTACGTTTATATGTCCTTTTTCCTCTTCTCTTTACTAACATGATCTTCGCTTCTTGTATTGTAGAAAGAGCACACATGGGATCCCATCTTAACAGGGTTAGTACAAAGACACTTTGTGGCGATTTGTAAGAGGAGGATGAAAGATATGGTCAGCAAAGCTCACACTCTTGGTGTGCGGCCTACCTGGATCAGCGAGACTCTTTGGTCTGAAATGTGTACCTACTGGGAAAATGTTGATGCTGTACAGAGGAGTCACACCGCATCTGCTGCTCGAAATTCTGACTGTGGCGGTCTTGGTCCTCACAAGAACTTCACTGGGCAAAAGTCTTTTAACCAAATCCACCAAGAAATGGTACTTTACATTCCTCTATCTATGCTTCTACAAGTTTATATTTTTGTCTTTCTCTGTTTCTTTTTGTTACATTTTCAGGAAGAGGAGTTGTGTAGACCAGTGAGTATTGGTGAACTTTTCCTGAAGACCCACACAAGACCAGATGGGACTTATGTTGATAGGAAGGCGCAGAAGATCGCAGAGGCGTATGAGAAGAACCTGCAAGCGAAGCGGTCCGAGTTCGAGGCAGAATCTTCACATGGGACTTCACAACCTCGACAGCTAACCACAGACGAGATCAACGACATCTTTCTTCAGGTAACTATGCATCTGATCTTACATTAAGCAATTGCGTTTTCATTCTTTACACATTTGCTAAGTATCTCGGTTTCTTTTCCGTTTCGCAGTCAACTATCGTGAATGAAAGAGGGGATGCTTATGGTATTGGAAGTCTCGGAGAGTCTCACGTAAGCGGCAAGCGCAAGTACCCGGGTAGATCTTCGTCGACTTACCACTCGCTCCAACAAAAACTTGAAGAAGCTCAGCGCCAAATAGAAGCACAAGCCGCTCATAACGCACAGCTTCAAACTGAGCTAGCCCGTCAAGCGGCTGAGCAGCGAGACTTGAGCTTGATGGAGCAATATCTTCGCAAAACTGACCCGGGATACGTTGACTTCCGCGCTTCCCAAACTGGTCCAACTCACTCACCTTGACTTCCGCGCTTCCCAAACTGGTCCAACTCACTCTTCTTCTTATGTTTCTATGTTTCAAACTGAAATGAAATATTTGTATTGTATTTTATGATTTCTTGTAAGACAATGTACCTTATTAGTAATTTATGGGTTATAAGACTTTTTCTTAGATTAAAAACTCATTATTACAAACAAAAAAAAAACCAAAACCAAATAAAGCCAAAATGCTTTTACCAAATTGTTTTTTTTTAACTTATTAGTCGATAAAAGGTCGCAAAATCAGTCACAAAACAGTCGCTAATTCGTCGTAATACACATACAAATTAACAATTTTATCGGCTCAATTAGTCGCTATTTAGTCAGTGAAAGAGTCACTAAAGAGTCGCAAAATAGTCGCAATATTTAGCGACTAATTAGTAACTACATAATTTACGACTAGAAAACGGCTAAAATCAGTCGCAATTTGGTCGTTAAAAAGACGCAAGTTAGTCGCTATTTTTGCGACTAAGTCGTGACTATTTTCACTCGACATTTACGTTGTCGCTTATTAGTCGCAAATTTGCGACTAATTAGCGACTACTGAAATTAGCGACGAAATATTAGAAACTACTTATTTTAGTTGCTAATTAGTCGTAAATCGTGGTTTTGCAACTTCTTAGCAACTGTTTTTGTAGTCGCGAAAAACCTGTTTTTTTGTAGTGTATGTAGTTATGCAAGCTATTTAACTCTAATTTAGCACTGTCAAATTAGTAACCAACAGAATAAAACATATATATATAAATAATTACATTGCAAAAGATAATTTCATGCATACTACCAGAATTAAATATGTACTGTGTAATACGGCTGACTCGGGTCATACATAGTTTTTATTTTTACTCCTTTTTTTTTTGAACAATAGTTTTTATTTTTACTTGATAATACAATATTATAAAACCTTTCACTTCCACAAAAACATTCTAATGGGAAGCTGACTTTCGTGGACTTATGAAGTATAAAAGAAAGAAAAAAAAAGGGGAACAAGACACCAGAAGAGAAGTCAAGTGTCTTAGTTTCTTGATTGCCCACTAACTCGTGGATTTTCAGTTGTCTTTCTTTGAACCTAACAAAGCAAAAGCTTCTTCTCTGAATTTATCTATTTATTTGTGCTGTGGATTCCTATTTGGTGCGTGCCGTACCCATCATTTTCACCCAATGAAAAAAGCATCTTCTAGTCTTTCTTCATCTTCATTATTGGGTTCTTTTCAAATATAGGATCATCATCATTTTGATTCTGAACTTTTAACCAGTACATAGAAAGCTAAAGTAATTGAGAGGTAGGGTTGTCCACTTGTCTCGAATGATTAGATTAATTATTTATCAGACCACCAAAAAAACTTCCGTCTATTGTGTCTATTCTTTCAAATCGACTTCTTCTTTTTTTTTTTGCCTTTTGATTGCTAATCTAACTGTCTTCTTTTTCTTTTCTTTTTATAGAAAGAAAGGGAAAAAAAAAACATTTTCTGTATAAATAAATCATTGTCAATTTAAAAATAAATAAATTCACTGTATTTGCAACTCTGTCACGAAAGACAGTTGGTCTAAATATTCGGTTGAATGATGTCTTAGGTGCAACTTATGAATTGGAAAGAGGACAAGAACTTTAAGTGTTTAAACAACATGATGAACGAAAGAGAATTTCCTCCAAAATGGGACTAAGTAAATCTTGAGGCCACTACGAGCAAGGATCACCTGGGCCCATTTCAAAGATGTATTCACATGTTTTATAGGCAGGCTTATCCTAAGTTTTCATTATTATTTTTTATAATTAGTAATTGTTCCAAGTTTTTATTTTCTGACTAATTCTTTTAAAATAAATATAGCCATTGAATAGTTCACTTATTAGATTTTCTAATGGATATGAAACATGACATCATTTCGACTAGTTAAATTTGAGTGATTAGATCATTTCACGATTAAGAGTAATCGATCTCTCGCATAAACTAATAGAATAATTTGTTCTCAACTTAGAACTACTAGCTCACCACCATTTAATTAGTTCTCATTTTTCTCCATCCTAATCGTAGACTAATTATTATTTATTAGTAGTAGATTACTATAAATATAGATTAGCCTTTACTTTAGAGAGATTAAACTATTTTTTAATGATTTGTTCTATATTTTATAATACAAATAGAAAAATGTTTGCTTCAATATTTTATTTTTTATTTTTTACTTAGAACAAAATATTTCAAATATAATTTAATTCTATTTAATTATTAATTTCTTATTATAAATTACTTTCCATCTATATCAATTTTACCCATGTATTTTATGTTTTTAACAAATTCAAACGTTACCTCAAAATTTGAATTAAGAAATATTACTTAACTTGAATTATTATTATTTATTGTAGGGCTGAAATAATTATTTGGGATCCGAGATTCAATCTGAAATATGCTCTGATCTACTTCAAAATTAAAGATATATGAAACGTCCGAATTTAGATAGTAAAAATTTAGATTTGTGACAAAAGAATCCGGATAGTTCAATTTTAAGGTCCGAATATCTGGATCTAAATAGTAAAATTTCAATGTCCGGATATTTAAATCCGGTTGTTTTGATTATTTTTCTAAAATATCAGATTTATTTTAAAAAAACTGATATTTATTTTATTATTTTATTATTTTATTATTATTAATAGATTCGGAATCTGATAAAATTCGGACATTCGAAAATCACAAATCTGAATCCGGATCCTAATCTAGATATCTTAAAATATCGAGTTCCGTCCGAAAGAAAGACACATGGCATGCATGCCTCTGGTTTTTTTTGTTTTCCAGCATCTAAAAAGTCACACGTCGCAAACTCTACGGTAAGCTTACCAATATGCATGTCGGCCAATCTCTTTGATTCAAACACACTAACTGACACTGACACTGTTCCTCACCAGAGATTAAACTGAAGCGTTACGACCAATATTGGAATCCTCTACTGTTATTTATACAGTTATACTGTTTCTGTAAAATGTTCACAATTTTCTTTTCTATTTCAAGTTAACCATGCATGGCAAAATTAAATTACCGCATCTTGATGAAAGGTGAAAATAAGTTAAATCGAGGAAGGGTGGATGTTAATTGTTGATTAAGAAACGCAAATCGGGATGAGAGAGAGAGAGAGAGAGAAGATGGGGGCATGCATGTGTTTAACATGGCCAACCATACTCCAAAACTATCGCCTGAAATCTGCCACGTGGACCACGCTCCGAGCGTTTAGATTCCAAGCTAAGGGAAACCTCCGGGAACTTCAGATCACCGTTGATCTTGTCTCCCCTCCGATTCTTCATCAGTCACGTGATTGGTGCGTGTAATCAACGCACGAATCAAATTTATAGACTGTGTCTGTCTCTCTCTTTGCTGTGCAAGTCGTCGAGTCGCATCAAATTTGCCATGTTGTTTAACCCATTAATAAAGATAGTAAACCAACCCGGTTTGACAAAGGAAAAGCAAAACGAAACAAACCGCAATAAATATGGTAAAAGCAAACAATAAATGTGTACCAAATCGCATTAAACCTAACCCTCCTCATTAAATTCATCTCAATCCTTCAACATAATCTCATGTTCAATTAAATAAATATGTATAAAATTAGTAAACAGAAGAAATTAAATTACACAAGTTAATAACATTTAGATTTTTGAAATACTTGATAGAACAAATCTATTGGAACAGTAAAAAAAAAAAAAAAAAAACAAATCTATTGGAAAGTTGACCAATAAAAAGAAGGAAACCAGAAAGGATATAAGAGCATGTCCATTGGAGACTTTAAGAGTTGGTGTCTAAAAGTTATTTTTTTGATTAAATTTAAATAAGTTTAATATTTTAAGACACTTTAGTTATGTATACATGTCTAAAGCTCAAAAATAGATCATATATTAGACACTTTTTATTAGTTTTGGATCTTTAATCTTAAAATTTAATATTAAAATAATGTTATTAGATCTCTTAATGTCTCCCATGCACATGCTCTAAACGCCACCCATAGGCTTGTTTCGGGGGTTACTTAAGATTGCATCCAATTAAAATACTACGTACTACTCATTTAACCTCTACAAATCGTAGAATTAAGTAAATGGACACAAACGTTCTTATCCGCTTAAAAGCTGGATCAGTTTTCCTCGCATTTTTTGTTGTTTATTTGAATTTGTTTTATTAATCGTCGCTAACTGTTTGTTCATATTTACACTCTCTCGCTTGCACACCGGCGAGCGTTTCGTCACAAAGTAAAACTTACGTGGTAGAGTCCTTTTTTAGTTTACAATACAATCGACAATTATATGTTTTCAAACAAAACTACAATTTTATGGAAAGAAACAAAAAAATACTATAATTAATTAGTTGCATGTATGTTTTAAACGCGATTACGGTAGGCGTAGAGATGGATCCATAATCGAAGAGTAAAAAAAACAGAAATCAGAAAAGGACAAGAGAGGACAAGTTTCTGCTAAAACAAAAAAAAAACACACACACACACACACAAAGGAGTGACAATACTGTCATTTCACAAAACTCCCCAATTTAAGGTTGGCCCCCTCTCTCTCTATATCTCTCTAAAACTGAAAATGACTGCAAGCAAACCTCTGGTCTACCTGTACATTTACACACACGCATAGTCTAACATATATATATGTATATGTGCATAGGGATATATAATTAGAGGCTTTATTTGTGGGGAATAAACAGTCTAACATAATTCTACAGATTAAAACTTCAAATCTCCTCTCTCTCTCTCTCTCTCTCTCTGTCTATAGGGTAGAAGCAAATTTAAAGATTGCGAAGATCATGGAGAGAGTGTGTTGCATGTGCGGCGACGTCGGTTTTTCCCACAAGCTCTTCCGCTGCGGGCACTGCCGCAACCGCTTCCAACACTCGTAAGTAGCTTCTCATATATATATATATATATACATAGCGGTAGAATGATCATATATGGTTAATTAACGGATTTAATTTCTTAATTTGTATAGTTATTGTAGCAACTACTACAGCGAGTTTGCGGAGCCGACCGAGATTTGTGACTGGTGCCAGAGCGACGACAGGAAGCTGAGCAGCGTCGATAAACATGTTGGTTCTTCTTCTTCGAAGAAGGCTTCTTCCTCCGTAAATCACGAGAACGATTTCACAAACCGATCGGAGTATTCTTCCGGTGGCGGGATAAAGCATAACAATAACCGTCACGATCAAGNGCCTGAAATCTGCCACGTGGACCACGCTCCGAGCGTTTAGATTCCAAGCTAAGGGAAACCTCCGGGAACTTCAGATCACCGTTGATCTTGTCTCCCCTCCGATTCTTCAGTCACGTGATTGGTGCGTGTAATCAACGCACAAATCAAATTTATAGACTGTGTCTGTCTCTCTCTTTGCTGTGCAAGTCGTCGAGTCGCATCAAATTTGCCATGTTGTTTAATTCCCTTATAAAGAGATCGTAAACCAACCCGGTTTGACAAAGAAAAAGCAAAACGAAACAAACCGCAATAAATATGGTAAAAGCAAACAATAAATGTGTACCAAATCGCATTAAACCTAACCCCTCATTAAATTCATCTCAATCCATCAGCATAATATCATGAAAAAATTAGTAAACAGAAATAATATTCATTTCTACATTATGGAAAAGTTGATAGAAGAAATTAAATTACAAAAGTTAATAACATTCAGATTTTTGAAATACTTGATAGAACAAAACTATTGGAAAGTTGACCAATAAAAAGAAGGAAACCAGAAAGGATATAACCGCCACCGATAGGCTTGTTTCGGGGGTTACTTAAACTTGCATCCAATTAAAGTACTAATCATTTAACCTCTCTACAAATCGTAGAAGTAAATGGACACAAACGTTCTTATCCGCTTAAAAGCTGGATCAGTTTTCCTCTCATTTTTTGTTGTTTAATTATTTGAATTTGTGTTATTAATTGTCGCTAACTGTATGTTCCTATTTACACTCTCTCGCTTGCACACCGGCGAGCGTTTCGTCACAAAGTAAAACTTATGTGGCAGAGTCCCTTTTTAGTTTACAATACAATCGACAATTATATGTTTTCAAACAAAACTACAATTTTATGGAAAGAAAGAAAAAAAAATACTAGAATTAATTAGTTGCGTGTATGTTTTAAACGCGCTTACGGTAGGCGTAGAGATGGATCCATAACCGAAGAGTAAAAAAAAACAAAAATCAGAAAAGGACAAGAGAGGACTAGTTTCTGCTAAAAAAAACAGACACACACACACAAAGGAGTGACAATACTGTCATTTCACAAAACTCCCCAATTTAAGGTTGGCCCTCTCTCTATATCTCTCTAAAACTGAAAACGACTGCATGCAAACCTCTGGTCTACCTATACATTTACACACACGCATAGTCTAACATATATATATGTATATGTGCATAGGGATAATTAGAGGCTTTATTTGTGGGGAATAAATAGTCTAACATAATTCTACAGATTAAAACTTCAAATCTCCCCTCTCTCTCTCTCTCTATAGGGTAGAAGCAAATTTAAAGATTGCGAAGATCATGGAGAGAGTGTGTTGCATGTGCGGCGACGTCGGTTTTTCCCACAAGCTCTTCCGCTGCGGGCACTGCCGCAACCGCTTCCAACACTCGTAAGTAGCTTCTCATATATATATATATATATACATAGCGGTAGAATGATCATATATGGTTAATTAACGGATTTAATTTCTTAATTTGTATAGTTATTGTAGCAACTACTACAGCGAGTTTGCGGAGCCGACCGAGATTTGTGACTGGTGCCAGAGCGACGACAGGAAGCTGAGCAGCGTCGATAAACATGTTGGTTCTTCTTCTTCGAAGAAGGCTTCTTCCTCCGTAAATCACGAGAGCGAGTTCACAAACCGATCGGAGTATTCTTCCGGTGGCGGGATAAAGCATAACAATAACCGTCACGATCAAGTGGCCAAGACCGTTGCCGGAACTGCAGGAGGCGGAGTGCCGTCGCCTAGGACGGCCACACGGAGGTACAAGCTTCTCAAGGATGTCATGTGTTAACTTAGATCAAAATACGGAAGACGCTTATTAGGAGACTTATAATATACTGCTCCTTGGAGACAGTACTAAGCTTATAATAATACTCTCTCTCTATATATATATATATATATGTGTGTGTGTGTATAATTTAGCCACCATCGAGAGACCAACCAACAACAACAAAAAAACGTCTTTGTTCATCTTTTTCTCTTTTTCTTTTCATATATATATATGGTCTGTATCTAATGAATGTGTGTTTGGCGTGAGCTTGTGTTTTCTTAATCAGCAAAGATATTAATTAATAAACTGTAAGTTCCGAAAAAGTCTCTTTTTCCCCCTAAAACTTTTCGTAAAAGTCTTTATCATACTAAATTTTGGTGGTGATCTAGTAATAATATAAGATGGTTGTTTTTTGTTTTGGGTTCAAATCCTTGTTAAGACGAAAAGTTATTTTTTAAATCGAAATGTATTAATTTCTGATATTGACTGAGATTATGTACCAAAAATATAAAATTTCCAATGTTCATAAAAACAAAAATCTTTATCATCGACGTACGTATATAGAGGTGATGTTTTCTTTTAAGTTTCATTGAACAACATTAATTAATGCGAGCAAATA
The DNA here is from genome assembly GCA_020283515.1 of Alliaria petiolata. Lineage (NCBI taxonomy): Eukaryota > Viridiplantae > Streptophyta > Magnoliopsida > Brassicales > Brassicaceae > Alliaria > Alliaria petiolata. The sequence goes on along the minus strand of JAHZTW010000003.1, from coordinate 84,791,777 downwards.
AAAGTCACCATGGTGAATCATATTTATAAAAAAATCTGCACACCCTGATTGTCAACAATTGTTGGGTATATAATCAACCGGGACGTGATTGACACTTTGTTGTGGGAATTAATGTGTCGACAAATGGAATATATACATACAAACACGAATGGTTGGGGAAGAAACAGATAATGGAAAAAAAGAAGAAAAAAAGAGAGAATGGATACTATAGTTACTTAATTAGTAGGAGTCGTAAAGGTCGGTGTAATTTATATATACATTCTCCTCCTTTGCTCCTCTCCTTGCTGTTGTATAAAATTTATTATTATGTGCCTTATTGTGTTTTAATTTACCGACTACGAAAAGTTCAAATTCTGTCTAAATTGTATATAAATCAATCTTCGTTAAATAATGATAGAAATAAACGTGAAATTATTTATGAACATATTTTTAAATATTTGATTTTTTTCTATTCCTATTTGAATAAGAATTATGTTTTTTTAATATTGCCCCTTTAAAATATGTTTTTATAATTTACAAGAAATTAATTATTCAGTTTATGATTTTCTATATTTTTTACAATGTAATATGAAATCTTCCAAAATAAATTTGGTCTTAAACATAAATTTTGCAAAATTTTCACATTAACATAATTGCAAACCAATAGAAATAAATCACAATGAAAATGCATAATATAATACAATAAATTTTTATTTTGCTGTGAGAAATATGAATAGAGATTTTACAGTCTTAATTTGTTCTTGTTTTTTTTCTTTTCAAATAAAAATTTTACATTTTTAATTTTTTAATTTTTTCCAATTTTGTTGATTAAACAAAAAAGCATATTAATATTTTTATATTTATTTTCTTTTATTGATAAAATTATTTTCATACATGTCAAATTCTTATCAATATATGTGTCACGATTATATTAAAAACTAACTTTGAAACATAAAATGAGTAAATTCATTTCTACATACTTATTTTGTTTGGTAGTATTATTTTTTGACAAAATTATTTTGTTTAGTAAGAATTTATTAGAGGCTTTACCTGGTAAGTTATATACAAATTAGTAGTATTTTTTTTTCTTATGATTAGTATTTGATTATATATTTTTATAAATTAAAGTTTTTTTAGAATTATTATTGAATTGTATATTTTTTAAACTAAAATTTATTTTTGTAATTGAAGTAGTTTTTTTTTTCTTTTTAAGATAAATAATAAATTATATAATTTTCTAAATTAAAATTTTATTTACTAATATAGTTTTAGCGTTTCGCAATAATAATGGGCTTAAAATGAACTTTCTATGCTCGTCAACTCTGATACTGGCCCATAAATCGCATAAGGTTCACAAGCACATAATCACTTGCAATTTAACTCGTTTTGTAAAAGCCCCGGTACCATGAAAATTTATTTATTTGATAGTCCCTTTCTTCTATTGCTAAAATTTGATACTCCATTTTTTTTATTAATTTATGGTTGTATACGAGACTTTATGAAACAGCGACATATAGATAAAAATGTCCTCCTTCCTCGGATAATAATTGTGTGTCCTGAATGGTTGGGCCATTAATTGGGCTTTTCATCCTCACCCCCACACCGGACGGTTAGGGCCAGAAATGATCACGTGTGGTGTGATGTGAGTGTGAGTGTGGTGGTTGGTGCAGCTGAAAATTAGCTTGCAGACCCGACCCGCAACGGAATCAAGTTGCTGGGCCAGCAAAGTATCTCTCTGGTCATCCAACACAAATGTGACACGCGTGTTTTTGAACAAAGTTAAAGCGGACCCACCCAGCTGGAATTAGGGGAACCATGGCCATGTGCTTGTAACGGCGTCGTATCACCCATAAGTTTTGATCTCATAATAATACTCTACGATCCTCAAAACTCCGTGAGTTTACTAATTTACTACACAAAGAAAAAGTGTGTACTTGTAGTAACTAAACCAAAGTACGTAATTATAATAAAAAATAATTATAAGAAAAAAAAGTACAAATTAAATCCCGGTGGCTAATTAAAATTAAACAAAAAATCGTATGGATTGATGAGCTTCAAAACGGGGGACAAGGAGAAAGTTATGCATATGGAATTATTTGTTAGTAGTAGTAGTATCTTTTATTCTTGAAAAGGGAACCACGTGGTCTTCATCGATGAGTCACTTTCTAAAATTTGGTTTGCTGTAGTTTTCTAGGAAAATTCCAGCAGGCACCATCAGACAAATTGGCAGAGAGTCAGTCAATAATTCAGTTCCCCTAAATGAATAAACGATGAACGAACCACCATGCACCAGTACGCTCCCCGGTCTTTTGCTTTTTTTTTACACCAGTCTCGTTAAGTGCATTTAATAATCAATACCATGTCTTCATTTCACACCCAAAATATTCACTAGTATTTCTAACCGATCGAGTTGTTAATTATTGAGTAATAATAAAAAAACAAACATTTAAAACAATTAACTAAGAAGGTAACATGAGAAAAACATTACATGACCAAACTAAACATCATCATCAATTATAAGATCGACTAACTAAGATGATTTAAGAGAACAGTACAAGAAGCTTAATTAATTAGCAGCTTGAGAAAAACATTGAATTTGAGGAGGAAGACGCTGACGTGGAAGACGACGCTGTTGTTTGGAACTGCCTTTGCCGGAAACATTCCAATGAAATTGTAGGCGGCGAGAGAAGCGCGTTGGATGGCGACGAGGACGACTTTACACCCGATTCGTTCGGTGACTCTGTCGATGATCAGTTTATACATATTTTATGTTTGACTAATCAGAAAGATTATAATTATATTATTATATTAATGTAAATGGATGAGAGAGGTAATCAAGTAAGTACTTGGAGTAGTGGTGGTAGTATCCGGGGTGGATTTGCCGCTGTCGTGGGTGATGGTCGCTGACTGGTGACATTTACGGCGGCGCCGGTTGTGGTCAGCCAGTCGCTTACGGCAGCTGCGTTTCCCGTTGTCGAATTCCGACAGCAAATGGAACCTGTAATCAATCAAGCGCATTAATTAACTAATTGTTATTCAAAGGAAAAACGTGCAGATAATTAATATAGGGAGATAGTATAAGAGTAGACGACGAGTATTAAGTATTTGGGGGTAGAATAAATTAAAAGGGTAAAAGAAAGAAAAGATATATATTTGGGTTGGAAAAGGAGGAGAGAAGGCCATCGGGATTACCCACACCACAGGGTATGTATGTACTCTCTCATCAATGATTGTGACGATCCTCGAGAGAGAGAGAGAATGATTAACTAATCAAAAGGTCATTTCCGTCATTTAACAAAACTAATTAAATGATCCTCTCTCTCTAATTATCAAGCATGTGTACGGACGAAGCATGCCCCCCCCCTCCCCATATGGTCCATATGGGTTTTTAACAAAGGTAAAGGCGTACGGACAAGAAGAGGCCTTAGCTATAATGATGAATCATATACTGTATGTGCCAAAGGGGTGGGGGGGGGATCTTTAGGAGACAAAACAAACCTGCTGCACTGCTGGCAAAAGCGCTGGCTGAGCCCGGCGGCGACAACCGTCGAAGCTTTTGAGTGGAATTCGCAGACTTTGTGGCGGCGGTGATAGTGTTTGGCGTGGCTCAGATCCGCGTTGCATCCCTCCGCTTGGCACCGTGGAGTGCTCAGCGAGTTTCCCATTCCCAGCTCACCGGGTCTCGACCTCCGGTACAGCCGGCTGACGAAATCGTCGTCGGCGGCGGAGAAGTAAGTGCGGCCTCCCAGATTTAGGCCGATCCTGTTGGACGTGAAATCGAGCGGCCGAGAGACGTCGACTTCGGTCTTGGGAATGAGGAAGTTGTAAGATGACCCGGATCCTTGGTCGAAGGAGAAGAGGGCCGAAGCAGAAGGGTGGGGATGGTAGATGGAATCGGAGGAGGCGTAAGGATGAGTAGGAGTGGAGGTGCGTGGGTCGTAGAAGGAGTGATGAAACTGGTTGGTGGTGAGATGAGTGGTGTTGTGACCACCATAGACGGCCAGATGATGCTGGTTAGAGAAGGAAGAGAGGAGCGGCGGTGGGGAAATGTTGTAAGACGAGTGATGATGATGGGTCGGGTCGAAAATGGACAAGGCTCGGGTCGGGTCAGGCTCCTGGTGGTGTCGATCTTCTCCGGATAGCATAATCGCGGAGGGGTTGTCCCATTCGTAGTCCAACATGTTCCAATCCCGAGGAAGATATGCCACGATTAACAAAAGTGAAGAGAGAAAGGAAGAGAGAGGGCTAATAAAGGAAGTGGAGAGGAGACATGTCGGTGCGGAATAGGCTATGGAGTGGTTTTAATAGACTGAAAGCAAGAGACGTACTATACCTCTATTAGAATCAGAGTCTTTCTTTCTCCCTCTGCCAACAGATATGATCAGTGTCTCTGTAAATAACCCTAACTTTCTATTTGGGGGAGGTTCTTCTCTCGAGCTCCCTCTCTCTCAATTTTCTCTCATTATCTCTAAAAGGCTTTACTTTTGTATTTTATTTAATATAAAATGAGAAAAAGGGTATTGTGCCTTAATGTCCTACTTAAAAAAAAAAAGTGAAGATGGAGAAGAAAGGAACTCGTCACATGGGTCGTGAACGTCCCATGTCCAGTGTGAGTATCTGTGCCTTTTCATTAATCTTCGTGTACCAAACATCAATCATATGCCCTTGACTATTTTCTAACTGTACCGTTTAATCCGAATCCGAATGGGAGAGCCCCTAATTGATCTTGCTTTGACAAATACTAGCTCGTAAGAAAATTTAGTGACACTGAATTCTTTAAGTTGTATACAACAGACTCCTGTTAGAAGTTGTGCGTATGCGACATTTTTCATCAACATCGTTTCGAAGAGGAGGCGAATATTATTATTATTATTTTTTTAAAAAAAAGAAAAAAAGAGGAGGTTGTGATCGTGTGGTTAAGGATGAAGGGTGGGTGTAAACGCGTTTGTTCTATATATTAATAATGCTGGGCCCCACGTCTGCTCCTGGGCCATTCTGTTTTGCAACATTTTCATCAAAACCCTATTTTTATTTGACAAACAAAATACTACTACAGTATATGTGTATATATAGCCGTTTCGTTACAGTATATATATCAGTAAATTTGTAGCCGATCAAATGATAAATCTCCTCCCCTCGTCGAATTACACGTGAAGAAATAATACATACTATATATTTAAAAAGGAAAGGAAAAAAAAAAAAGAAGAAGAAGGAAGACGACAAGAAGGTACTGTGAAATGCTGTTGGGGTTTAGAAAGACAGGATGGCAGGCCCGTAAATAAGCGGGAAAGAGAAGGTGGATCGTTTAAGGGAAGACAGAGTGACCGATCGTATCTGCTACGTACTCCACCCCTATTTTTATATATATATATATTATATTCCCTCTCTCTCTCTTTCTTTCCCTCACGCGCCCACGCCGATCGACGGTTCAGATTCCGTGATGACACGTGGCCTCTCGGGGGAGAGAGTAGGGGAATGCGCGAGAGTGAGATGGTAATGAGTCCAAAATAGAAAAAAATGGGGGAAAAAAAGGAGAAGAGCGGAGTGGGCCCCTTTAGGTGCCAAAAGGCTGCCATCGACGTTGACCCAAACGTACGGACTGTCTATTATTCACTTTCTTCTACTCTTTTTTCATAAACACGATGATGAGTTTTGGTTGATTCATTAGGTACACAATTAATGTATTTTTGTTTTGTTTTGTTTTGTTAGGAAGCTGTTAATTCAGCTAAGGAGACAGTTGATGATACATTTATATTCGCTTGTTTAGAAAATACTGAATTCTACTTTAGTTTTTGTGAATGAATCAGCTCTTAACAATTTGCCATGGTTGTACTCAACCAAATATCCAAACACACCGATTGAAAAAAATCTAAACTATGCATTACCGTTGATAGAAAGTCACTACCCTTCCTATTTAGTTTTCGTATGAGTGCATTTGCTAGTCCAGTCAACAACTTTAATTTGTCTAAAAGTAAATGCAGAATCCATCATTAATCTAACCGATTGTATTATCAAAACAGTGGAAGCTAGCTAGGAACTGTTATATATATATATATATATATATATATATATATATATTATGAGCACAACAAAAACTTCAAATAAGTTAGTACCAAATAAAAGAAACAAACGAAAATAAGAAAGGGTGCATAAGAATAGAGAAAAAGACGAACAAGAGGAGGAGGATAATGCTACACCAAACGTGTTGCCTTGTCAACATCTCTTAATTGAGAAACCACTTATTGCACTTGCTCACTCCCTTGTCTAAATCCCCACCATTTGTTCTTCCTTTGTATATATACATGCCTGTGTCAGTGTGTGTGTGACCATATGTCTAATTTTCTGTAAGGGTTTTCAATGGCCGTAAAAGGATTTAAGCGATTGTTTTAGATTTTCATAGGCAAAACCACGTAGATTGATTTATTCAAATGTACAAATCAAAGATTGAAAGGAGAAATGTAAATGTGTTGGTGGTGCAGTTACACAAGTACGGTGGTGAGTTGGTGACACCTTTTTTGAAGAAAAAAAAAATACACGCACGCTATTGTGTGGGTCCATCTCTCTGTTTGGGCCTTATGTTAGCCGGAATTATTTTATAAGCCCATTTAGTCATTTTGATTGGGCTTCTGATTATGAAGAATGTTTTTGTTCAGAGCCTCGCAAGTTAACCATCGTCGTCGTCGTCCCTACAATCTGACTGACGGCCGGTGGTCTCTGCAACTTGGTTCCTCAATGGTTTCTGGTGCACGACTCCATGCTCTGTTTGTCTCCAAGTCTGAACGTCCTGTGCGGTATCGATTCCTTTCCTTGTGCTTACCACACGCATTTGATTGGCTGCTTCTCTCGGAAACTGCTCTTTTCGAAGCTAAAATCAGTCGGATTCTTACAGGTGTCTACCAGCTATCCGATCCAAAGTTTGCAACCAAGGATCAGAATCTTCGGCCAAATCAAAACTCGCCAGGTCCATGGCGCGTGCTGTGAACTCGAAACCTTGGTCAGACGAAGTCGAGTCTTCGCTCTCATCTCTTCATCCACCCGATTCCTTCTCCAGGACCACCGTTCTTCAAACCCTACGCCTCATCAAGATCCCTGCCGATGGCCTTCGGTTCTTTGACTGGGTTTCCAACAAGGGCTTTTCTCACAGAGAGCAGTCTTTTTTCCTCATGCTGGAGCTCCTAGGTCGAGCTCGGAATCTCAACGTGGCTCGGAATTTCTTGTTCTCCATCGAGAAAAGGTCTAATGGTTCCGTTAGGCTCGAGGATCGCTACTTCAACAGCTTGATTAGGAGCTACGGAAACGCTGGGCTGTTCCAGGAATCAGTGAAGCTGTTCGAGACCATGAAGAAGATGGGTATCTCGCCTTCCGTTGTTACATTCAACAGTCTTTTGTCGATTTTGCTCAAGCGTGGCAAGACTGGTATGGCCCATGATCTGTTCGACGAAATGCGTCGTACATACGGGGTTACCCCAGACTCTTACACTTTTAACATATTGATAAGCGGGTTTTGTAAGAATTCCATGGTGGACGAAGCCTTTAGGATGTTTAAGGAAATGGAGCCGTATAAATGCGATCCTGATGTTGTTACATATAACACCATCATCGATGGGTTATGCAGAGCCGGCAAGGTGAAGATTGCGCATAAAGTTTTGAATGGAATGATGAAGAAAGCAACGGATGTGCATCCCAACATTGTTAGCTACACCACTCTGGTGCGAGGGTATTGTATGAAGCAGGAAACTGATGAAGCATTGTTTGTGTTTCATGAAATGCTGAGTAGAGGGCTTAAACCAAATGCCGTGACTTACAATACTCTGATTAAGGGCCTCTCGGAGGCTCAGAGGTATGATGAGATCAAAGAATTTTTGAATGGAGGGGATAATACATTTACCACTTTTGATCCAGATGCCTGCACTTTTAATATTCTGATCAAATCCCACTGTGATGCTGGATATCTGGACGCAGCGATGAAGGTGTTACAAGAAATGGTGAATATGAAGATGCATCCTGATTCAGCTTCATATAGTGTTCTGATTCGTACTTTGTGCCTGAGAAACGAATTTGATAGAGCCGCGACACTGTTCAATGAGTTATTTGAAAAGGAAGTATTGTTAGGAAAGGATGGATGCAAGCCTCTAGCTGCAGCTTATAACCCAATGTTCGAGTATTTATGTGCAAATGGGAAAACGAAACAAGCCGAAAAAGTTTTTAGGCAGCTAATGAAAAGAGGGGTGCAAGATCCACCCTCTTACAGGACTTTGATCACGGGTCACTGCAGAGAAGGTAAATTCAAGGCTGCTTACGAGCTGTTGGCTCTAATGCTGAGGCGGGAATTTGTGCCTGATCGTGAAACCTACGAGTTATTGATTGATGGGCTACTAAAGATAGGTGAAGCTGTTCTTGGTCATGATACTTTACAAAGGATGCTAAGGAGCTCTTATCTTCCGGTTGCAACCACTTTCCATTCTGTACTTGCAGAACTTGTGAAAAGGAGATTCGCTAACGAGTCTTTCGGCTTTGTAAGGCTAATGTTGGAAAAACGAATAAGACAGAACATTGATCTTTCAACGGATGCTGTCAGATTGCTTTTTAGCAGTGCTCAGAAGGAGAAGGCATTTCTGATTGTTAGGTTGCTTTATGATAACGGGTATTTAGTTAAGATGGAGGACTTGCTTGATTTCCTCTGCGAGAATAGAAAACTACTTGATGCGCATAGACTAGTTCTGTTTTGTCTGGAAAAGAGTCAAATGGTAGATATCGGCACATGCAACACAGTCATAGAAGGACTATGTAAGAATAAGAGACACGCTGAAGCGTTTAGTTTGTACAACGAATTGGTAGAGTTAGGAAACCACCAACAGCTTAGCTGCCATGTGGTTCTGAGAAATGCCTTAGAAGCTGCTGGCAAGGTTGAAGAACTTCAGTTTGTGTCAAAGAGGATGGCTACACTGAGAAAGGCAGATGATTGCTATGGACTAGAACAAGGGATATCATCATAAATCTTCTTGACCCAGAGGTCAAACTTGGAGTAATATGTATAAAGAGTTCGGCAGGCCCTTTATGTTCCATTCAAGTCCCAGTTGTTTGGAATTTTGAATTTCAAATCAGCAGAAAAATTCCCTGTATTGGCATGAGTCTCTTTGTTTCCTGGTAAAGCGGGTTCCTTTCTCTGTGTTTCCATTTTCCTTTTTGTGTAATAATAATATCATCCAATTCAACAAGTTTCTTTTCATTGTCTCTTATACAGGTCTCTATATTGATGTGTCAACTCTCTGTTCCTAACTTTCACCTTCATGAGACCTATTACTTCAGCAGATTAGGCTTATATTACTTATCCTGGGAGAAGAAAAAAAAAGGATTTGTTGCCTCTTTCATGGTCTTTTTTGCATTTCTAACCAACACAAGCCAAAGAATCACCAAACCCTAATAAAATAACCAGTACTCTCTTTCCATGATCCTCGCTCATCAACACCAAACTCTCTCCAAGAAAACCTCAACCATTCCTTTATAATCCTTTGCCTTTGTTGATATTCTGCATCCACCGCCTTTCTTCTCAACAATCAACTGAGTTTTCTTCCATTTGCACCTCAAAAGAGATGTTGAATTCCGGGATGAATGGTGATGAGAAGCAAAGCAGCATAGTCACAAGGCGTGTAGCTAATCCCGGGAAGGCAACAGTGCTTGCTCTTGGCAAGGCCTTCCCAAGCCAAGTGGTTCCTCAGGAGAATCTCGTGGAGGGATTTCTACGCGACACCAAATGTGATGACCCCTTTATCAAAGAGAAGCTGGAACACTTGTGTAAGCCTCACTCTCTTTATATATATATATATATTTTTATCACAGCTATGCTCTCTCTTGTGAAATGCTGAAGCTCGCTAATGTTTTTGTGCTGTTGTATAGGCAAAACCACAACCGTGAAGACGCGTTACACAGTGTTGTCACGAGAGATACTGGATAAATACCCTGAGCTAACCACAGAGGGCTCACCAACAATCAAGCAAAGGCTTGAAATTGCAAACGAGGCGGTTGTGGAAATGGCATTGGAAGCCAGTTTGGGTTGCATCAAGGAATGGGGAAGGCCAGTGGGAGACATCACTCACATTGTCTATGTTTCCTCAAGCGAGATCCGGTTACCGGGTGGTGACCTGTACCTCTCTGCAAAGCTAGGCCTGAGGAATGACGTGAACAGAGTGATGCTGTATTTTCTGGGATGCTACGGAGGTGTGACAGGCCTCCGCGTGGCGAAAGACATTGCTGAGAACAACCCGGGAAGCCGTGTTCTGCTCACAACCTCTGAAACCACCATTCTAGGGTTCCGGCCACCAAACAAAGCTCGTCCCTACGACTTGGTCGGGGCTGCTCTGTTTGGAGATGGCGCAGCTGCAGTGATCATCGGAGCAGACCCGAGAGAGTGCGAAGCTCCTTTCATGGAGCTGCACTATGCTGTTCAGCAGTTCTTGCCGGGGACACAGAACGTGATCGACGGGAGGTTGACGGAGGAAGGCATAAACTTCAAGCTAGGACGAGACCTCCCGCAGAAGATAGAAGAGAACATAGAAGAGTTCTGCAAGAAGCTGATGGGAAAGGCGGGTGATGAATCCATGGAGTTCAATGACATGTTCTGGGCTGTTCATCCAGGAGGACCTGCTATTCTCAACCGCCTGGAGACAAAACTGAAGCTGGAGGGAGAGAGGCTAGAGAGCAGCAGAAAGGCGTTGAGGGATTACGGAAACGTGAGCAGCAACACCATACTGTATGTGATGGAGTATGTGAGAGATGAGCTGAAAAAGAAAGGCGACGCCGCACAAGAGTGGGGACTTGGCTTAGCTTTCGGACCTGGAATCACCTTCGAAGGCCTTCTCATCCGCAGCATCACCTCTCCCTAATTTCAAATTGTCACAAAAGAAAAAAAAAAACTTATTGTAAGCCATAATTCGAAGTGTTGTTGTATTTGATTAAATATATAGCATCATGAGATGAGCATTGTTAAACCACCACATCTCTATATAATAATAGCATATGTGACTAAGAAGAATGTTGGAAAAAGTCAAAAGCAGCACCACGTGTCATTAAAGCAAGGACTCATCTACTTGGAACCACAAAAACAAGAAGACACCAAACCCGTTACTTCCACTAAAAACAAGGGCTTTCTCCTTTTTAATTCGCACACCCCCAAACACGTACACACACACACACGCATCGAGCAATGAACTCATCATGCATCGATTTCGTCATGTTCAGTCGCGGACAACACGATGAGGACAACATGTCACGTCGTCCATGGAAGAGGGAGAGATCGACTCATCTTAACTTGTCTCCAAACGAAGACGAAGAGCTTGCCAACTGTCTTGTCTTGTTGTCCAATTCAGGGGATGCTTATAATGATAATAATAACAATGGTCATAACAAGCATGGACATGGTAAGGGAAAATCGGTCAAAAAACAAAAAACCGCACAGGTCTTCCAATGCAAAGCTTGCAAGAAGGTGTTCGCGTCGCATCAGGCATTGGGTGGACACAGGGCAAGCCACAAGAAAGTCAAGGGCTGTTTTGCGTCTCAAGATAAAGAAGAGGAAGAAGAAGAGGAATACAAAGAAGACGACGATGAAGAGGAAGAGGAGGACGATGAGGAGGAGGAAGAAGACAAATCAACGGCTCACGTAGCAAGAAAGAGATCCAACGCTCACGAATGCACCATCTGTCACCGCGTGTTCTCATCGGGACAAGCCTTGGGAGGTCACAAGAGATGTCACTGGTTGACACCTTCCAATTATCTTCGTATGACGCCACTACATGATCATTCCACTCATCATCATCATTCTGCCGGAAGATCTCAGCCGCTAGATCAACCATCTCTAGATCTCAACTTAGCTTGCCAAGAGTATTCCGTTGATCCACCAACGGTCATGAGCGTAGGGATGATTGGGAGAGATGGTGGTGGTGGCGGCACCAATCACAACGCTACTTCATCGTCATGGTTAAAACTCGCAAGTGGTGATTGGTCTTGACAACTGACTAATGAATTAAGTTGCGCTAATTTCATTCGTTCGTTTATATTCTTTACACACAATTAAGTGCATTAATTTATAGAGTTGTATGGATCATTTTATATATTAATATACGCTTTACGCCATCTCATTGCTAGCGTTTTAGAGACCCATATCTAGCTTTGCTCTAGCTCAATATATCTATACATATTTAAAAAAATATTGTTAGTTTGTTATCATAAAAAATAGAATATATATATATATATATGTATTTTAAATAAAGAAATTACAGTATATTAAAAACTAGTTGATACAAGCGAGAAGAACTGTAATTACATTATCACATATAAATGAATCAAATAACTACTATTGCAATATTGATGACCAAATAAAACGCTCTTACAACACCGAAAACGCATGAACATTAGTCAACGAAATTAATAAATTTGGTGGGTCTTAATTAAGCACGATTGCAAAGAAAGGTTCATGTTTCTCAATACGATTCTATATGTATACCTATAGATATAGTTTTGGAAAAGTGGTTGCCATTACAAGTTTTGAACTTTTGACTTTAGGATGTACTGATCAACCAAGAACCCAACTATCAGCTGAAAACTAGGATTAGCGGTGGAAATCAGATGAATGTCAACTGATATCAAATCTCTCTTTGAAAAGAGCTCAGGTAGAGTATAAGATTCTTTGGACCAATCAAAAGATCTTTAATCAATTAAGTTGAAGACATGTGTATGTTGTATGGTATGATTTTCTAATCAGCAGCGCGTTGACACATGTATGAGCTCGCTTTTGAAAACAAAGAAATATATATACTGGTATAGTATGGAATACTCTCGTTACAACGAGTTAGTGCAAAGACATTTACCCGGGAACTGTCTTTGCTCTATGTATTTCCACATCAGAGATGCACCATTTCTGCTTTATATGGATGGAATTAACCTTTCTTAACAAAAGGCAACTTAATTTTAGTTAAGCTTATTGAAAAAACAATACTATATATATAGATACCGAGTAGCTTCCAAATACGAAATGTGGTGGACACGTTTTAGCATAGTCAAAAAACTTAACTTTGCATACATGCAGTTCAGTTTTTTTTTTTTTGGGGTTAGCAGCACTTTTAGAGTTGATCAATTGTACTTATTTTCCCCTGAAAAAGACTATACTAATAAAAGAGAGAGAGAGAGAGTCGACGAAGGAAAAAGAAATTACAAAATAGTCAACACTAACTTTAGGAGGTGGCTGGAAGTCAGCAGTTTGGTTGTACGTGTCGATGTGCGGTTTGAAGAGAGTTGGGTGTATTTGCTACACACATAAGTATTAATAATAATATAGCATTGAAGAAGATTACTAATTACTCAATTTGAAAGGGTCAGTGTATGTGTTGTTCGTCGTTACAACTTACAACAAACCTCTACAGTTTTTTTTTCTGTAAGCGTTGCTACTACACTAGCAAACCCCACCGTTTTTATTTCAAACAAACAAAAAAAACATTTTTTAAATGCTGTTATCAAAAATCTTTCTATCAACGTATGATATATTTCCAGTATGATGATATTTTCAGTTACATAGTACTAATCTACTTCATAAGTTTTTAGCAATAAATATACTGAACTGAAACTTAAAGTTAAAAGATCATAAGATTTTTTTTATTTTCTTGATATTTTAGGCCAATAGAAGGATAATTCTGGAAATATAAGAAAAAGTCAGCGGGAGGAATAAATAGAGAAATAAAGGGGCGAGAGTCGCATGTTACATGTTTTGATCAACCGCCCTCTTCACTTCATCAATTCTCTCTCCCTTTTTTCTTTTTCTTTCAATTTGTTAATACATACTGTATAAACAAATAACAAACATTTTTGACAGAAGAAACAAATACATTATTGAGATTTGAGATATATATTTACAGACTTATTATGCTTACAGGTCTTTCTTTAGCCGTTTCGATATATATTAAAAGAAAGTAAACTGCTTTGGTCGATATTCTTAAGTATTCCATTAATTAGTAGGCAATAATAATACCCTCTTCTTTTCTAATTAATCAAAAAAAAAAAGAAAAAAAACCTTTTCTTGTTGTTGGGAGTTCGTATATATTAGCTTAGGTGTTGGTGGAAGAGTGCTTGTAACCTACTCCGACTTCTTCACTGCCTTTATCTCTCTCTCTCTCTCTCTCTTTCTGTCTTCTCTGTTTTTTTGTTTGCTCTGTTTTCTTCTTCTTTGGAAATGGAAGAGAAGCATAAGTGTAAGCTATGTTGGAAGAGCTTCGTTAACGGAAGGGCTTTGGGAGGTCACATGAGGTCTCACATGCTTCATCATCCTCTCCCGAGTCATCTCGATCCCAACCCCGAGTCAGCTTCGTCTTCGATGGCGGATCCAGGGTTTGCTCTCCACGACAGAGAGAGTGAAACCGAATCATCCAAAAATCCGACCCGTAAACGATCCAGGCTAAACCGGAGATCCATCTACGTCTCATTACGTCATCAACAACCCGAAGAAGGAGAGAAGAATAAAACAGCAGCGGCAGAGATCAAGACGATGAAGATTGGGCCGCTTAAAACGAGTCAAGAACCCAGTGAGTCGTGCACCGAGCAGGAACCGGTGAGCTCGGTATCGGACGCTGGGACAGCAGAAGAAGACGTGGCCTTTAGTCTGATGATGCTATCGAGAGACAAGTGGGAGAAGGAGAAGGAAGAGGAAAGTGATGATGAGATCAGATGGGAGAAGAAGAAGAAGAAGAAGTGGTTCGAGTGCGAGACTTGCAAGAAAGTGTTTAAGTCGTATCAGGCGTTGGGTGGACACAGAGCAAGCCATAAGAAGAAGAGAGCTCTCGAAGGCTCTTCTTCTTCTTCTTCTTCTTCTTCTTCTCTGATTCTTGTATCAGATGATAAGAAGAAGAGTAGTTGCCATGAATGTCCAATCTGTTTGAAGGTCTTCTCGTCTGGCCAAGCCCTCGGAGGTCACAAAAGATCTCACGCCACCCCCACCGGATTAGACAAGTCTCCGGCGAAAAGAGGAGTTATTAGCTTCATAGATCTCAATCTCCCGGCGCCATCTGAGGACGAAGACTTGGTCTCTTCGGTTTTCAATGCGTGATCTCAGATTGGTCAATAATATCACTTTTCTCTTTTTTTTTGGAATCAAAGACCATTCTACCAAATACCTCCGATCTAAGTGTATTTTTTTTTTTTTTTTTGATGTAAATGGTCAAACATGTGACAAGAAACAAGAAAGAAATCAGCCAAATCATGTGACATCATTGCAGCCTAGTTCATATTTACATATAAGTCTGTTTGTTTGTGTGGGAAAATGGTAAAGCATGAAAGCGTGAGTGGTTGTTGCTCTCAAGTGTGTTTCGTAATGCAATGCCCAAATCTATATCACCTTTTGAACCAAAAAGAAGAGTTACATGACTTTTGCCGACTAACAAAAACGCAAGCTTAAAGGGCTCTTTCTCGGTGACGGTTTAACTTAAACTAATCCCGCATGTTGTAATATTATAACTACATTAGACAAAACTTTATTCATCTACTAAAATGTAGTTTCTTGTTATTCAGCTGTTTTGTAAAACCTTGGCAAGTCACTCGTCTTCGAATTCGAGGAATTTCATATGATATGATGTGCCCCACAATAGCAGATGCTTAAAATGATGATATTAAACAGCTAGTTTTTTTTTTTTTAACGAGAAAAAGGTAAGACTTATTTTTCATTAATATATAGAGTTAATTATGACACAAACTACACATAGAATATGATCCACCAAATTGATTGATATTAAAAAAAAATGATAAGAGGAGAAGCAAGAACAATAACAAGTCAATGTGTATGCTGGTCGACTAATCCACACTCTTCTCTCTCAATTGTCTTTCTTCTCCTAAAAGATTTTCAAGACTCGAGCTGCCTCAAGCTCACCAGTATTGTGGGTTGAAGGGCTGAGCAGGAGCCACTGTTATGTCTTTCTCCGACAGCAGTTTCAGCTTCTGCGAGAACATTTAAAACAGTTGGAAGATTCTTTTAGATTCTCCATAAATCAGTCATTGAGGTTCCATGGAGTTTTGTCTTTATATCCATATCAACAACTGTTCATAAGGTTTTTTTTTTGTGTGTGTTACCGTGATGTATCGTGGAGGATCGTCGAAACTCGTGGAGCCTAGTACCACTTCTCTCCTCAAACTGCTTGTCAACTTGTGGCAAACTCGGAGCTGTCAAACAGCAAAAAAAGAAGAAGTTAGGCTCACTTTCTCTCTGTCACAATGCTGACAACAAGATGCTGACAAAGTAACATAAACATTCACTCAGCTCGGATTTGTTTGTATGGTATACCTCGGATCTAGTTGCCCCACCAATAATGAATACAAAGATGCGTTGCCCCAGCTTCTTCAAGTCCGTGGAAGCACTTTTCAACACCGAGTCACTGTGTATGAAGAAAGCTCAGAAAAGAAGAAAGCAATATTGTAAACTAGAATGGTTAAGAGTGCCTGCCTGGAATATCCATCGTCAGAAGATTGAGGACGTGCCCAAGTTGCAGTTCGTCTTGATCTCATAGAATGAGGGGTGGCTTTCCGCTCTGGAACCGCTGTAGGAGCACAAGTCTTCCTCACTGATCCTGTTCGGGGTTCGCTCTCCTCCTTGTGACTTGATTGGTTCATACAGAGATAGTCGCTTTTAGATAGATCGCCTTTCACGAGTTTCTCAAGCAGCTCCTGCCAACAGCAACGATTTTATCTCAGCCACCAATTCCACTACATAATACAACAGCTCCTGCCAACAGCAACGATAAGACGGGTGTTCATCTACCTCGATCATAGGATAAAACCGGAATAGTTGCCATGTTTCTTCTTCACCAGACCGATCTTTCCTGTTTGCTTGTTTTGTCTATGCCAAGAGAGTCAGATTCTCATTTGGTGATCAACAGGGATTTTCCACACACAAAAAAAAAAAAAAAACTGTTTCCTTGTTTTACCTTTCCGGCGTCGAATTTGAGGGAGAAGCTGCCGGATTTAGTCTTGCTTTCAGGAGATCCGGCAATCAATTGCATGTTGCTTATAACCTTCATATCCACGGGTGATAATCTAGCAAGCTGATAAAATATATATTAGCAAAAGCTACTCCATGCATTACAAAGGGGCTCTCTATCACACCAAAAGCTACCTGCATTAGCTTTACGCCCTTGTCACCTTCGAACTTCTCTGGGTACACTGTAGCATAAATCATCAATAGTCGTAATTTGTTTTCCGGGTTTGTGTCCTGCATTTTTGTACCAATGTCAAAAACTAAATCTTTGGATTCCTTATCTTGTTTCAAACCATTTCACCTGATTTGTCCTCAGAAAATTGATAACGTCCTTGGCACCTGCGTCTCCAAAAACAAGATCTTGTTCCAGCTGCCCTAGATCCCGAAGTCCCGTATCTCTGATTATTCTGTTTATTTTTCCAGCTAGCTAAATTTGATTATAATACCAAAAACAAAAAAAAAAAAAACTGTTTACTGATCCCTGCAGATTCTCAACTCTGTTTGATATAATTTAATGGCGAGACCAAACCTCTACATGATTGGATAGTTTATCAACTTGTTCTCCATATTGTGGCAAAGCCTGAACTATTTTCTGCAGATCACGAGTAGACAACTCGCCACCGTCTCTGCGTCACATTAGTCTAATGTCAACTATACATATCAAGCAAGTCGGTGTGGAATAATACAACCAGATCACGGAACACAAGAAACTAAAAATGTTCAAGATATCAAACTTCTTGTTAAAACTATTTGCAGATATATGAATTTGGGAAGATAAATTCTTAGCACTGACCTTGATCTCATTTGTGCGGCTTTGTTCTTTGAGGCAAAGTTGGTCATTTTCTCATGCAAACGCTCGCTAGCCTAATTATAGAGCAAAGAAAGAAGGTATCCGTATCAACATGGTGAGCTATTCAGGGAAAGATAGATGTTCATAATTGTGTTGTTATACATCTGCTATATGTGTGTGACGAAGCTCAAGCCACACTGGATCATGATCTTCAAGCACTATCTCCTTTTTCTCTGGAGGCCCATCAGTTTTACTGGGAACCTAGAATATATAGGAAGAGGGAAATAGAGAAGTAGAGTGAGCCAATAAGGGCTAGAATGAAAAAAACAAAACAAAGAGTTACCTCAATAACATGTTTATTCCCCTCCATATCAAGCAAATCATGGCACATAGCATCATAGGTCCATTCATGTATGATAGGAGCGATCTACAGTTACACATTTCACTCTGTTCAGAAGCAATTTATCAATATTTGAGCTTTAAGGAGTATTTGTATTAGATGAGCCTTAAAACCTGATCCACTGATCTATCCACAATGAGCAGCTCACATGTTTCGGTCTGGGGGAAGTTGGGAATGGCTTTATATTTTGAGATACAATCCCAAATAGCAGCAGCAAGCTTTGACGGAACCAAGTCCCGTGGTGCCGTGGACTTAGCAGCTCGATACCGAACAAAGGGTAGCTCCTAAGAAAACATAATAAGACAATAAAGAAGACCAAATTTGAAAGTCGTTGCAGCTACAAGAGGAAGAAGAGATAGTAGCTCTCCCTTGTTTTACCTTCAATGAAGCAAACACGGTAGAAATTCTAGTAGCCATCATATTCAAACAAATGTTGAAATGGCGTGAGTTCTCAGCATCTTCAGCATAGAGCGTTTCCAAAGCTTGCTCATGATCAGTTAAAAACGCCTGAGTAAAGGTGAGACGATAATACCATAAGTATTTATTACTTGAAGATGTTTCAGCTACTAGAAAGATGAAAGAATAGTAGTAGCAACCTGATTATCAATGGGGAAGTACTCCATGTTCATCTGCAGGAAAAGTAGTAAGAAAATCAGGAGCGCAATAATTTGATTACTAACAACAAGAGAAAGGAAAGCTGAGGATAGCAATGACCTCTCTTAAAGCACCAATGCGTGGCAATACACTTGAATCACTTTTGATGTGATTGACCAATTCTTTGGGGATGCTTGAGCTGAAAAATATATATGCCCTGGAAAAAAAAGGAAGAAAACACAAAGGTAAAGTAATCGCATGAAATGCAAAGAGGAAAGGGCGATGAGAAAATGTAACGTCTTACTTCCTGTACAAGGGTTCCCTCCCAGACATGTCGGATAGAAACATAACAATGCTGCGACAGACAGAGCAACATTTTTGGTTAAAAAAAGAAATCGCAATTTTAGGGGGAAAAATAGAGGGAAAGGAGGAGGAGGAGTAGGTACTTCTCTTTGGTAGGTTGGATAAAGTAGATGGCGTCCATGCCAGGCATTGGTTCCCTTCTCTTGAAAAGCTCTTCTACCACTGAGAGGCCAAATCCATAGTTTGATTGTGATCAATTTAAAAGAGAATGCAAGAAGAAGAAGAAGAAGAAGAAGAAGGGGGTTTCTTACAGGAAATGCCTTGATCTGTGATATCTGCCATTTTGCAAGACTGAGACATGACTTTAACCGTAACTCTGTCCATGATGAGTATCTGCCCACAAAGACATAAATTAAATTCAAATAAGCGCCGTTTAAAGAAAGAAAGAGTCCTCAAGGAAAAAACCACACCTTCCAAGCTTTGGAATCCCCCGTTTTCGTAGATCCAAGCATCTCGTGTAGCAACCCTGGAACGATAAACCAACCCCTTAGCCTCGATCAAATTGCAACAGAAGGAAGATGATGATTACAACAAAAGAGAGAGAGAGAGAGAGAGATTTTTACGATCGCGGCTGATCTGGCGGAAGAACTTATAATCTCCGCCGTCGCGGGGCTCTGAATCGGAGGAGGACATTGATGGAAAACGGTAGGGAGAGAGGAGATGAGAGAGTCGGAGGAAGTAGAAGATGAAGAGAGACGCAGTGATTTCATTTTTGATAGAGAGGGAGAGAGCAAGAGACGGAGAGAGTGGTTTTTTTTTTCAATGTAATGTATGGCTCACCTTTCAATTAGATCTTTACTATTAATAGTCTGTATATTTTCTTTTCTGGTTCGTTGGTTATGGTTGTTTCATTTCGATTCTTTATTGCTAGAGCTTTTTCTCATTGGTGGTATAGGCCGCTTTACCATTCCTGTTCATTTTAATATGTACTGTACTTTGCAATCTTTCTTTCTTTCTCAATATCTTATGTCCTCTGGATTATACTTTAAATGATGTGTATTCTTCATTTCTATCCTTACTTTTATTTGATTTTGTGTTTGCTGAATATCATCATCATACACTCTATAGCTCTCTGTGCTTTTAGTTTATAATTTCCTTTTTTTTTTTGTTTCTGGATGTGGATGAAACTATCAGAAATTCCACTACATAATACAACAGTATCTATCACAGTTGCAACACAATGTATTATGTCTGCCAAAGAATGTAATCTCGCATGTTTCTTCTCTATATATGGTCATCAATCAATCATGTGTATCAAAATACAACCCAAAAAAAAAAAAAAGAGTGTTGAACGAACCAAATGGATCATCAAGCGGCAGCTTTCTTGTAGTAACCAAGATACCATCTTACAAACTTGTGGAGACCTGTCTGCAAATCCGTGGTTGGCTTGTACCCAAGCTCCCTCTGAGCGGAGCTGATATTAGCATGTGTGAACTGCACATCACCGTTCCTCGGCAACTCCATCATCTTCCTCTTGACTTTCACTTTCAGCAGTCTCTCCAATATGCTCACCAGCTCTGCACCGGGACCGGAGATGTGTTCCCAAGATTGAAAACCCTTAGCTGAGCCTTCCCACGCTTCTTGCCACCACTCCCCGTGCTCTTCTCCGCCGTGTCTAGAGCCCCCACACAACCTTTCACTATGTCGTCGATGTATGTGAAATCCCTCGCCACTGTCCCGTGGTTGGCTCCTTGGAATATGGAGATGGCTTTCCCTTCGAGGATATCTCTGGTGAAGAAGAAATAGGCCATGTCTGGTCTTCCCCAGGGGCCGTACACCGTGAAAAACCTCAGGCCAGTGAGGGAGAGCCCATAGATGTGGTTGTAACTGTGAGCAATCTCTTCCCCGGCTTTCTTGGTCGCCGCGTAGAGGCTCGCGGGCTGGTCCGTCCGGTCTTTCTCCGAGAAGGGCACTTTTGTGTTCAATCCGTAGACCGAGCTTGACGACGCCCACACGATCGCCGGCTGAGGATCAGCGGATTTACAGGCTTGGAGGAGGTTAACGAACCCAGCGATATTGCTGTGAACGTAGGAGCTCGGGTTCTCCATGGCGTATCTGACGCCGGCTTGGGCGGCGAGATGCATCACGTGAGTGAAAGGGACGACCTCGAAGAGCTTCCTGAGGAGCGAAGGATCGTTGATGTCTCCTTCCACGATGAACACTCCGCTTCGCTCCAGTAGGGCTTGCCTGGATCTCTTGAGCGACGTGTCGTAGTAGTCGTTGAAGTTGTCGAGCCCTAGAACGCCGTCGCCGCGGCGTTTGAGAGCGGCCGAGACGTGGGTGCCGACGAAGCCGGCGGCTCCGGTAACGAGAACGGAGAGTCCCCGTCCGTTGTAGCGGGAACGAACACGGGCGGAGGATCGGACCCGTTTCTCCCAAAGGGGACCGCCCCAAGCGTAGGTGCGAAGAGAGCGGCGGGAAGAATCGGGATTGGAAACCGGGGATCGGTAGAAGAAGATGAAGATCAATCCGACAAACACCAGCGACCAAAAAGCAAGCTTGGCGGCGGAAGATTGCCACCGCGTACGGTGGAAGTAGGCAGATTTATCCATCTTGAATTTCCCAGGCGTCCAAGGAGTATCGTCCAGATGCGACATTTGCCAGATTCAAATAGTTTCCCACTAGATCTCAGCGCTTGCTTGGAAGGAAAAAGAAAAAGAAGGAAAAAAGCTCGGGGAGGGCGATAATGGCGTCGGAGAATCTTCTGGTTTCTTGCAAGGATTGGGTTGGCGTTTATAGTGCCTCCGGATTCAAAGGGAAGATCAACAATATTCATTTCTTCTTTTCTTTCCTCATTTTTTTTTAATTTCAAAATTCGAAAAACGAATACACAAGCAAGAAAATGGTGTACAAAGAACTCAAGTGAGACGATGAGACCCGAGATCTTATTAACTTACTGTTAGTTGACCCTTTTTTTTACACTAGTTGGCTCTTACGATATGTTAGAGCCTTTTTCTTTCTTTTAGAGGGAAACTTAGCATCTGTATCTGTTATTAATTACTTCTTTATTTACGAAATGTTTAACTTCAGGATCAACTTGTTTAAGAGGGGATGTGAGATTAACTTGGTAAATATTTTTATTTTGTAGTTATGTATGTTTAGGAACATCTTCTCGTGGAATTATAAATGGTAGACAACATCATCAATATAATAAAACGAAATATATCATCTAAATTAAAAGGTTAACTTCATTTGAAAGCTCATGCTCATATTCCCATGGGGTTATAAAAGCATAGACTATTCTTCAAGTAAAATTATATCCCCCTGCATCTAAACATATATCGTGCCCCACACCCACACCTCCGTTGCCTTAATTTTAATTTCTTTCTTGAGTAGCTTAATCTATTACTCCATATAAATTCTAGTAACCAAAATCTATTATAATATTTTATCGTTGAACACAAAATTATTACCAAATCCACTAAAGAGAAATACATGGAAAAACAATTGAGAAAAAACAACGTGGAACCGCCCAAGCCATGTATGTGATTTAAGAAATGAAGAAAGACACACTAACGTATATGATGACTACAATACATTTTTTTTTTAGCGGTTTCGGCGTCACTTTCCATACTTTATTTAAGGGTAATCACAATGTTATTATTACCTGCAAAGGTTCATGTCAAAGTCCCCAACTGTTAAAAGTCTTACTAAAAGTTTTATTAATATCATTTAAAGAGAAAAAAACACAAAACAATTTTTAAGAAAATATTTTGTCATAAGAATACATATTTTAATATAACCCCGGACAATGCACATCTTATATGTTATGTAGTCAAAGTTGATAAAGTTCACCGACAAATAATTAATTTATCTCATATTCAAATTTAACCAAACGTATTAAGTATTTAAAATACCACCGGATAATAATGGGCACCATCAGTGGGCTTATTAAGCCCAAAATTAAAGTTGGGAAGAAAAAGTCGTAGTCGCCTTTGAACTTGGAAGAAGCCAAAAAAGAAGAAGAAGGAAATTGGGGGTTTAGGGTTCTTGGTCGAAAAATGGGTAGCCTTGCCAAGGCGTATTGCCACCAGATGCACCACAACATCCCCTTTCACCATTACAGACCTTCAAACCTTCAGAACCCTATCTCTCTATCTCCTTCGATTTCACCACCCACAGACCCATACCCTCAGAGCCAGAGCCCTGACAACAAACAACAAACCCAATTCGGCGGCTGCTTCATCATTCCCACCGTCGCAGTCGCTGCTTCCGCCTGGTTCTTCCTGCGTCTCCACCAGAACCCTCTGCAGCGGCTCGAATTGGAGGAAGAAGGTGCAATCAAAGAGCTCCCTTTGCAGCACAAGCCGGGCTATGTAGAAGCCCTTCACTTTTACAAAATCAAGCCAGGAACTGTCTTGAAACTGATAGACGTGTACGACTCGGATAACTACGAATCGTTGAAAGCCCGGATTCGTCTATCGGCCGAGTGGCTGGAAACAGCGAGGAGAGAATTGGAGGGGAGAGACCCCATGGAGTATTCGCAGGTGGTTGACGAGCTCATGGATATTCTGAGGGATATGGAGGTTTATATCGATAAATGCGAAAGGGAGAAAGTAAAGGGTTACCTGCGATCCTGCAATCGCTTGCTTGCTCGTGTGAGGAGAATGGAAGCTCAGATTCTGAATGTCCTCAAAGAGTTGCACGACGATGAACAAGGAGGAGAGGCTTAGCAAGGAACTCAATGCCAAAGGTGCAGTTTTGTTTCCTGAAAGAGTTGTGTTTTCTATGGCTCCCTAGGATGGTATATACGTATAGGGCAGCTCTAGAGTTATTCTTATGTCTCTGTACATTGTCTTTCTCCTAAGCTGGATAGAATATTCATCTGCAGGCCGTGAATAAAGGCTTATGATTTGGATTCCGACCTAATTCAGTCTCTAGTGTTTGAACGAATTAGTGTTCTCTACAACAACCATCTTCTTGTGTGATTGTGCAATGGCTATTGCTATCGGATAAAAGCAGGTGTGGACAATAGGATTAGAGACTAGAAGGAGGAGCTTGCACAATAGATTATAGCAAAAAAGTTGGAGTCAATTCACTAGGCAAATTAAAAGAAAAGTCGGCACTATATTGTAGTGACTACTACACACATGCTCATGGGTTTATATTTTCCATTTTCTTAATTGTTTATCCTGTCTGGTATCTGAATATCTTTTAACAAGATCAAAACAACCTTGAATATAATTGACGGATATTTCGTTTTATTTTGCTCCATGTTAGGGGATTAGGGTTTCTCACACTTTCTACTTGTAGTTTTAAGAGAGCAACTGATTTAAAAAGTGATATAGGTGGACCTGATACCGTGTTGTTTTGTAAAGGAAATGTCCAAAGGAGAGATTATACCCAAGAAGAATGTTGGACCAAAAGACCCACCAAATCATAATCCCGAAACCAAATGTACCTCAGACAATTATTATAAGGACAAAGCTTGGGGTTATATATCTATTTCCATCTCTCCAATTATCAGTTTGAGTTTTTTTTGTTTTTTCATTAAATTGAAGAGATGGAAAAGCCTCTTACCTCTTTGAAAAAACAATCCTATGTGGCGACGAGAATTGGCGATGTTGGAAAAGCCTTTTACCTCTTTGAAAAAATCAGTGGAAACAAAAACCCACCAAATGCCCATTTGTTGTTAAATTTCCAAACTTATGAAAATTGTTCTCTAAATGATAAGGAAGAATAAGCAAACTTGTAACGAAATGAATAAGCAAATCTGCAAATTTTAGTTTCTCTCTGGTTCTGTTAAACTGAAAGCTCAGCGTTTGATGGAGATGAAATTAAGTCTTAAATCTCGTAGAAACAAATTACAATTCGGTATCATTCGTATTACGATTCGCGGCTTTCAAATGGATTGCGATTATTACGATTCGTGAATTTCTATTGGAAGGCCAAAGAAGATTTATAGACAAGGAACCAGGTAGCAGACGAGAGCCTGGAGCCCAGAGCGGCGCAACATTTTCGAATAAGATTGACTGCGACGGGAGAGAAACCGAAAAGGGAGCGAGCAAGTACTGTAATAAAAATAAAATATAAAACTAGTGTAAACGCCGTTGTAGAAGATAGTCCTTTAATCTTTTATATTCCGCAGGGAGGAGTTTTAATAATTTTAATGTTTTTTTTTTTTTGTTTCTTGGTTTTGAAATTTGCTAAAATCTTGTTTTTCTCTAAAATTTACTTTGAGTTTACAAAACCGAAAAGGGAGCGAGCAAGTACTGTAATCTTTTTTTGTCTCTAAAAATTGTGTTTTTGTTGTTGTTCTTATTCAATTACATCACCATTTTTAAAACGGGAAATAAATAGATCGTTCAAAACCCCCAACTAAAATGTTTAATATCACAACAATGTAAGTGTTTTATTCGGTTGTAAATTAAAAAGCAATAAGTAATTTATTCGGTTAAATCGATAATAAGATGTGTCAAAAATTACGCTAACATACCCTTTTGTCGTCTTTCTCTTCTCTCGCCACCACAATGTCGTACGTTCTGTTCGTTCACAGAGAGAAAAAGCAAAACTGTCTTGGCAATCAAGTTTTTTTTGGGATTACATATACCCCTAAGCAAGATAGGAGTCTGGAGAACGAAAACAACTAGGGTTTCGGCATTAAAGCTTGTTCCTTTTCCTTACCATTAAAACCAAAATAGAAAAGCTTCTTCATTGTCGCGAAAACAAAAAAGAACAAACAAAAGCTTCTTCATTTTCTTAGCCATGTCTCACGGCAACACCGCTAACGTCTCACCACCGGTGTCGCCGTCTCAGGTCACACATCATGGTACATCGCCGTCGTCTACCTCACTGTCTCAGACACAACCTATTAGTACAGTGTCGTCGTCTCTATCATCGCAGTCCTCATCTCCATCAGCACTGTCGTCTCAGTCTGCGACA
Source organism: Alliaria petiolata (assembly GCA_020283515.1). Taxonomy (NCBI): domain Eukaryota; kingdom Viridiplantae; phylum Streptophyta; class Magnoliopsida; order Brassicales; family Brassicaceae; genus Alliaria; species Alliaria petiolata. Next base: position 84,765,764 of record JAHZTW010000003.1, on the reverse strand, counting down.
CAGTCTCCTCCGCCGTCTGGGACACAGCCTACTCCGCCGTCTGGGATAACGCCTACTCCGCCGTCTGGGATAACGCCTACTCCGCCGTCTGGGATAACGCCTCCTCCGCCGTCTGGGACAACGCCTACTCCGCCGTCTGGGATACAGCCTCCTCCGCCGTCTGGGACAACGCCTACTCCGCCGTCTGGGATAACGCCTCCTACGCCGTCTGGGATAACGCCTCCTCCGCCTCCTCCGCCTCCTACGCCGTCTGGGATAACGCCTCCTCTGCCGTCTGGGATAACGCCTCCTCCGCCTCCTACGCCGTCTGGGATAACGCCTCCTCCGCCTCCTACGCCTACTCTGCCGATACAAACCACACGCACTCGCGAGGAAACGTAAGGATATAATTTGGTTATAAATCTGTGTATGAAATTCAAGGCTGATGAGGATATTGCTAGCTTTTACCACATGGGTTTTCAGATCATACGAATGATAGAATGATTCTGCTCATTTGGAAATATATATAAAACAAACTATAGAGCACAGAAACGTTTGTGGCTTTCAGGTTGGGCTTGCATATCTAAGAAAATAATACAGAAACGTTTACTCTCTCTCTCTTTTGACAGAAAGGTGAAGCAATTCGTGAAACGGTGTCACCAAGGAATCGGCATATTGATCGGGGTTGCATTGGTCTACGCCCCGATTACCTTTGTAATCAAAGCAGCCAGGATAAATGCTCGGGCAGCTGAACCTGTTTCTCTTCTTATGGTGATGGCGGAACTCCTTCAAGATTTTCAAATTCATCTCGTCTATCCATTTATTGGATTAGCAATATCATACGTTTTACTCTATATTGGCTCTGCCGCTTCTTTCCCAGTGGGTTTTGTCTTATGGATTGACATGGTTAGTATTGGAGCCGGGTTATCTACAGCTTTCTCCGTGGTGTATTTCGTATGGGATCTCTATTGGTTCATCGGAGTTGCTGCTGGATGCTGCCTGTTTTGCGTAGGACTCTTCACCTGGCAGTTTCCGTGGAAGAGAGTTGCAAGAGCCACTGCAATTCCTTGAGAGAGAGAGAGAGAGAAAAAAAAAAGACTTTGGTGGAGAATAATTAAAACGAAATGAGAGAGAGAGTGTAATATGTAATGACAGTTTATTGTCTGTTTCTAAATCTACGGGTATGTAATGAGAGAGTATTGTGTAGAAATTGGGGGGAGTTTCTACATAATGAACTTGGTTGATCATTTTCTCTGTGTCTGCACTAAATGAAGAGCTGAATGACTTTAATTACTTATGAGATTCCTCTCTGTTTCTTCCGCATCCAGTTTTGTGTTGCTAAGAGCTGATGTTTCTCCTGCTTCTAAACACACAATAATGCTTCAAGAGTGTTGCTTTACTAAACAGCCTTCCCTGAAGATTCTAAATATTAATCCAACTGCGTGTCTCTTTGCTTCTATATCAATCAGACTCCCTTCCCTTCCCTTCCCTTCCCTTGTACATTAGATGATTTACTAGTGTCGTATTCAACTTGTTTGCAACACTAGTCTACTTTTTTCCCGCCCACATTTTCCATATAAAATAGCTAGAGAAATTTCTTCAAGGTTCAGTCAGTATTTGCAATTTTTACTCAATAAGTGGGAAAATTAGATAAAATTATCAAATTTGAAAGATTTTGGATAGAGAAAACGTGGCACCATCTTTGCCGTTTCGTTTCAGCTCGATTTATTGGGCCTATCTTGGTAGAGAAGATCTTATTGGGCTGTTTAAGATGTTTGCTTTTTGTTATAATCGGTAGTTGTTGATAGCTCCGTATGTTTTACTGGGCTGCTTAAGATATTTGCCTCTCTGCTGGGCTGTGTAAGATGTTTGCTTCTCTACTGGGCTTCGTAGGTCGATTTTAAGGTTCACGAATCTGTTATGTGAAACTCACCACACACTTGTTTCTTTCGCGCACGACTCTATCTATATGTACTTGACTAATAATGATACAAGGAGTAGATCATCATATATACTCAGGCACATATATATTCATCATTGTCAAATGATGATCAACAAGCAAGGAGATAGATAGATGACTCGTTCCAAGTTATTATATAGTACTAGTAAAAATAAAAAAAGGAATCCCAAAATAAGATTACATTGACCTCCAGCAGAGCCTAATTAAACGAGTGGTTGGGTTAGAGAGTAATCATCATCTTGCAACAAAGCAAGAATACCAACGTCGGCTAAAACGAACAAAGTCCAACACTCGAGTGATATCTGAATTAAAAAAAAGACGAAACCCTCAACGGGATTTAACGGATCAACCATGTAGGCGTTGAGGAAAAAACTGCCGATCAAGATGGCCAATTTTAGTGACAATCAGCGGATCCTCGTTACCAAACCATCTAAGACCAACTTCCACTAGGCTAATCATAAGATAAGAGAAGATGATGGGGCCACACGCTTCTTTAAGCAGCTCGAGATCAAACTCATTTGTATAGAAAATCTGAAATATCAGCAACGCATATGCGGTGATGATCACAGAATGCATCACTATTGAGTAGCCTACTCCCGAGGTCATCCTGCAATTTAATTTAATTTAATTTAATTTAGGGACTCAAAATCATTTTTGGAAAAGACACAAAATATAACCAAAACACACTCACTCACTCGATGATAAACCCAAGTCTACGTTTCCACATGTCTTTTCGGGTACCTTCCATCTACAACACAAAATATATATATATATATATATAAATGCATGAGAAATTCAAATTGATGAACGAGTAAGCCAAGTTTCTGAATATCATACGCACGAATCGAGAAATCTATTTAATTTAAACTCAAGGTTATATATGTGTGTGGTGCAACAGATTGAGATCTACGAGTGATGGTATGTCCTTAAGGTTTCAATCGTACCGAGATTCAATTCCGTTTATCCACACACATCTAAACTTAACAATTTCTCGAGCACAAACCGAATTATCAACTATTTTACCGGAGACAGGGGTCATTTTTTTAACTTACCGGAGAGAGCTCCGGGAAATCAGCAGCCATTACGCCGACGGCGAGGGAGATATACCTCTTTGCTTATGGTCGGGCTTTGATAGAAAAAAGCAATTTATTTGTTTCCAAATAATTTTAGGGCTTCACAAAAAAAACTCACGATCCATATCTGATCCGGTCCGTATCTTTTTTTTTGTTGTAATTTTTTACTATTATTTTTCTTTTCTTACGAATATTAAGTTATTAATGGATTCTAAATCCGAATAATGGATCCAAGAAATCTGGATATTTTGAAATTCTCGAATATTTGGTTCGTACCTACTCCTAACATAACACACATTCTAAGAATGGTCCACTAAAAAGCACATGATCATTACCTACTCCTAACATAAATAACATTGAGAATAAAAATATGAAAAATACTATCAAGACAGTTTAATTTAAATTTTTTATAAAACAATATTTTATCATTCAAAATAATACAGTAAACATTATAAAATATTAAGAAAAAATCGGTTTTTCTGATATTTTAAAAATGTTTTATTTTATTTTTCCAAAACCAAAACGTTTATTTTATAGGAAATGGTCCTTAGGAATTAGTAATAAAACATTTTAGTTTTTTTTTTTTTTTTTGGGTTTTAATGTGAACATTTTAGTTTCTTGGAAAAGACGAGAAGCTTCTACAGCTGGATGGCTCCTTTCGTCACCAAGAATCCAAGACACACGTATCTCAACTACAGTGATCTTGAAGCTGAGGAATTCGGGATGAACAAAGTATACCAACCTTGCCCATCCACATAGCAAGAGGCCAAGAGCAAGAGGATAATCTTCTCTTCTCTTCCTTTTTGGGCTTTTTACATGCCAGGACTTATTTTTGTTCCTAGTCCTAGCTAAGAAAAATAAATAAATACATGCATTTATCATAAGTAACGTTTTTGGCAATGGAATCCTTTTTCATACATCAAAAAGTCGGAACATATAGGCGTATACATATTTTACGTGAGCGAAAACGACAAAATGAGAATAAGAAAATCATGCTGTTTTGGTGGACGGACAAAACAGTACGCAGTGCAGGCTCCCTTCATAGAAACAGCAAAGCGTGGGTCTCGTTTGCAAGCATGATATGAATCTTCTAAGCCGGTCTAGATGAAAATTCCCTGAGAAGTAACTCAACTTGTTCAACAACACCAAGCTTCCTAAACCACCGAGCCAGCACAGCAGAAGCTTCTTTCCCAACCATTACAGAGTCTTTCTCAAGCTCAACTAAGAACCCTAAAGCTTCATTTAGCTTTTCTTCCTTCTCATACGCAGCCAATACAAGAGCCACACACTTGTCAGTAGCTTTGATTCCCGCTTTTCTCATGTTCTCAAACGCCAAACGCGCATTCTGGCTCTGACCCGAGACACTGTATGCGTTTATGAGCAGTGCGCACAGCCTTACGTCTGGAGTAATCCCCGCGATTTGCACTGCATCAAAAACCCGCTTGGCTCCTTCCGCGTCTCCACCCATAGAGTAGGCTCTCAACAAGGCCTTGTAAACCTCTCTTCCCGCACAAATGTCTTGGGAGTCCATTTCTCCGAGCAAAGCCTCTCCTTTCCCGGGCGCGCCAGCTCTAATGTAGGCCATAATCATTGAACCATACGAACGATAGTCTAGTGGTTCCCCAAACAATTTGATCTCGTTGAAAGTTTCTTGAGCCAATTGGTGATAGCCTGCCTTGCTGTACAACTGAACCATTGCAGTTAGCGTCACTTGGTCAATGAGAAAGCCTCTATTTTTCATAGCAACAAGAGTTTTTTCAGCGTCTTCCACTTGGTTTAGCTTCCCGTAGTAGTGGATGATCTTGGTATAATCACGGGCGTTGGCTTCAAAGGAATCCTCGAGCAGCGAAAATTCAGCCACCTAACCAAAAGAAAGTGACCATCGAATAGCAGCAACCTGTCATGATTTATGTTGAATTTCCAAACGAGAAATCAGTTCCGTGCAATCGAGTGAGGAAAGCAACAAGTACCTTGATATAGAATGGAGACTCAAGATTCTTCAACTCTTTAAGAAGAGAAAGCCAGTCAGCTCTAATGGGTCTCATCCCCCTAACCCAAGCAGCTAACAAATCGCAAAAACTGCCCTTTTCGCTGGAGAAGCAGATAATCTGCCTCATAAGCGATTGGCAACGTTTTGACATTTTAATAGGAATCCGAGTGATTGCCTCGCCTTGTTCTTCTGTCAGATTCAGACCAACATCAGCCCAATTAAACCTAGGCCAAATTTGTTCTGTATCTCCTTCCTTCTCTACAACCTCCTTACCAATCAACATACCCGCACTACATTTGCAACCAAAACGCCTAATATGACGAGAATCTACAAACAACAACGGGCTTCGTCTAAACATGCGACGGTATAGCAGCTTATGGCTTACAATAACAAATGGACATTTCAAGCCGAAGCTCAACACTGCGCTGTAGCTATAAATTCCCATCACAGACCTCGGATCTCAGAATCGCGAACAAGCTTTCAATTCATGTACCTCAGAATTGGAAGGCTTCCGCCTAAGGATCATAGAAATACAGAATTGGAGGGTACTTAGAAAGAGAGGGTGAGTTCAGAGAAACTGGAGACTGGGAGATGAACGGAAGCTAAAGTTCATAGACAGACGGACTTGGTGGATAGATTTTAGACCTGCGGTTCGGAGAAGAAGAAGAGAGAATTTTAGCTCTTTGCTCTGGCGGATAGACCACAAATGACTGCTTCACTGTGGGCCTTTGTTGGGCTGAAAACGGAGGATTATAATATTGGCATCCGTTGAAATAATGGCCCGTTTAAGGCCCATATCAATATTATATTAATTTAGCCTTGTATTTTTGTCTTACCACCAAATTTAACAATTGATATTTGTTTGATACGGTATTTTTTTCTTTTCATAATATTATATTCAGGTGACTACCATATAGATATTTAATGAATCTCAACTTTTTTATCTTTTCTATTGAGTGTTGAGTGTGTAAGTTCGGATAGCAACATCATTTTTACTTACTATTTTTTTTTTGTTTTAACGGATATATTCTCCGAAGAGATGATATCACTTACAATTTTTTTTGTTTTGTTTTTGATATAACATAGATCTAAAGTTTGTCCTTGCTGATGGAACAAATATAAGAAAAGGAAGTGGCCGGGAAGCATGACCGGAGTTCACCGGGGCGGTCAACAGATACAGATTTCCTCATTTACAAAATACCTTATATGCCCTCGAATTCGCAGGTATTAATCGCTTCATGTAGAGGAAACACACCAAGGATATTTAAGTCATTTAAGCTAATCCTTTGAAACTCTAGGAGAGGACGGCGATCCGAATCTGGCTCTTCTTTTTCGGTTTTATATTATTATTGACTAGGTTATTAATCCGCGCTACGCGCGAATCTGTATTAATAATTTGATTTAATTTTTTTTGCTAATATCTTATAAATTATTAAAACCATAAAAGATTTGTAGAAATTTTTTGTTATATAAAATAATTTAAAATATAGTGTGTAATTTTTCCTATTTTTGTTTATAAAATTAAAAATCTCATTAATTAAAATAATAGTAATGATCACCTATCGAATTATTTAACTTCGACATGCACACACGTTTGATTTAGAGAAGAGTTTCCTTGATAAGATCTTGGTGTTTTGTTTTATTTTTTTGGGATTTTTATAGTTCTTTCTCTTAGTTTTATGTGTTTAAATATTTGGTTTTTTTATTGAATGTCTCATTGTTGTTGTATACCTATGCATATATAATTTGTGATTCCTGTTGATAACAATTTTTGTATTTTTTAAAAAAAATTAGATATGTTGTCTTATCAACTTTTTTAATTTGAATGCAAAGTGTAATGCGAATTTGTTGGAATATACAGAGGAACTGGTCGCTCGGTTGCTAATATGCATACTAAGTTTTGCACAAGTGTGTTTGAGACAATTAAGAAAAAAGATCGAGTTGTCGCGAACAATGAAAGGGTGCATGTAGTTTTGTTGGGAAGCTGCAATGATCATGCAAAGCCGTTTCATGCTTCTCCACCAGGCCTTCCATGAGTTTTAACTTATACCTCTATTCAGTTTATCATTGAGATCTGTTTTATTTGCAGTCTACTATTTGATAATTTTTGTTTTTAAACTTGTAGGATGATGTGCAGTCTTCACATAATTTTTCACTGTTTTTATCTTTGTTTGTTTTTTCCATGTTTTTATTTGAATAGTCTATCTAGATATACAAATCTGAGTTTGATTCATAAATCCGTAATACTTTATTATTTAAATGGAATTTTAAAAGGTGTTACTCATGTGTTGTTAATGTTGGCTCATATATAAGTAGTGGCTATGTATAAAAAAATACTTTACTACTTGTTATATTTCAAAGTTACTTGTGTAGTGTTTTTTCTTATAGTTTTTAAATCAGAAGCAGCTAGTGTATTAGTCTTTGTATATTTAAAGAGTATGTTTGATTTATGTATGTTTGTTTTGATTTAGTTAAATTCAACATTTTATGTTTAAATAGAAATTCTTATTTGGACCAATGAAGTTGATTTTTTTTTAATCTTATGTATACTTTAATGCATTACCTTTAACTTTTTATTTGTTAAAAGCTCTCAAGTTTTTTTAATTAAACATTTTTATATAGATTTTTAAAGAGTTAGCATATAATAAATTA
>JAHZTW010000003.1:84699880-84748601 GCA_020283515.1 Alliaria petiolata | reverse complement strand
ATCATCTTGCAGTTGCGTTAGAAGCACATCGGTCCCCTCACTCTCATGGGCATCATGTTCCTCCACATCAATAAGAGCTTGGTAAGATTTGTCTTGAAGGTGCCCCGATTGCCTCAACAATTCCAAAACCATCTCTTTACTAGCAACATCCGACTCCTCTTCACAGAGCTTGAAGAAGCCTGACAGCATCAACACCTTGGGCCTCCAATTGCTGGACCCTTCAGCAGAAAAAGCTTCTTTCAGACAAGTCAAAGCCTCTGTGATACTCCTCTTTCTGGTATGACCATCGGCTAGAATCTCCCACGTACCTGAGCTTGGCTTTCCTCCCATTTCAATCATGTGGTCGAACAACCCTTCAGCCTTGTCTAGTCGGTCGTTTTTAACGTAGGCATTCATGAGAAGATTTGGTATCCTGGGGTCATAAGAAGACTTGACTGGAAGCCATTCCTCATACGCCTTCTCGGCCCCTTCAATATCCCCCATCCTCACCAAGGACGAGACCAGAGCATGGTATCCCAAATTGGGAATGCTCGGGACAACAGATTTGTAGACGTTCCACACCCGGTACAGCTCTTTCTTGTTACCAACGCTGCCGTACAAGCTCAAGAGGTAGTGATATGGAATCCGATTACGACCAGTAATCCTCGCCTCAACCTTCCTCAGTGCATCTTCGGCTTTCTCGGTCTCGCCCAACTTAATGTACATGGTGGCCATGGTGCTAAAAGTGGTCCAGTTTGGATTGATGGAAACATCTGATTTCATCTGCTGATACACTTGCTCCATTTTCTCAACCGATCCTTGGGAGCCGCAGGAGGAGAGCCAGATGTTGTAGGAGTAAATGTCGAGACGTACATCTTTCTGCTTCATCTCGTAGACCATTGTGTCGACTTTGTCGTACTCCCTTAGGTTCATGTAGAGAGTCATCATGACGTTGAAGGGAAGCGGGTGCAGGGCGTATCCTTTCTCCCTCATTTTGTCGATCAAGGCTTCAGCTTTTTCTCTCGACTTGGCCCTCACATAGGCATTGAGAAGGGATCCATAAACTCTCCGGTCCTTGAAATTCTCAGGGAGCCTGAGGAAGAACTCTTCGGCGTCTGAAATCCCACGCACTTTGCCGATTAAGTCGAGCTGGATTGCTGCATCACTTGCAGACAATCGAAACCTTTCGCCTCTGTTGTTCATCCAGTCGTACACCTAGGGAATGATCAAGCAGGTTACTTAAATATACAATAGAAGAAGGGGAGAGAGCATATACATGAAGCTAGAGGAGGACCTCGAGAGCTTGGTTGGGTCGCTTATACTTGCGAAGCTCCTTGACGACCCGACAGAGCTCCCACTTGGTAAGCTTACGGCCACCTTTCTCCCACTGATTCAATACGGAGGCAGCGCCGAGCTCCGGCTTCTCCATGAGAGAAATCTTCTTGTAGATGGTGTTCCACTGGATAATCGGCCTTCTCTCGTAGTCCACCGTTCCGTAGCCATAGACCTGGGAGATGGAGCACACGATTGCCGTCTTCTTCGATAGAGCTATGGAGACGACTGGAGATCTTGAGCGAGGGAGACGGGAATAGGAGGCGGAGGAAGCCAGTGGAACATTGCGATTCTGCACCGCCTGAAGCAGCATCTCTCTCTCTCTCTCTCTCGTTAGGTTTCAACAGTCAGTCTGAGGATAAGTCGAATGGCTTTTTCCTAAATGAAAATAGGGAAAAGAAAGAGGGATACATTGGTAAATTAACTTAGGAGACCATCAATTGAATTCTCAAGGCCCAAAGGCGGATGCTACTGGAAGAATCAGAGGGTTCGATCTGATATTCTAAATCGGTTACATCATGTCCTCTTCTCTGAGGATAACAAAGCCGACCCAAAACCATGTCTCTAACATCCTGGCCATTTCTTATGCAAATGATCTTCCTTCTTCATATCCCGGTGCACGTAAACTTTAGCTCTTTTTACCTGCAATGCAACATTTTAAACTCAACATTACATTCGAATCCACCTGTTTTGATGAAATACTCCCCATGCCAACCAATTTACCAGAACAATGGGAGGGAAACCTCGCCGCAGTTTGAGTCTGTCGAAGCCTTCTTCAGAAAACAAGCACTTGTATCCAGTCACAGAGGGGTGCTCGCTGCTCAAAGCATGACAACAGTATTAGATGTTGACCATCAATGCTATCTTCTTTGTCTCAGAATTTGCCTTCTACTATATGATTAAAATACTTACTTCACAAGGTACGTGAAATTCTGGTTTTGCAGCTCCTCCACCACTATCTCTTCTTCTTTTGAGTATCTGCGTTGCACAAGAAAATTTATCTCTTCCTAATTAGCTAAACAGATACCCACCCTCTTCTAGATATTCAAAGGCCGTGGAGAAACATATGATTCCTTTCCCAGAATTTTTGTATTCGTCTCCAAGAAAATAAACATGACATTCAAACAGATGCCTGTCTCTAGCACAGATGGGTGCTTACAAGTGGCAAGTTGTTTTCCGGGTACCTTGATGTCTCCTTTACTTCTACCAACACTAAAACGGGGTAGGACAGCTAAAAAAAACATAGAAAGAAGAAACAACCTCACCTCCAAGGAAAAGCATCTTCACAAAAGCGAGATATTCCATTCATAGCACCAAAAGTGTCTATGTGAACCCACTCTTCTCCCGCTACATTTGCAGGATGGCCTGAGAAACATGGAAGGCACCAGGTAAAATTATTCATATTGAAGGCAAATTATCAATACACCACAAAACAAAGATGATTACGTATAGCAAATGGCATGTGAGACGAACAAAGACTGACTAGCATATTTTTCTAGTTTTGGTACCCAAGTCAACGCTGCTGCAATAACAAGAAGCCCGAAAATAATAAGTCACTCACTTATCTGATGCAAGCGCTTAAGAGCATAGCCGCTTGGATAGTTGTTGTAAGATGCCATGAATGTTACAACCGTGCACCCTGCACTGTAGGACAGGGTTAAGTATACTAGCAAATAACTTTTTCCTTCTCTTACTTAGCAAAGATAATTGCCTACTATTTCTACCTGATTGCAAATAATGCTAGCATAACCATGTTCACCAGTTTCCAAATAGTTTTCTTCCTGTTATTGTAGCTGTACAAAGAAAGGAAATCATATTATATTATGAGCTCGGTCCTAGTTGGCAGTAATTTTAAATGGCATTCAGAAATGAAGTGTATCAAAAGAGCTCTTGGGAGACTGAAGAAAAGAACGTTCTAGCTTTGATCGAAAGCTTAGCTAGTAAACATCTGATAGAACTCATACATTCTGCTAGCAGCAACTGCAGCAGATAAGTTGAGCATTGGCACTGAAGAAATAATAAAGCGGAGTTCCTGCTTAAATCAAGAAAGATAGGTAAGCCTATGTCAGCAAATGGTTAAGAAACTTGAATGGCTACCGAGATAAGTAATCCATCTGAATACCTTGTGTGGTAGTTTAGAGTAGAGTATAACAAAGGATAAAACTGGAAGAATAAGGAATGGAACCCTCCTGTCAAGTAAGATACCGAGCTGCATAATCCCAAAAAGGAAGCAAATGAGAAAAATTATAGAGATACAATCAGATATCCTAACTCGAAGGGAATAAGACAATACATATGTTAGGAGGTCTGTTATTTACCAGGGAAAGAGGGTAAGCAACAAGTAGAGACCGTGGGAGTGCTGAGGTGAAGTACCAATGAACGGAATGTGTCTGGTTTAGCAACTAATTTTCAAGGAACAACATAGAATTTCATAAAAATGCAAGCGCCACAATATTAGCAAAATAAATTTTGCATTGGCAATTACACTAATGTATGGAAATCTAAATGGTTATCACTGCAAAGAAGGCAATCCTCTAAACAGACGCTAAAAGATTGTTCTATCATACAAAAGTTAAATCGAGGAAACAATTTGGAAGGATACACCCCAGTCAGAACTCCGCTTCAGAATGGAATTAAACCAGAAAACTTCAAATTCTGGCCAGACAAACTTCTTCCACATGATAGAGTCAACGGAAATGGTAAGACCTGCTCCATGACCACAAAAAGCCCGACTTGGGAACTAGTGTCTGAAGGGAAAAAAACAAACAGATCACAGAATGAAGAGGAATTTAAACCAACCTACAGCCACCACAGCGGTTCCAACACAATACTTGAGTGCTTTCCAGAAGGAGATCGATTTGGTCTGTCATTGATAAATGTAAAGTACCCGCATCAGAAGGAAACAACAAAGTACACAGCCAATTACACATATACAGAAGTTGAGAAACAAAACTATTCATCATTCGCTCACCAATAAAAATTCAATACCGATGGGCCCAAGAAGTAACATCACATCGCATCTGAAGATTACAGTGGCAAAAATCTGATTATCAGATGAAAGACATGTCAGCAAATCCATAGTTCCGGATACCATTACTGATATTACAATCGGGAAATATGTTACCACGGAGATCATACATACCAGGAAGCTCAAAGCAGAGTAAAAGTTTCCCTTTAAGCAATTACCATATGCGAGATTAACTGCACAATCCAGGTTTCACAACATTAGAAGCAAAACTTGTGCTAAAAAATGAGCCATGGGCAAGATTGCTAGGACATCTGAAGGACCTTCACTAGTGGAGTCAGATGAATAAAAGTAATCACCTAAACCCAAAGCAAGAATATTGGGTAGAGGACGAGTGCAGTAGAAAAGCAGATGAAACTGAAGACTGGTGAGAAGTACAAAGAAAGACTCCACTTGATGTCCAAACTTTTTTCTTATCTGGCAAAGAGGTATCGGTGTATAGAAAGAAAAACCGCCATCAAGATGCATGTGAGATATCCCAATTCCAATGACAAGGGAAGGGACAAATAATAAGATAGAGAAGTGTAGCACGGAAACAAGCACTAGAGAAACTTAGTAGCAAAGAAACCTCATACCTGAATCCGGAAAAATCTTAGTGTGGATAATATGATGCAGCCCAACACCAAACGAGCTATAAGTCAATGAAGGAACTATGATGTGAATTGGATTTGTTCGTCTTTCGAATTAGAGAAGACAGTGATTAGCGATTCCATTAGGGAAATGTAAGGAAAAACAGAAGAGAAACCTGCAATAAGACTATAGATCTTGGGGAAGCCAAGCCAGCTGATAATTGATACAACGGGTGATGCGATAAAAGAGACTATGAAAGCTCCTGCAAGAACAAATCAGAGTTGTTGATTTGTATTTATGTTTTATATTTTATAAAAAACAAAAAAAAACGAGCGAAATTCAACATCCCTTACCAATAAAAGTTCGAGGGACAACACCGGGGAACTCCAAATGATCATACTGATAGAATGAAAGAGAAGTAGGTAGGTAAGAATTTACAATTCAAAACTGCCGTAAGCTTCAAACAAGTCAGAAGAAAGAGGTCACTCACAGAGTTCAAATGATGACGATGGTAAAGAATGTCGTGCATTGACTGGTCACATGCAAAATTCACTCAGTAAAAGGGAGAAAGAGGAAATAGTTTGAATTGAAAAGGATTGATTACCTGTACGTTGAAGCTCTCCTCGACCTTAGTGTAGGGTGCCATGACCACATAAATTGCAGCTATAGATCCCAGAATCAAATCATATCCTGCTCCCACAACAAATCAAAAAGTTTCACAAAAAGAAAGAAAGAGATCATGACGAGCATGCACAATCAATTACCATAGGATTGAAGAAACATGGCCATTTTCGAATCCGTCGGCATCGTCTGTGGAACTTCCTTCCTTCCCGGAATCGAGAAATCGGAGTAATTAAAGACGAGAGACTTCGATGGAAGCGGAAAATTCAAAATGGGCCTCAATATTTATCTGGGCTGATATTTAATTTAAGCCCATTATAATACTTCGCTAGCGAGTGTTTATTTGTTTTTTGGGTTTAAAAGGGCAAAAAGAGAAGGGAAATCGGGATCCCGGAGCGAAGAGAGAGAGAGAGCCATGGCCGCGGCGGAAGAAGAGAAGGAGTTCTACCTGAGGTACTATGTCGGGCACAAAGGGAAATTTGGACACGAGTTCCTGGAGTTCGAGTTTAGGCCGGACGGTAAGCTCCGTTACGCCAACAACTCTAACTACAAGAACGATACAATGATCCGAAAGGAGGTGTTTCTCACCCCCGCCGTTCTCAAGGAATGCAAGCGTATCGTCTCCGAGAGCGAGGTCTTTCTTTCTCTCTTCCATGGACCAAGTCCTCAGTTTTAATTTTTCTATTCCTGTCCGCTACCGCTGTAGGCTAGGTCGGAACTCGACTAGGGTTTTTTTAGGTTGTGCATCCTTCCTCGGAGCAATAGGAAATATGTTTGTGATCAACCTACTGCTGTTGATTTTTAGTACCCCTTTCTCCTCTTTGTGCTTTGTTAATGCTATTATCATTCCGCCTTCTATTGTAACTTGTAAATAATGGATTATTTTACAAATTTCCTTTACTTTCCATGGACGTGTGCGTGGAATACTGGATTGTTTGCTTTGCGCACTTGCAGTATTTTGTAACTGACTCGTGATTTTTCTCTGGGTAGATAATGAAAGAAGATGATGCAAAGTGGCCGGAACCTGACCGTGTTGGAAGGCAAGAGCTTGAGATCGTGATGGGTAATGAGCATATCTCCTTCGCTACATCCAAGATTGGATCTCTTGTTGATGTCCAGAGCAGTGAAGATCCTGAAGGACTTCGCATCTTCTACTATCTTGTTCAGGTCACTTCTCTTTTTCCTGCCTTAACCATGAATTTTATAGGATAATTAAACGTCTTATTCTCCATTTAGGACTCTGCCTCTGTCACAATGTTTAACTTAAACATATGTGGTGTGGCTGGTAACACCAAACTGTTACCTGGTTATCGGGGTGGTCTGTATGGGAGGCATATTCTGATGTTATTCTCTATCAACTGATAATGGTTATCTAGTTATTCTATTTTTTCTGTAATTTATTTTTTGCTCTAACATATTATCTTTTGAAACATCCATGGTTGCAGGACTTAAAATGTCTTGTTTTTTCGCTCATCTCGCTGCACTTCAAGATCAAGCCTATTTAGTGAAGAAATCAGTGGATTTTCTGGGAACATGTGGCTGAAGTTTGGTTGTTTTAATGTTGCTGGCTCATCATTGTGTCATGCTAGTCTCTTGTGTTGTTAATTTGAAAACCTGAGTTCCGTTCGTATCCTGTTTTTTTGCATTAAATCTTGTATGAGCGTTGGTATTGGAATGGACAATAGTTTGGCACTTCTAATCAGTGGTCTACGCAGAGATTTGGGGGGTGTTATCGGATCCTTACTCCTACGCAGAGATTTAATTTCTTTTTAAAAATGTGGAATTTAGATGAATTTTGGAGAAGAAAAAAAAACAGAATATAGAGTTTCACATTTTCTTGAAATTTACCAGTCTCTCTCGTAGATTTCGGGATATTGCAACTTTTTTAGTCTGTTACTTGGTTTGATATTGGATGGTTTGGTACCAACTGCAACCAAACACATGAGCAGGTGTAATAATATTTGTGGGATGTGGAGGCTAGCCTACAAGAAGAGTGGATGGAACAAGAGAAGAGGAGATGTAATTTGGAGGCCGAAAAGAAGAAGTACGGGTGGAAGTGATGAAAGGAGGGTAAGTGGTGGTTGAATGATTGGTGAGGAAGAAGGCGCCAAAAGGAAGCAAGAAAGCTAATAATCGAGGCATATGGGATCAGCTTGTGTGGTCCATTTTGGTTGGATTTGGGTGAAAGTGGGTATACATGATGTTCTACCTCCACTTTGTGTCAACATCCCATGTGAAGATTATCTTTCTTTTTTTTACCTTTTTATAAGTTATAACCAAACCTAGTCAAACCATTTACTTGCTGTTTCCTGAACACAAGATCATTCACTCTTTCAACCGAATCCATCTATTTTTACTTATTGCCATTCACTGAAGGTAGTAAATATATGATGCATATTTCTTTCCCTCAACTTTCAAGCCTTTTTTTAACAATGAATATGATCTCTCTAAAGTATAAAGTACAAACTAATGTATAAGTTTGCTGGATTAGTCGATATTAAGATGGTTATGATATTATTTTTGGATTGGGAGGGAATGGGATGCGTCTATGATATAATATAGTGAATTGAGAGTACAGTTAAGAGTATAAGTTTAAATTCTCCAAAAACTTCCCTCTTCCACTCCGACCATTCAAACTGTTCCAACTCTGTTTTTTTTTATGCATTTTCATTCTCCAACTTTCACTCCGGCGTTGAAGATGTCAAAGTAGCTTTACGACTCGGGAAGAATAATGGAGGATCAAGGCTCCTTTGTCGCAGTCAGGCGGATTTCTCACAGCCTGGACCGGGGAGGCACTTGTCATTCATCCTCAGGTCAACCACGCACTACTCTGCTATAGCTTTTTGTAGGTGTTTTATTATTGCGTGTGTTCAGACACTCACATGATTCTTCATCTTTTTACAGCTGAGGTTGTGTCAGGATCAGGTGCGTGGTTAGGGCGGGGACTGGCTTGTGTTTGTGCACAGAAAAGGGAGCACCACTCTCGTTATTCCTTTGATCTCACCCCTGCTCAGGTACCAACCATTCTCTAACATCACATTGCTTCCACTATGTTGATTCCACATCCAGACTGATTCGAGGGTTATGGATAGGAGGACTGCTTGCAGAGGCTGCAGAGTCGGGTGTATGTTCCCTATGATGGATCAATTCCTCAGCACCAGGTAAATAAGCTTTCTTTCTAACTTAGTGGGATCAGGACGTCAATACAAATACAAAGTGGTTTGATGGTAGGAAGCTCTGAGGGATTTGTGGAAATTAGCTTTCCCGGAGGAACAACTCCAGGGTATGATATCTGAGCAGTGGAAGGGAATGGGTTGGCAGGGAAAGGACCCCTCCACTGATTTTAGGTATCAACAAATTCAATCCCCTCTTGCTTCCTCATCCCTGCCTCATTCGGTTTCTATACTTTCTGCAGGGGAGGCGGTTTCATATCCTTGGAGAATTTGCTGTATTTTGCAAGGAATTTCCAAGTAATGTTGTTTTAACAATTGCTTTTAAGATTCAAGATTTATATAAGCCAATGTTGAGAGTTGGTTGCTCTTGAGAAATGCAGAAATCATTTCAGCAACTTCTGAGAAAGCAAGTAGGTGATAGATCCATGTGGGAATACCCATTTGCTGTTGCCGGTGTAAATATTACCTTCATGCTCATTCAGATGCTCGACCTTGAACCAGGTCTTGTTTCTTCTACTTAAGAGAATCTCTCAACTACTTGCTGTGTTGTGTAGTATTATTATTCGCTGAATAAATGTTGTCTGACAGTTAAACCCCGGAAGATGGTCGGGGAAACATTCCTGAAAATACTCGCAGAAAACGAGTCAGCATTTGACATTCTATATTGCATTGCCTTCAAGCTAATGGATCACAAATGGCTCACAATGAGGGCTTCCTACATGGATTTTAACGTAGGCTTCCTCTCCTCCCTCGAGACTTTGAGATGGTCCGGAAACTCCAAGACTGACTATACAAAATTTGTGCTTATGGCAGACGGTGATGAAGTCGACTAGGCATCAACTGGAGAGAGAGCTTCTGCTGGAAGATGTGACACGACTTCAAGACTTGCCTTCTTTTAACCTCCTCCTTGGTCATTGAGAAACACAGTCTCACTTGCTAATTTGCATATTCACACTCTTTCAAATTGAGTCAAGACGCTTTTGTTTGTTTGCGGCTTGTAAAAAAAAAGGAAAGAAATCGTCCCTCTCTTGATGATTTCAGTTCAACTTTAAATAGCAAATACAGACGATGAAAGCAACAAAATGTCGCAAGAAAACACACATTGCAGATAAAATAAAATAAAGGATCAACAAGACAAGACTACTACTCGTAGATCCAAGGGCTGAGGCTGCTCTGCCAGTTGACAGGTCCATCTGGGAACCAGAGCGCAATCTCCTTGTTAGCACTGTCCACTGAGTCACTCCCATGGATCACGTTCCTGCCAATGTCAATTGCAAAGTCCCCACGGATGGTTCCAGGCTCAGAGGCTGCTGGGTTTGTGGCTCCAATGATCTTTCTCCCAGTCACCACAACATTCTTCCCTTCCCAGATCATTGCAACAACAGGCCCGGACACAATGTAATCAACCAGACCACTGAAGAAGGACTTGCCAGAGAGGTCCTCGTAGTGCTTCTCAGCAAAAGCCCGCTCAACACTGATCAGCTTCAGACCTGTACACAGTTGATTAATTAAATGATCTAATAATCTACCACAGTCTAATCCAGTTTGTTTAGATTCTCGGAATCGTTACCTTTCAAAGTGAAACCTTTCTTCTCAAACCTGCAGATGATTTCACCGATCTGAAAACACACCAACATATGAAATCATTGTCAAGCAAAGCAAAGCAACTTATGAAACCAAAATTCATCATAGAGAAGAAAGGGAAACGTACAAGTCCTCTCTGGACACCGTCGGGCTTGATCATGATGAAAGTTTGCTCCATTTTCGATGCTTGCTTAAATCGTTGTTGCTCAAAGGAGAGGAGGAGGCAAAAGAGTTTATTATATATACACTTGCACCAATCTGCAACCCTAAAACATCCATTGTAAACCAGGTTGAACCGCGAGCTTGACCGGTTCGGTTTTGCTGCTGGCCTTATTGGGCCTCCACTCCACTCGTTAGTCGTAATTATTTGATAAATATTGGCTTCTGTTTCAAGGCCCAATTGTTCCTCTCGTCTCCTTCCTTCCTTGCAACAGCAGATCTCTCTGCTTTGTATCGCCCTTGCAATTCCCCCAGATTTTCCTCCCTTGGAAACCACCATGAATCCTGAGTAGTAAGTTCCTTTCTCATCATCTGTCCATCGACACTTTCTTCGGTTAACGTTCAAGGGGCGGTTATAGATTCCACGATTATGGTGGTTCGCTACACCTAGAAATTTTAGGGCTTCGAGATCTTTCTATTTGATCCACTTGCTCTTTTTTTTTTTTTTGGTCTCTGTTTCGTGTGCCTGATCTCGATTACTTGGACAGCGCCTCTCTTGTGTGCTTTTTTACTACTCTATTTTTGTTGAGTTTTCAAGTTTTTTCTTTAATTCTGTTTTCGGATTTGCAGCGACTATCTTTTCAAGCTCCTGCTCATCGGGGATTCTGGCGTCGGGAAGTCTTGTCTACTTTTGAGATTCGCTGTAAGTTTGAATTTGATAACGAGATCAATCTCGGGTACGTTTTGTGTTGGGTGGGGAGAGCAGTAAACCAATCAAACACTGTAGCTTTCATGATTTGTTTGATTTCACTCTAAGTTTTCTCATCAGGACTTGTTGGATATTACATGAGAAATATTGATGTTTACTCTGCTCCTTCTTTCATTTGCATACTTGTGTGTCAGATATCTGATTGGCGACCCCTTTTACCTCGTGTGTGCAGGATGATTCCTATGTAGAAAGTTACATAAGCACTATTGGAGTCGATTTCGTAAGTTGTTTGCGTTATTTTTTGTTGTTGTTTTGATTGATGCCGAGGCATTGATCTGAGTCTGACCTTCTATATATTTTTCTTCAGAAAATCCGTACTGTGGAGCAAGATGGGAAGACGATTAAGCTCCAAATTGTACGTAAACTCTACGTTCCTCTTTCTTTAGTGCATTTTATGCTAAACAATATGAACAAGACAAGTTTAAAGTTCATAGCGAGCAGTTAGATCTTCTCAACCAAGGTTGCTCTTCTTTATCCCTCTAACTTTTCTTTAACTAGTCTCTAAGGTGACCATATACTTTTCAGTGGGACACTGCTGGTCAAGAGCGGTTCAGAACAATTACTAGCAGTTACTACCGTGGGGCACATGGAATCATTGTAAGTTACTTACTTAGGGTCTCTCTGTTGGTTTCTTATGTACTAACTTACTCCATGGTGGCCTCCCCTGGGTAGATTGTCTACGACGTCACAGATCAAGAAAGCTTCAATAATGTGAAGCAATGGTTGAGTGAAATTGATCGTTATGCTAGTGACAATGTGAACAAACTCCTGGTTGGAAACAAGTGTGATCTTGCTGAAAACAGAGCCGTTCCATATGAAACGGCAAAGGTATATGCATTTAAATCCATCCATCCTTTACCGACTCTCCTTCTCAAGTTGGGTAGTCATCCAACTGTAATTGCTTTCCTGATCAAATTTGAAACATTCAAAGGCTTTTGCCGATGAAATCGGAGTTCCTTTCATGGAGACTAGTGCAAAAGATGCTACAAACGTGGAACATGCTTTCATGGCAATGTCGGCATCCATCAAAGAGAGGTTGTTAATTATACATACATTTTATAATTGGCAGTTAATGCTCTTTTAAGATTCGTCAGACCCTGATGGTTATTTTTTACGAAGCCAGCATCTCATTTTTTAGATAAATAATTGTTCTGAACACGAAATTTGAACTCCAGCTAGTGATCACTGCGTGCATTTAGAGTAGTAAGTAACTATGTTGCTAAAAGAAATAGAGAGAAGGGAAATAAATGAAACTTTTCGAGCAGACTGCAGTGTTCAAATTGAAATTCAACTAGAAGCTCAGAGTTTTCATGTAGTAGCCATTAGCCAATCAATTTACAGAGTGGGCGAGTGTTTGTGATATAAAGCTTAGGAAAGAGATTGAACTGTGGTTTGGATGCAGAATGGCAAGCCAACCAGCTGGGAACAATGCAAGACCGCCGACGGTACAGATCAGAGGACAGCCTGTTGCCCAGAAGAATGGCTGCTGCTCAACTTGATTGCCTTAGCAGTATCCTTTTCTGGTCAGTCTTGGCTTCCAACCTTAAAGCCATACCCTTATCTTGAAGAAAAAAAGGTGTTTCTCTTAAAAGAGTTCTCTGTCTTTCAGTTCACTTGACCTTGGTTCGTAATGTCTGTTCTGTAATTAATCTCATTGGCCCTTTGGTTGGTTATTGTTCTCTTTCCAACATTATGCTTTTTCATGGCTGGGTTTTGTATCGACGACGATATTTTTTCGGTAATTTAAGTCTTTAGAAAAACGAAAGAATAAAAATTCTAAAGAAAGGAATCTAATGACACATTTAAACTCTTCTTCTTTCCACATCTATGTTTTCTGTCGAAAGAAAGTAAGGTAGACGATTGGCGCAGCACAACAGCTACCAGGCTAGCCTTCAAGAACTTAGCGGCGCTGATTTGATAAATCCACGGATTAAACAAATACTAGTAACGTGCGGGACAAAGATAAAAATAAACTAAAATCACCCTCTCAATATACGAAAGTTCAAAATAGCAGTTTGGGTGCAGACTTGGATCCAACACTGTCGTTAACCACTCTTTTCATATGCGTAGCGTCAGTATAACTTTGCAAAGGAACATCTTGTACATACATTACATTATGCATACATACATATCCGTCTGAACAAAGAGTCGGTATCTATTGTTGGTGGCGGACGAGGAGGCGTTCCAGGTTGTGGAGCTGAGCCTTCAAGGCAGCGTGGTCTTGTCGCATCCTCTGCAGCCGATCCTCAACCATTATCATCTCCTCCCTCAGGAAATGCATTCTCTTCTCCAGCCATCCCACACTCTCCCCGATTCCATCCTTGTCGTAGCTGTAATATTCTCTCCCCACCTGCACTTGCTCAGGTCCTCTCTTCAGCAGCACCACTATCGTCACCTGTGTCCACACTTCCCACTTATCAGCATCTTCTATTTCTCTCTCTCTCTCTCTCTCACACCACCAATAATTAATCCACACACACAAAAAAAGTTAATACAAAGCACTGCATTCACTTTTAAAATACCTGCATCAGTAGGATCACTGCAAAAGCTATTACTAAAGCCTGCCTTGTCCCGCTTTGCCTCTTCACAAATGATGTCACATTCACCAATGCTTCCCTTAAGATATTCACTACCCCTCCTCCTCCTGCCGCCACCTCCACCCTCTGCTCTTCACATTCAGATACTCTTTCTTCACTTGCTGATAGCACCGCACCCTCTTCACTCAACTTGATCCCTGTTTCAGAAAAATACGTTGTCAGCCAGCTTTCTACATGGGAAAAAGGCTTCTCTAAATCGTCGTCAATCTACAGCACAAACCTTCTTGGTTCTCCAGCTTCTTCTTCTTCAGCAGTTCATGTGCCTCCAAGTATAATCATATTAAATTAAATAAAATAAAAAAACAATTAGTTTAGAAGCCTGCATAAACTGAAAGAAAAACTGTCGACCCATTGGCTGCACAAGTACCATTCTTATCCATGTTGCATACGCTTCTCTAATCTCTTCCAAAGTAGACTGCACTATTTTTCCTGCAAAAACTCGTAAACGGATCAATCATCAGGCCAGACCCAACCACCATGAATTCTGAGTATTGAGAAGCAACAAGAAACAAGGTGAAAGAGTTCAAGGACAAAACAAGCGAAAATGAGGCTAAACATACCTTTCCACACTGTTCTTTTAGAGAAGGCCACATTGATATAAACATCCAATATACAACCTTCTATCGAGTCTCTGCAATCTCTTTTCACATCCCAAACCCCCTGGAATCAGGCAACGGTAACATATTCACCTTTAACAACAGATCACTCAGTAAACTAATGACAGCATTAGATGTTAATATCTTCCTACCTCTACAGTGAAGTAATCTGCATAAGGCACATCGGTGATTTCTTGTGATGTTTCAATAACCAGATGGCTAGAAAAATAGTGACAATATCAGACAACAGAGAATACGCATGCATTTGCACGGTCATTAAAAGTGGGATTCGCTTCAAAACAAAGCTACATATTTTATCAATACCTATCTCTGTACATCCGAAATTTCTGTGACTCCTGGCAGCCACCGAACTTTGCACCTTTGAGAGGAATCCAACAGTCATGCATACCAATATTTTATATAAAATGTAACTGAATATATCTAAAATATTACCAAAATAAATTTTTATCGGATGCTGAAATGAGACATTGCGAGTGTGTCCAAGCTTTTCATGAGGTTGCCAAGAGGTACACCTAAACTCTGCAAATACAAAGGTCTCTTCTGATTTTTTTTTGTTTTTTTTTTAAAACATTGACAGAGACAAAAACGTACGAAAACAGCTAAAACAAGCAACAAAATGATTTCATCACTTATAGCTCTACCTTTATCCCCACAATTTTTATGGAAAGATTCAACAAAACTGACAGCACGATCTGAGAAAAACAATCTAAAGAACTCTTCTACTGGAATCTGCAAACATAAAGTAAACTCTATTTAGGTAGAAACGAAACTTTTGCATTCAGTTAATGCTTATATTCTCATAAATTTGAATGGTAATAGTTCCATGATTTTTTCTATCCCATAAGTCAAAGAAAGTGACATTACCGAAAACTTTGCCTCTGCTACCTTTGTAAAATCAGAAGATACTGCATGCAAGGAAAACAAAATTTGAGTGGTGAATTCGAAAGATAACATAGAAATGAGATCACAGTAACCAAAAAGATAGATGAGAGATCGTGTGTGCATAAACAAAATAACCGGTTCGGCAGGAAATAGGGTTCCATACAGAGTGCAAGCTCGTTGGGACAAAAAGAGAACTAGTGTATCTTATGAAGTACCACTGTACCATCAAGAGGCAATAAAATATAGCTAAGCTACCCCATTCCGATAGGCCTTATACAGTAAAACCATTACGAGAAGGTTTCCCCATTGACAATTTAAATTTCAAACAAAGTCAGTTTAGGTTTAAAAAAAAAGCAAGGTAAAAGATAGACACAGTGTGAAATACACATAGAAAAAGCAATAAGTTATTTGACTGTCCACTTTAAGTGAACCAACACTTCATTCTTAATACTCTCTACCAACAGTTTTACATGGCCCTAGCAAAAAATTCCCCATTTAATTTTACTGAAAACTCGAGCATTCACATCCTTAAACAGTTGACTTAAAAATGATAATCTGAGACGTTACCAAAAAGAACTAAAATAAAAGCTAGGAAGGACAATAACTACATTTTGGTGCATTTAAGTCTTCAGGCTTCCAGTTCAAAGTACTGGTTGAAGAAGAAGCCACAATATCTACAACTGGTTCTGCGTGCCGCTGAACATTTACAGATGAAGGTGAAACGCCATTTTGACTAGTAACAGGAAGACTGGAACTTCCTGAAAGATGAGGTGTTTCATCCCTGTGAAGTGAAAGATAGTGAGCCGTAAAGCAGCTAGTTACAGCAACCAGGTAGATCATAAGGAAGCGCTCAAAGTACCTTGATGGGGAATCTAGTTCACTCGCCAAATCCATGGTACCGAGTGCCCTTTTAACAACTCCATCACTTACGTGGTTGTTGGACTCGGATAAAGAATCCTGAACAGTTACGTTGAGGAAGATCAGCATAAGGAAACAAGAAACGAGCTGGAAACAAGCCTTAAGCAGTAAATGAAGAAGAGTGTATTTGCCAACTGCTGTTTGGTCACCTGAATCTCGCTATCAGCTTTGACGGCACTACCATATTCCAACCATCCATCATGGATAAGCTTGAAAGCTTCATCGCGGGAAAGAAATGATGCAAAAAAGTACTGCAAAAGAATGGGCTTCTAAAATCAGGAAAAAAAATCGAGTTGAGATGATGAGCCAAAGAGAACTTGTGTGTACCTTCTTCCCTCCAGCTAAAATCTCTATGGCATTGGGAAAAATACCAGCAGTCTTTGCTCGTTTAACACAAGATATTTCCGCAAATGGAATTATTTTCTGCACCACGAGTTCAGATCAATATTGAAAAGGAAAAGAGAGAACATAGAAACACACAGGGGAGAAAGCAAGGTGAAGGCACTACCTTGGTCTCATAGCCAAAGATGTTGGAGTAAAAGCAGATATAATGAATGAAGAGGTACATATGACCCTGCAAAAAGAAATAGAGAACCCCAAGTATGAACAAAATATATAGTATAAAAGCTTCAAGAACGGCCCAGCTCAGAGTAATGATAAAAGACAAAAATACCTGCAGAAGAATACTCTCCTGACAAGCACAGTTGAAATCCTGAACAAGGACCTACACGTAAAATGGTCAGTCGAGGCGCAAAGAGGGATCTGGAGAAGAAGCATTGGGGAAGACAGTAGCAGCAATCAATTACTTACTTCGTCAGCTGGAAGCCGAAATAATTGCCGATACTCTTCGCTCCTCGTTATCACTTCGGACTACAAGTAAAAGAAAAAATCCAGATCAAAAGACAAGACAACCAATTGAAATTCGATGTTCCAAGAAAAAAGGAAACAAGTCAAAATGAACCTGATTTTCACCACCACGACTAGGGCTTGGAGAAGAAGTGGAAGGGTCATGGCGATCAGGTGAGCCGCTAGAGCGCGATCCTTCGGGGGACGATGGTGAGGGATCGGAAACGGCCTCCGGAGAAGCGAATCCAGACGCAGAAGCTTCCATCGTCATGACGGTGGTCTCCGGAACAGAAGCAGTAGAAAGCATCGCCATGAGAGAGAGAGAGAGAGAGAGTAAAAAGGTTGTTGATGAGAAAGGGAAAGTGTTACAAGGCTGAGTTTGGAGTTTGGCGGTCGTTGGGTGCGGCAGTCGACGTCGACGTCAACGTCAACGGCCATAAAGTCAAAAGGATCGGCGAATTTGGGCCCACGTGATTTACTGGCCCATGACTTGGTGGCCTTGTAATATAACATTTAATGGGCCACCTTTTGGCCCATAGATTAGGTGCCGTGCCTGCCTGCCTCTCGAGGTTTGAGGGTCGGCACAAAACCATCAGAACGATAATTTCGGGTCAAGTTAATAATACTCAGAGAGGCTAAAGCAAAAGAGAAGCAAGCAGTAGTGAAAATTTACAGCCGCCACAAAAACAATCCCGAGACTAAAAATAGTGAGTGGAGAGGTTTTCTAAAAAAAAAAAGAAGAAATTCCATCAGTTGATGGAGTAGGAACGAGAACAGACGGTGTGGAGAGAGTCAGTGAAGAGAGATGAGAAGCTGGTCAAGGCTTGGAAGACATTGGGCAGGCCCGTTTGAAGATTGTTGAGAGTCATTGCCCGTGTCACCTCCACAGCCTTTACGTGCCTCATCACCTCATCCTCCACCTGCCTCTGACACGCCGCTAGCTCATACTTCTTCTCAGACAGCGGGTCCCGTGCGTCCAGGGCCTCCGGTCCAGGGCCTATCCCTACCGTCGAGTAGGCCTTGTAGTACTTCCTCTCTATGCTCCTCAGTGATGATGCCTTCTTCTCCAGCTCCTTTCCTGCACTCTCCGTGCGTTTCTTCATCTTCACCTCCTCCGCCTGCTTTATCGATATCACATGGACCACGTTTACAAAGCTCTTTATGGCTTCCGACGCCACCGTGTCAGGCACCCTTTCCAGGCTCAGCTTCCACTCTTCACACAAGGCAAACGAGTCCGACCGCTGCTTCTTTGGGTCCTCGTTGCTCAGGGGATCAAGGCTGAGCTTGAACCAGGCGTGGAGGGAGCTTATGAACTCCCTTTGGAATTTGATGATGCGACAGAAGCTCGAGTGCCACAAGGAGACAGCTGACTCTAGGTCCCGCGTCACCTGCCGGTGTACCTCTGATGTTGACTCTCCTTTCTCTGTTTGGTTGATCAGGCCACTTACTTGTTGGACGATGTTGTTCTGGATTTCGTGGTACTCGTGCATTGACTTCCACATGTACATTAATCTGCATTTGCACATGGTGAGTGGTTAGTGACGCAAACAAACAATTCATCCCTACAAATTTGCCTAGAAAAAGGGGAAGATGATGGACTGACCCGTGGCAGAGTTCAACAAGCTGAGGCACAAGGTCAGTGTCCCGGAGGCGGAGAATGGCATTAGAGGTTGTGTTAACAGCTTCTGAAGTAACAATGATCATAGATTGGCATCTGGTGATGGAAGTTTTAGTCTTGTCTAGCTTGGAGTCATCGCCTCCCTTGTACTCCTGACTCTGCAACGCAGACAGCTTCTTCTCGTGCTCAATCTTAACTCCCTCTCTTGCCTAATTTGCAATCACAAAGTTCAATAGACTGGAAAATCCCGGAAAGAAAAAAAAAAAAACAGAAGAAGAAAATATAGCAAATGTACCTTGACATCCTCAAAAAGCTTCTTCTCCCAGGCGAGGAGTCGGTCTAGAGTGGAGCAGAGGCTCTTGAGGCCGGATTGTTCACTGAGGGAAGAAGCATCGAGCTTGTATTTCACAGCCAATGGGGGTTTAGAGGTCCAGGTAGCGCTCAAGTTGCTGAACACGCTGCTTGAATGTTACACCGTCTCTGCAGAGACACACAGAGAGAGGTGAATAAAGCAATTCTCAAAGCATTTATCTACAAGAGAGGAGAAGTTGACCTACTCCTCAGCTTGCTGAAGCTGCGGTCGAGCTCAGCACGGCCGATCTCAAGCATGGCGGAGACCTGATCCCCAGCGGAGGCAGCCTTGTCGAAGTAGTGTTGAACGGCGTCGAGGATCTCCTTCAAATCCTTGTGCCTTACCACCATTTTGGTCTTGTAAGTGGTAACATCCTCGGCCTTGTCTTTCCCGTGGTCCTGCTGCTGTTCCACAGGATCTGCGGGGGCATGCGACTCAATACCGGATCTGGAAGCGTTAGTTTCGCCGTCCCCATCTCCGTCGGAGGAAGTGGTGGCGGTAAAGCGGTCATGGTCGTCGCCCCATTCGCTGCAGTGGACTTCCTCGCGTTCGCCCGTCTCAGTTTCTGCGTCGTAGTGGCTTGGTGGAGGCTGCTTCCGCCGAGCTTTGCGTTCGAAGAACTCAGAGTCGGGGGGAGAGGGAGGGTAGAAATTCTCCCAGTTCCAGACGGAGGAAGCTTGGGAAGGAGAGCTGGAGTAAGCCGAGTTCTGGTGAGCTGTTGGATAGAAAGACCTACAAGTGAGATTAGACCTCTCGCTGACTGGAGAGCAAGATGGAGACGACTCGGAGAGAATGTGGGGAAGCCTAGGGTGTGGATGAGTCGGCTTGCGGCGCCGAGGAGGGTCTTGAGGAGGGGGTTGTTTTGGGGTAGGGACACGTGGAGCATCGTGGTTGGATGGGCGGAGAAAAACAGCGGGGGTGTTCTCACTGACAACGAGGGACTCGCCGGAGGCAAACGAGGAGAGGGCGGAGCCGGTGAGACGAAGGGACCGGCAATAGTCAGAGTGAGCGGCGGCGAGATGGTGACGGGCGTACACCGCGTCCTTCATGAGACGCCGGCGCTCCTTGCAGCGACGGACGGCGTCCTCACTGTCGAGCTTGGAGGCTGTGCATCCCATCTCTCACCAGACAAAGACTTTTTTTTTTCCAAACACTCACTCACTCACTCTCTCTCTCTTTTCTGCTTTTTAATTTTTTTTCAAAAACTTTTTGTCTTTAAAAAAAAAAAAAAAATTCCCCACCGAAAGACCGAAAGAAAAAGAAAAAAGGAAACAACAAAATATTTCAGAGTGGTTCTTGACCGAGTCACCGAATGGCCGACTCGAGAGAAGATAAAAGACAGAGACAGACAGGTTATTATTATTTATTATGGAAGGAATTATAATTATTGGGAAACTTTCAAACTGCGAACCTCTGCATTTTTGAATTGCCGTTCTTGGTATGAAAACAATAAAGAGAGAACACAACCAAAAATCTCGAAGCGAATGGGCCTAAATCAAAAACACAGTGGCATTCATTCACATAAACAATTTTGACAAATAACTTTCTTATTTCAAAGGCTTCCACACCATGCTTCCTTTGTTTTATGCTCAACAGGCTAGGCAATAAGAAAGCACGAGTCACCATCATCAAACCCCTATTTTTTGTTTTGTGCAATCATCTTCCCGTCTACAAAGTACAAATACCCTAGTTACATTACATATAACTAAAAGTATTATCTGATTCTTCTTACCACCAGGGTTTTTCACCCAACTTTATTTTAGGTAGAAACACTGACGTACCAGTTGAGATTGCAATGCAAAACAAAACCCCTCCTCCATTTTGTTTTTGTTTTTAAGGTGACATCGCAGATGAGATGCTGCTGCTTTCAGGGCCTCCTTCTCTAGTGAAACCGAAATCCCCAAATATCCCCTGCGCAAAACATTATGCTCTTTGTCAACACTTTCCCCCAACCTCATCATAATTTCCCTCGTCTTGAGAAACTAAGCAAATACTTGCGCATGTCTCATGTACGTACCATTGCGTCATTGACGGCATATGTGACACAGTAATGTTCCTGTTGAAAACAAAACCATAATCAAATGTTTACCTCAACTACCTACACACTAGATCCATCTGCCGCATCATCTAAAAACATATAGCGGTGATTCAAGACAAATCATCTTTTCGTCTTTTTTTACTTGAGTTATTAAGGTGGAGACTTGCCTGCATCATGTGCCACTCTTCAAATTCGTCAAACAACTCCAATCTCTCGATCCTAGAAACAAGACAACTATCTAATTTATATATAGTTTCCAAGAGAAGTAGGCTTTCTAACGAAGGGTCATTGATTGAAGGAACAAAGTAGCCAAAAGAAGCTAGAGAGAAAAAAAAGTACAGGATATTGAAAGAAGTCACGAGCAACAACATTTCTAAGGGTAAAAAACAAAAAAAAAAGGATATAGAAAGAAGTCACGGGCAACAACATTTCTAAGGGTAATTCCTGACAACGAGAGCTTCTCCGAAATAGTTCAGGCCAGAGACTAGATTTGAATAACATAATGCAGTTAAACAATTTTAAGGATAACTACAGCACTTACCTGCGTTTTTCTTGAGTATCAACAAAACTACCATACACTTTTAGCATGTCCCAGGCAACAGCTCTCTGATACGTCAGAACAGAGAATAGAGTAAGATACGAGAAGCCATATACTATACATTTATACTTAAAAGTTAGCCCTGCGTTCATCAGAATATGCACATTATTCTAGCTACAACCAGCCATCAAGACCAAAACGAAAGACTGAAAACTACATCATGGTACTTTGAACCAGAAACGGTTTGAAATTCAAAATTATGTCATCTTGATACCCTATAGCCACATCATAAATGACAGAATTATACAGGAATTGACAGTGACCTGGCATAGACTTTTAACAAGCATGTTTTTGTTAGATGGCTTTGCACTCAAATCCTTGCATACTTGCAGTTAAAATTAAAAGTTGCACGTCAAAATGTTTGGCAACTCAATGCAAGATTACGGGCATGAATACATATATCAGACTGCATTAAACTATCATGAAATTTTAACAGCAAAGCGCACCTGCCATCCGTTGTCAATAAACAATCTCTCCTTTGCAAGTAAAGTCGGTGATGCATCAATGCTTAAGAGTGCACAACCCCGACTCTGAAGCAAAGAAACAACGTTATGGCTAAAATATTTCAGAACGAGTTTTAATGAAGGTAAATTGATCAATACAATATGTACACAAATGGCAATATTGTGATATTTCAATATTTTACTAGAATTCAACATAGTTTCAACAAGTTAAGCTTTACTCATGAAGATGTATCTGCAACAAGAGTACACATTATTACCTCCAAATTTCTAATCATTTGATGTCCAAAAGCATCATCTGGATGGATCTGCAAACAGAAACCCAACGAGTTAGACACACCATCAGTAAGATTCGTATCTGCAATATTATGCAGACAAAGAAAATAGATACAAAATGCCAGAAAACCTGCTCATATAAGAAAAATACTGCAGTTGAGAACGTTTTTGACGCCCAATTGACGATGGCACGGCTTGAATCTGGGTCCAGATATATCAAAACGCATTCTGCAATAATAAATGTCGGCAGACTGATAATGATATTAGGGATCAAGCAGTTTGTCACCAGTCAGCATCTATTACCACATATCTTTAACCCCAGTCCCCAGTACAAGAAGAGGCTGAGGTTCAAAACAATGTCCTAACAGTATGTAACATAAAAAAATTTGTTCATGCGTACCTTGGATCCATATCTGCAAATGATATAACATCTCTTAATTTTGGTATATCACGCAGGTCGACTGGAAGTAACTTGTAATGATCACTGAGCACTTGGCCTTCCTCTGCAGAGTTAAAAAGCGTAACAAATATAGAGTAAGCCACTAAAACTGCAAGCCAACGGTAAAAAAAGCAAAAGGGATCTGCATTATTAAAAGCTGAGTGAACGAAGTATGAATAACAATATCAGCAATAGCTGGACTCCACTGTTTGAAATTCACCAGAAAGAAAAGAATCATTCTACATTCTACATTCCACATAACAAAAAGGTCTCTCACCAACTGAAATAGATGCATTTGTTCCAAGTTTATCCCTCAGCTGGCTGGAATTTTCTATGACAGCAGCCTTCTTACTTGTCACCTAACGCAAGAAACAAATCCAGTTAGGCATTAGACTCTCAGTAGACCTGATGAATACTTTTGAGTAAAATCCAATCAGTTACAGATGAATTTCATGAATGGTACCTCCTTAAAATCCAGTTCCACATACAAATTGGGCCCCTTTACCCTCATCCTACAAAATGGAAAAATGAGAACAGAAGCACCCAAAATCCTACAGAATAAACCGGAAAAATGGAGAGTGCAGTAAACTGAAAATACGCACCAGCAACTGAAAATACGTAGTATCAAAGCCAGCCCCGAGTGACAGTATCTGTTTCCTGGCTTGAGATGTTTCATTAGAACTTTTCCCACTTTCCAGAAACTGAGACAATAGCTTTCGGAAGGCAGCCCAACGGGAAAAGTAACCTAGGGAATCCAAACCAGTAGTGTCAGCTCGTCCAAACAGCAAACAACAATACCCATAGAAAAAATAGTTACCTCGATTAATTATTGGAGATCTTCGAACAGGTCTTTTCACAAAGAGATGAACATAATCGTCTTGCATATATCCCTTTTTGACACAAGACCTTCAAAATTCATGGCAAATAAGCATAACCACCAAACTTAGCATAACCACCAAACTTATCTTATCTATGCTCTAACATCCACAAAAAAACTAATTAGAAACAAAGAAGAATCCCAATACTGAAACACGGGAGTAACAATATCAAAGAAGAGACCTAATTTACGGGAAATTTGGTGAAACAAAACAAAAATAAACGAAGTAGAAGAGGGAGGTAGCGTACAGTTTACTGGCGGATGCATCATCATTCGTAGCCTGTACGGCCGCTCTGTTGCTGCGAGATTCTGCCGGCGGAGACGCCATATCTTCCGATCAATCCCTTTACCACGGGACACAAGGAGAGCCGCTACGTCTTTGTGTCGAATTAGCAAATAGAGTTTCTCAACAGAGACGCTCGACTCTTCTTCTGTGTGTGGAGCCATTTGGGCTAAAATATGAGATCAATCACGTTTTATGATCTTTACTTTGGGCCTTGGCCCACTAAATAGGTTTGAATTTTGGAGATAATAATGAAAAGTTAATATCAATAAGGAAATTATGAGATTAAGTTAATTTATATAGGTACGTTGACCGAAAAAAGGTTAATTTATAGGAACAATTAAGAAAAAAATCGTTTTTTACAAGAATTAGACACGTCACACCATTAATCGTTTCCCGTCATATAAAAAGAGCAGAGGAGAGGAAAAAAAAAAAAGTAGAAGTCTCTTCCTCCCCGTTTCTCTATCGGACTTGGAAAACCCTAAACTCCGGGCCTTTTTCTCTTCGAAATCGATTCATCGTAAGCCTTGGCACTCTGGTTTGTTCTTTTTATTTTCGTTTTCTTATCTCCACCGACGCTTCCTACGCCCTTTGATTGGTGATTTAAGTTTCTGTATTCGTAGTGCGTGAGTTATGGATATCGAGCAGAAGCAGGTGGAGATAATTGATCAGCTCGTTCACCGAGCTTTTTCATGCAAAGTCGAGGCTCTGGTGCCTATCATAATCGAAGCTACATCGCATCCTTCTCTATTCGCCTTCTCCGAGATTTTGGCTCTACCCAATGTTGCCCAGGTCTTCCCGAAACTGTCTCCAGTATTTCTTTCTTACGCAGCTTAGTTTTTTTAATACTAGTCGTATGTTGGATCCATTATGCTTTGATTTTGGGACCTAACTCGAAGATCTAGGGTTTCTCTTGTTTGCTTTAGGAACGTTCTCAAG
Organism: Alliaria petiolata; assembly: GCA_020283515.1. Taxonomy (NCBI): domain Eukaryota; kingdom Viridiplantae; phylum Streptophyta; class Magnoliopsida; order Brassicales; family Brassicaceae; genus Alliaria; species Alliaria petiolata. The sequence goes on along the minus strand of JAHZTW010000003.1, from coordinate 84,723,648 downwards.
CTATGATTGCTAGTTTTTTGTTCGCATATATACCAATGTGTGTTTGTTTTTCCATCTTTTTTTAGCTTGTTTGCTAAACTTTTGTTGTGTAGAAATCAGTTGTAAATGTGTTTTTCTGAGCTTCTCTATTCTCGGGATATTAATCTTACTTATTAGGTTTCTCCTAATGTTGCATTTATTGGTCTCCTAAACTCTTAACAATGCATTGCAGCTTGAAGGAACCACAAATTCTGTCTATTTTGATGTACTACGGTTGTTTGCCCATGGCACCTGGGGTGACTACAAATGTGCGACTACAACCTTGAATATTTCGATTCGTTTTACCTTATCAATGTGGTTCATACCTCTTCCACGTTTCTTACACTATTTATGAACCAAACTCTAGGCAATGCTAGCCGTATTCCTCAGTTGTCTCCTGACCAAATTCTAAAGCTAAAGCAGCTCACTGTGCTTACCCTTGCGGAGTCAAACAAGGTACCTCGTTTTTGTTGGTTGTCATGTCGTTTGACATTTTTGTCCTAAATCAACACTACTTATTTAGGTTCCTGATTGCACCTAGCCTTCTCTCTTATGTACTCTGTTCCATAATCTATTTGATTATTGCGATCCTCTTTTTTTCAACTTTCTAAGACCCCCCTGTTTAGCGTACTTAGTGTGTTTCCCTATCATTGCCACATGTACCTCACTCTTGTTAATTTCTCAACTTTTAAATAGGTCTTGCCCTATGATACACTGATGGTCGAGTTAGATGTCACCAATGTCCGTGAACTCGAGGATTTTCTTATCAATGAGTGCATGTACGCGGTGAGTATTCTTTCCAATTTTCTTTCTGAGTAATCTCTATTTTTAATTACCAGCAAGTTGCCCAAAGGTACAAAAGTATGGTGCTGATTTTTTTAACTTTCCAGGGTATAGTTAGAGGAAAACTGGATCAGTTGAAAAGATGTTTTGAGGTGTGTTTTGTGTCCCATCTCCCTATATAACCGTTGTGCTTTTTGTTTAAACTTATGAACACCTCTTTAAGTGTCATATATCTTGGAATCATTCAGGTTCCATTTGCAGCTGGTAGGGATCTAAGGCCAGGACAACTAGGGAATATGTTACACACAATGTCAAACTGGTAGTTACTTTGATCTAGCTTTCTACTTCCCTTGGTTCCCATGATCTTTTTGCGCTCTATTTCTATTTAATAGAACCCGTACATGGTGTTAGAAGAGATGACAATAATGATTTACCTCTACGACCTACTCTTAAGTTCTATGTGAATTGTCCTTTTTTCATGAAACAGTTTGTGCCTTGCTTGATTTATGAGACTGTTAATGTGCTGGCGCAAATTGATGTTTAGGTTGAACACATCAGAGAATCTGCTCGTTTCAATTCAAGACAAGATTAAATGGGCGGACAATATGAGTGAGATGGACAAAAAACATCGTAAGGAGGCAGAAGAAGTGGTGGAAGAAGTGAAGAAGTCTCTGTCCATGAAGGTCAGTGATACATGTGATGGGTTTGGAAACCTTAGGGCTTCACTTTTCCCTACTAAGTATATAATGTAACTAATTATGGTTTAGATTCATGATTAATGTTATGTAATCATGAGTTAGAGTCCGGATAGCATCTCTGTCTTAAAATCTTGAGAGAATTAGAGTGGGTTTATCAAGAATTTAGTTCTTTGCAAGGGGAAGGGGAGAGACTCCATTAAGAAATTTCTCAAAGTCTTTCAGCTTTGTAATTCAGTACCAAAATAGATTAAAAAGCTATGTTTCTAAATGTTGAGCGAATCAGTGAGTCGGCCGTGGCAGGCTCTTCTGTTAATGGTCAACATTGCCATTCGTGGTGTGACAATAAAACTACATTGTGGATATAAACATTTATTATGAAGTTCTATAAACAAATTCCATTATTAGACGGCTGGGTGTTGCATTTTAGTGTAGTGTTAAAGGATCGACCAAAGATAGAGGAAATGAAATGTTTGGAATGCAGTACTTGTGGCATAGGCACTTATCCTTGTTATGAATGGTGTGGTTTATGTTTTAGTGGAATGAAACAAGGTTTTTGTGCTTTGATATATAGAAACTGTAAACTGTAAACTTTTGTGAAATGTGATTTGGGAAGGGTGGTGGTCGATGTAGTCTTACTTACATTGTGGGCAGGGGGATATTGACAGCAGAGGGCATAAAGAGATGTTTGGGGAACCAAGTGGAGTGATGGACTACGAAGAAGATGGAATCCGACCAAAGAGGTAACATACCATTAATTATTGCTCTGATATTATATGATACAAAGGCATGTTCAAGTATGTGAGATGATATAATACGAACTAGAAACGAGATGATAACACACACAAACTCATTTTTGGAACGCAGGAGGAGGCATCCGGTAGCAAGGTAGAGAGAGGAGAGAGGGTATAAGGGATTTGTAATGTTGTTGATGGACAAACCATTTTATCGAGAGTAGATGGATGATATGATTATGATTTTGGGGGAACTTATGTAATGTAAGACCACTTTTGCTTTTGGTAGCGGATTTTTTTGTTATTTTTGTGGCCTTTTATTTCAACTTGTGTAAAATCCTCTATTCTCTCTCTCTCTCTCTCCCTCAAGTGTCAAGTCCAAATTTAGCGGTTATTGGCCCAAAAGGATATGAATTGGAGAACCAAGTTGGATTGATGATTTCATAATGAAATCGGTAATCAAAATATTAAAAAAGTTAGGGAGCAAATGTGGGTGGTGGGGTCATATGGTAAAAATAATGGAAAGCAAGGCAAGGAAGTCTAGCCGTCAGGTTTATAATGTCAGTGTTGTTGCGTCTTCTCAGGCGGGGCTTGGTCGGCTCTGGGGCAAGACGAATGCCGATGAGGTGAGGGAAGTTGAGCTTAGCCTTGGCACCACGCAGCTTGAAAGCGGCTCGGTCGTAGGCGGCAGCAGCATCCTCGGGTGTCTCGTAAGTGCCGAGCCAAAGCCTTGCTCCATGTTTGTTTGGGTCTCTGATCTCTGCAGCGTATTTACCCCAAGGCCTTCTTCTCACTCCTTTGAAGTTGACCACTCTTCTCCTGGGGGCGGAGACGGAGAAAGAATGGTCCGAGTCATCGTCCTCTAGCAGATGTCGTCGAATCGAATCCAGAGCCAAGGAGCAGTTATCTGATGTGAGATCCCCCTGCATCTGCATTCTCTCTCCCTTTAAGACTCGGTTATGGATGTGTTTGCAAACACTCTAGCTAGGTGTGACTGGGATTTATATACAGAGGCCCCTCCTCTGTTTTTAGTTTTTACTATTATATTTGCACTTGCTTGGAAACGCCTTATTTAGTCACGTTTTCCATCATCCTCTTTTCTCTATTTTATTATATTCAAACAATTCAACTAGACAAGGAATCTTGCTTACACGGTTTAACTTGTTTTTTTTATGCCCTCGAAGAAGCTTTCTAATCTATTTATTATTATTATTCGAATTGTCTCCGCAAAGAGCCTGATGATCCTCTCTGCTTTTCACATTCCCACTGTTTTTCAAGTTACGCTGTGCTTGATATTTGGCCTCAAACATAAGTATGATTGATTATTCTCATCATAACACAATTTCCCATTGTAAATAAACGATTTCAATTTTTTTTGTACAAAGGGATACAAGCGCATTTGCCTCGAGATGAGAATAAGTCTGAAACTTTTAACAGACTTTGATGTTGACACCAAGACTCTGCAACTGATCAACAAGGACTTGTCTCCTTGGCTTGGCCCCTGATGATTTGAGCCATAAGCATGAGATCTTTGCAAACACATCCACGGAACCTGTGTTTTGGGGCTCATCATACCCAGCCAGATCTGACTCTGTTACCACCACCACCGACCCATCATCAAAACCTGACAACACCTGTTTCTCTGCCAAGCTTGTTCGCTTCACAATCATGTTGCTTTCTTTCGCCTTCCTTGCCATACTGGAATTGTAGAATTCCTTCACAGCCTGCCATTCCAAGATCTCTCATCTTAGCAGCAATTTTGTAAAATATGATACTTAAGGGATGGATACTGAAAGCGCACCTTCCACTGTGCCGAAGCAAGCCAGACCCGCGGCCTTCTGGACCTAATGTACTCATATGCACACTCGGGTGTCATTTCCCTGTATTTCACCTATCGGGGTACAAGTGAGATATACATATCCTTGATCAAAGGCAAAGAGCTAGTAGTAACAAGAGGATAGATGGCAAACCAGGTAACAGAGAACAATGGTCGTACTGCGTCCCCGACCAGCCTTGCAGTGAACATAAGTGGTCTTGCCACTTGACGCATTCCCTTTACCAAAAAGAAAAAGAAAGAAATATTGGATCGAGAAGCTTTGCTAAAAGAGGGCGAATTATAGATGGCGGAGAAACTTACTGTGAATAAAATCAACAGCTTGGCAAATATCAATGATTGATGGAGCAAAGAGATAATCTCTGGTGGGAAGCTCAAGATGGTTGATACCATGAGCCTGCAAGGTGAAGGGAATCATCATCAATTAGAATAAAAAAAAGGGAATTAATATACAGCAGAAACGTTCAAAGTCTCAAAAGGAAGGTACATGATAGAGAGATGTGGGAACCAAAGTCTCAAAAGGCTCGTTGAGAGTAACAACGCCGTATACACCAAGTTCCTTGAGACGTGGAACATGAGTCGGGAAAGGCACAGCACCTAGCAAAACATGCTGATGACCCCCAAAAAAAAAAGCTTTATGTGTCAACAAGGAAAGCAACACAAGAAGAAAGCTTGGATGGATGTTTTTACCTCATCGACAAGATCCCACCATCGGAATTCTGACTGCATCATGTTCCTGACAACGTTGTATAGCAGAGTTGGGTAGAAGAGTGCGCGGCCTCCAGCTCCAACAAGAGCACGTTTCGCATTCCAAACATCTAAATCGTTTGCCCCTGTCGATTCCTTTCCATCCCTTTGGCTCATCTCTTCGATGTACATTTTTATGTTGTTGTTTTTCTAGACGAATTTAATAATAACTAACAATAAAAACAAACAGTCGTAGAGATTATCTTCAAAGAAATGGGTAAACCCTAGAACCCCTTTTAACAGCAGATCCCTCGAACCCAGGGAAACACAGACGAATTCGAATCGGGAAAAAGGAGCCCAGGGACGATTTGGTTTGGAGAAAAGATAGGAGGAGAAGGCACTGCGTTTGTTACGATATCGGTGCGTCTTCTTCCTTTGGCCCTCCACAAAAAAAGGAAAAATTTCTCTCTTCAAAGTTTCAAACTTTCTTTTTCTCAACACACCCAGAGGCTCACCAATCGCAATGCACTCCTCTCCAATTATTTCCATTTCCATTTACACTAGTGGGATTTACCTCTTTTACAATAACATAAATTAATAACTACCCATTAAATATCATCATATTTATTTTTATTCAAATCTACTTGTATCTTTTCTTTTTTTTTAACGCTGAATGATTTTATTATAAATTATGAGAATTATTACATCAACTATTCTACAAATAAATGGTGTGTGAATTTTAAATCTATTTATTAGAATATAATATAATTTATACCTTATCTATAAATTGTAACAATTTAATTGATTTTAATTTCTAATTTATAAAACCATTTAAATTATAGATATCTATTATAGAAACAAAAATAATTATTTGAGATTTATCACCAATATTACCAAACTTTGTTAATTGTTCGAGATATGGTTACTTTTGGGCTTGGGCTTTATTGTAAAACCCAGACATTGTTTATTGAAAACCCAATATTACATTCTTATTTGTGGAATTAGAAGAAGAAGAACCAACAACAACGAGGAATGCAAGCAAAACACTACTAGATTAGATGATGATCTCTTTTGTTTGTGATTTATTATTATCTTAGGCTTAAGGAATGTAATGGGTTTTTGAAGTGAGGTGGAATTGGATTTGAATGGTGAGTCTATCTCCGACGAGGTAACCTTTGAAAGGGTCGTGGAGATCCACAAGAGACATGAATCGTTGGAATCCCAGCGACGGCACATCTCGAGAGTACCACCTGGCGACTGCAACCCACAGGAGATAATCAATAAGGAGAGGAAGAAGAAAAAAGTCATAAACAAGTCATTTCTGATGTCTTACGTTGCCTCTGGATGTTGTTGGATGGGTTTGTGTTGAGGACTCGGATGCTGGCTTTGGCGTAGACCTTCTCATTCACTCGGAGGCTCTTGTTGGTGTCCGATATCTCCAAGTATATCGACAGGTAGTTGCGCCATCCATCCCCGTCTCCTTTCGGCGCCACTCTCACTTTCCTGCCAAAATTTTAATAATTTGAAAATTACCAATGACTAGTTGGACTAATTTGTTGCTCACCAGTTACTTCCGGCGACGGCGAATTCATCGGAGTAGACGAACTTGGACTCTTCAAGTCGTGAGAATTGCAACATCCTCCATGTGAAGTCGCCCTTTTCAGGGTTGTCGAAAAAGGAGAGTCGTTCCGAGTTGTGGAATGGTTTCAAGACAATGACCTCTGCTCCAAACTGGCACTTGTCTCCCACAAGGTACCCATTCTGCTTGTTCAACATGGTCGACAGCTGTATCAATTTCCCTATTCCCCACTCTGTTTTCGCTGCGTCGAATCGCTGCACAACCGTCTCTGCATCTCCATCAATGAACATTTCATTCATTCATGTCAAAAAGAAAGAAAGAGGCCCAATCGTTGACTCACCCTCCACCACCAAGTACTTGTTCCGGGGCTTAATCTGCACGAAGAAGCTGATTTTGGTGTGAATCTCCCAGCCTTGGGGCAAGGAGCTTGGGTTGTATAGTTTCAAATAGAGAGAGAGATGATCTGCTCCACTGTCTCTAGTGTTACCACTCGGGTACAGTGTCAATGTCCTGTTCCCACACAATCAACCATGTCAATTCATAAAAATATGTATATATGTATAAGAGAGAGGATGATACTTACCAATTGTAACCACCGGACTGAAACACATCTGATTCGTAGGTCTCAGCGCCAGTGCTGACCAATTTGGAATAGGAGTCGAGGTTTAGAGCGTAAGTGGAAGGAGGGGCATCTCTTAAACTCCTGGTGATGGAATTGCTGCTGCCATAGAGCAAGGGCATGAGCTGAACCAAGATAAGACAAGACAAGATGCAGAGCAACAGAGCTGTTGAGCACTTGTTCTTCTTCTTCTTACCATCTTCCAACAACATCATCCTCATCCTCTTCCTCTGCTTTTCGTCTTCTGCTGCTAGTGCTTCAGCTTGTTTTATAGATAAATATCCCCACTTATTCTTTCAACCTGGATGGATTGGACGGGACACTGTCGAAGATAAAGGAAGAATATAAAAAAAAAAAGGAAAGGAGTGAGTGTTAGTTACACAGAGGCGGTTTCTTTTGTTTCCATATTGAACACGTGCTCATCTTGTTTTAACTAAGCGACCCCAAAAAACATGTAACTACTCCATCCACTAACGAATTCTCAAATTTAAGAAGAGAAAGTAATAGTAGAAAGGAACTTTTTTAATACTACAAGTTTATGAATCTTGTAAATAAATTAATACTGATATTTCTAGTGTATATTGTTACAAAAGTAGATAATAAATCTAAAAGCAGAAGCTAATGAGAGTTGTCCGAGACCCAACCGGAGACCATCCCCTCGTCAACGGGCTTGAGACCACCACAGGATCTGGCGACCGATTCAAAGAGTTTCTCAATCTCAGGCGCACACCTGATGAAGGCTTGTTTCCAGAAGCCNGTTCCTTGAGACGTGGAACATGAGTCGGGAAAGGCACAGCACCTAGCAAAACATGCTGATGACCCCCAAAAAAAAAAGCTTCATGTGTCAACAAGGAAAGCAACACAAGAAGAAAGCTTGGATGGATGTTTTTACCTCATCGACAAGATCCCACCATCGGAATTCTGACTGCATCATGTTCCTGACAACGTTGTACAGCAGAGTTGGGTAGAAGAGAGCGCGGCCTCCAGCTCCAACAAGAGCACGTTTCGCATTCCAAACATCTAAATCGGTTGCCCCTGTCGATTCCTTTCCATCCCTTTGGCTCATCTCTTCGATGTACATTTTTATGTTGTTATTTTTCTAGACGAATCTAATAATAACAAACAATAAAAAAACAAACAGTCGTAGAGATTATGATCAAACAAATGGGTAAACCCTAGAATCCAGCAGATCCCTCGAACCCAGGGAAAAACAGACGAATTCGAATCGCGAAAAAGGAACCCAAGGGACGATTTGGTTTGGAGAAAAGGCACTGCGTTTGTTACGATATCGGTGCGTCTTCTTCCTTTGGCCCTCCACAAAAAGGAAAGTTTCAAACTTTCTTTTTCTCAACAAACCTGGAGGGCTCACCAATCGCAATGCACTCCTCTCCAATTATTTCCATTTCCATTTACACTAGTGAGATTTACCTCTTTTACAATAACATAAATTAATAACTACCCATTAAATATCCTCATATTTATTTTTATTCAAATCTATTTTTTTTTTTTTAAACGCTGATTTATTTTATTATAAATTATGAGAATTATTACATAAACGATTCTACAATAAATAAATTTACCATTATATTAGAATCCATGACTGACAGCTCTACTTATACCAGGGTGAAAATTTCCTATAAACTTATCTATTAATCTACCGATTTACTTTTTCTTTTTTTTTCTATCAAAATCTACTCATTTAAAAGCTTCAATTCTTTATTCATATTTTTAACTAAATTTTTTTATTTTAAATCTATTTATTAGAATATAATAATTTATACCTTATCTATAAAGTGTAACAATTTAATTGATTTTAATTTCTAATTTATAAAATAATTTAAATTATCATTATATATAGATCTCTATAGATATAATGAAAAAAACCATCTCACTATTATAGAAACAAAAATAATTATTTGAGATTTATCGGACCAATATTACCAAACTTTGTTAATTGTTGGAGATATGGTTACTTTTGGGCTTGGGCTTTATTGAAAAACCCAGACATTGTTTATTGAAAACCCAATATTACATTCTTATTTGTGGAATTAGAAGAAGAACCAACAAGTCAACAACAACGAGGAATGCAAGCAAAACACTACTAGAGATGATGATATCTCTTGTTTGTGATTTATTATTATCTTTTGGCTTAAGGAATGTAATGGGTTTTTGAAGTGAGGTGGAATTGGATTTGAATGGTGAGTCTATCTCCGACGAGGTAACCTTTGAAAGGGTCGTGGAGATCCACAAGAGACATGAAACGTTGGAATCCCAGCGACGGCACATCTCGAGAGTACCACCTGGCGACTGCAACCCACAGGACATAATCAATAAGGAGAGGAAGAAGAAACAAGTCATAAACAAGTCATTTCTGATGTCTTACGTTGCCTCTGGATGTTGTTGGATGGGTTTGTGTTGAGGACTCGGATGCTGGCTTTGGCGTAGACCTTCTCATTCACTCGGAGGCTCTTGTTGGTGTCCGATATCTCCAAGTATATCGACAGGTAGTTGCGCCATCCATCCCCGTCTCCTTTCGGCGCCACTCTCACTTTCCTGCCAAAATTTTAATAATTTGAAAATTACCAATGACTAGTTGGACTAATTTGTTGCTCACCAGTTACTTCCGGCGACGGCGAATTCATCGGAGTAGACGAACTTGGACTCTTCAAGTCGTGAGAATTGCAACATCCTCCATGTGAAGTCGCCCTTTTCAGGGTTGTCGAAAAAGGAGAGTCGTTCCGAGTTGTGGAATGGTTTCAAGACAATGACCTCAGCTCCAAACTGGCACTTGTCTCCCACAAGGTACCCATTCTGCTCGTTCAACAAGGTCGACAGCTGTATCAATTTCCCTATTCCCCACTCTGTTTTCGCTGCGTCGAATCGCTGCACAACCGTCTCTGCATCACCATCAATGAACATTCATTCATTCATGTCAGAAAACAAAAGAAAAAAAAAAAGAGGCCCAATCGTTGACTCACCCTCCACCACCAAGTACTTGTTCCGGGGCTTAATCTGCACGAAGAAGCTGATTTTGGTGTGAATCTCCCAGCCTTGGGGCAAGGAGCTTGGGTTGTATAGTTTCAAATAGAGAGAGAGATGATCTGCTCCACTGTCTCTAGTGTTACCACTCGGGTACAGTGTCAATGTCCTGTTCCCACACAATCAACCATGTCAATTCATAAAAATATGTATATATGTATAAGAGAGAGGATGATACTTACCAATTGTAACCACCGGACTGAAACACATCTGATTCGTAGGTCTCAGCGCCAGTGCTGACCAATTTGGAATAGGAGTCGAGGTTTAGAGCGTAAGTGGAAGGAGGGGCATCTCTTAAACTCCTGGTGATGGAATTGCTGCTGCCATAGAGCAAGGGCATGAGCTGAACCAAGACAAGACAAGACAAGATGCAGAGCAACAGAGCTGTTGAGCACTTGTTCTTCTTCTTCTTCCCATCTTCTTCCAACAACATCATCCTCATCCTCTTCCTCTGCTTTTCGTCTTCTGCTGCTAGTGCTACTACTTGTTTTATAGATAAATATCCCCACTTTCTTTATTCTTTCAACCTGGATGGAATGGACGGTACACTGTCGAAGATAAAGGAAGAATATTAAAAAAAAAGGAAAGGAGTGAGTGTTAGTTACACAGAGTCGGTTTCTTTTGTTTCCATATTGAACACGTGTTCATCTTGTTTTAACTAAGCGACCCAAAATAACATGTAACTACTCCAATCCACTAACGAATTCTCAAATTTATGAAGCGAAAGTAGAGAGTAGAAAGGAACTTTTTTAATACAAGTTTATGAATCTTGAAATAAATTAATACTGAAATTTCTAGTGTATATTGTTACAAAGGTAGATAATAAATTGGAAAGCAGAAAGCTAATGAGAGTTGTCCGAGACCCAACCGGAGACCATTCCCTCGTCAACGGGCTTGAGACCACCACAGGATCTGGCGACCGATTCAAAGAGTTTCTCAATCTCAGGCGCACACCTGATGAAGGCTTGTTTCCAGAAGCCATATCTTGGATTCTTGATGAGCTCTATGAATGTGATTAGGAGTCCCCATGGATGCGGCCGGTTCACAATTAGCCGTTCCAACAACACTCTTGTTATCTGCTCCTGTATGATCTCCTGTTTCATTCAATGCCCCCAACATAATTAGATTCCCCCACTAAATTTATCAACACAAAGACACACTCCTGAGAGGCAAAAGTGACCCTCACCTGTTCAGACTCGAAGAAGAGATAGAGCATGATGAAGGAGAAGTAATGAGTGTGGTTGTTTGGATATCGAAGCTGGTTGGCTATTGCATTAAGTAACAGGTACCGCCCTTCCGTATCAAGTTCCAGACTTAAATACTTGAACATCTGCAAGGCCACCACATTTTGAGCCTGTGTCTCACCGTCCTGTAGCTGCTGAATTGCCTGTTACAAAATTTTATTTTTTATTCTCCATTTAGTAAACTTGGTCTTTAAATAGCATGTATGAGTCAATAGACCCCTACCTGCATTCCAGTATATAGCACAAGCGAGTTGATCAACGGTACACTGTAACGGGTTCCAGCTGAGCTTGCCTCGCTGGACGAGAGAAGTAGCTTCTGCTTCAACTCACTCAGGAAAGTTGAATTCTGCTGCCTCGACTGCAGAAATTTGTTTTGAGTATTTCCTGATATAATCCAAAGGGAGAATAAAGTAAATGAAGAAGAATTACCGCAAGATACTCGTCCACGTCATTCTTCATTTGCTTTGCTTTCAGCGCAGCATCAACCTCAGAAAGGATACAGGGAGATTCTACTATCTCAGGCAGCAAATCAATCTGCAGTGAACACCATCAATCAGCCTACAAGGAATATCTTAATCTTTCATAATATACACATGTTGCGCTCTCCACTATCATCTCCAACCTTTAGGTTTGGGGTAGAAGGATCTGGAAGCCTCATGTTCCGTGGAAAAGAACTGAGAATAATATTTCGCATTTGTATGCAGCTTGAAGGAATCACATCACAGAAAGTAAAATGATAATCTCAGAGGAACTCCGGGAAGTCATGAAGCAGCACCAGCAACACTCTCAATGTCCCTTTGTATAAGAATTGAACCTACGTAATTGATAAACAAACAAGAGAGAGACCATTTTAAGTTACCATCAACTAAATCCTTTTTTTTTCTTTTTAAAATTTTTTGTTTTTAAAAAGGCACAAACTGGTCCTCCGAGCTCAGCATTTCTCAAAAATGGTTCAAGAAACTGGAGCAAGTCCACTAGCAGGCGTTGAACATATGGCCAACCCTTCTGGCCATTAACTGTAAGTAGCTTGGGCATGAAGCTTCTGTGGCTGACCAGCTCTAGCCATGCAAAGCTGAATATTTTATAAGAATCTCAGTACAGCAAAAAAAAATATAAAATACAATTGATCAATCAAAGAAAAGAAGACACATATGTCAACCACATAAATCATAGTTCCTGACAGATTCCCTTTTAATAAACAGGTTTCTGTCCTAACCTGAAAGCGGGAATCTTAAGAGGCTGCAGCGCGTGGAATGCATTGGCAAAAGCTGTGAGAACCTGTAACAAACGATGGATGTTAGTGATAGCAATGAATAGCAGCTACTTCAAGGAAAACAAAACGCACCTGAAAGTTTGCGCCATCAGAACCAGGATCCAGGGAACATAAGTCCAGCAGCCAGTTGATGAACAATCTAAAATACGGTCTTGGATTGAGTGATGTCTTTTTATCTTCTGCGTCCTTTTGAATAGATCTCACAGTGACAGCCATGATCTGAAACCAGAAATCAACATCAAATCCACTCACCTTTTCCCCAGTAATATTAAAAGTTGGATTTATTTCCAATAAATGTATGTGTCCCCTAACCTCCGAAAGAAGAAACAACTTGCTGCTAGACTCCTGTTCAGGGAAATACTGAACAGGTCGTCATAAGAACCAGAAACAGAAACAAAAAATCTTAGTCGGCAATGTATTTTGGAGTTAATTCTCTATGTTGCACGCCAAATAAATTAGTGAGCATTTACCTTCAAGATTGAAAAAACAAGCTTTGCAAAAATATCGATGATAAGAAATGATGGACTCTGAGCTTGCTGAGGAGATTGCACAGGGCCAGCTTCAGAAGATATACAATGAGTAACAGAAAGTTCCTAAATAAAGGAACACCCAAGTCAATAATGAGGCATCTCAAGATTTTGCAAGTGCTGATGATAAGAAATCTTAAACGTTAAATCACCAGAAGAATTCGGAAAAAACTCTCTGTTGTATCATCCCCCTTAAGTAGTCCGGTCTGATGCAAATGCAAGACATACTGTGAACAAGCGGTTTCATTTGCACCGGAAACTTCGCAGATTTGATACCAGTTTCTAAAAAGCGTGGACACCTGCCGAACCAACACAACACACCCAAAAACAAAAGCTAAACAACGAGTGCGAGAGATGTATGTACCAACAGAGAACTTAAGAGATAACAAAATATGTAAACACATATGTAGAAGAAAAAAATAATACATAGCATTAAAGTGGAAAATTAAAATTCATATACAAAACAAAAAGGTTATGACGAAAAACATGCATATTAAATGATAATAGCTTCACAGAAAACGGTTCTTCGGAAACCGTTAATTGTAGCTTGCAACTTGATTGTGCTGATGCAAACATTTCAGCTTTTGATTTACTCTTTTGCACGTTAAAATTTTAGATTTATTCAATTCCCGTTCACCAACTAAAAACGAAACCTCTTCATCTATATTGAAGTAATAAAAGCTATAACATGCATAAAAATTACCCGAGTTCGGAACCCGGCAGGATCCGATTCCACATATTCCATTCCGGTATTCTCTTCTGTGTTAGTGATGGTATTGTACACAACCTGACAACAGAGCTAAATTGTCAAATGAATTTTACAGTCTCGTTACAAGTAACATTCGGTAATGAAATCATCTGAAACCTTTTCATCCTTTGATTGCCTATCATTGTTCTCATTTCCGGTTGCACTATCAGAGATACCACCTGTGTTAGTAACTGGATTTCGTATGATGTCAATTAGTTGTGGCAATAACTCAGGAGCTCCGGATTTTGAGGCAAGCTACAACCAAAACAAGGAAAGAAAAAATTTGTATAACCACCAAATAATAATGTCAAAATTCTTAAACATGTGAAACATATCAGCAAAAAAACAATATTTGAACCTAACCACGATCACTGTCAGCTACCGTAATCCCTAATCCCTAGTTGTAATAAAAACAATATTTGAATCCAATCCCTAGTTGGCATTTTTAATAAGAGGTATACAAGAATGTGCGAGATTGCAACAGCAAACGCAAAAGAATGTTGAAAATGCAACCTTTGCCAACGCATCAACAAGACTGTGGAGCTCTGAAATGACGCTTGACTCCTCAGTGACCAAGGATTGGAGTAGAGAAATAGCAAAGTCTGTGGCGCTCTCTGCTCAGCAAACAACTAGTTAGCCACGTTCACTTACCATAAGAACATACAAGTACACAAGAACATAAACAAGTATTTTCTGTTCAGCATACTGTTTCTCCCTCCATCAAGATGCTTCGCCATGTGGACGTTGTACTCCGCTAGGTTAAGCAACTCGCGTTGGATAAGACCGATAGTAATATCTTTGTTGAGCTTCCGCTCCTCCTCTGAATAAATCACCTGTATCAAGAAGTTCCAAGAAAGTTACATAATTATAACTACAAATGCCAAAAAAAACAAACCTAGTATCTATAACCATTTGAGGATAGTTCTTGTCATATATTAACAGTAACTCCGACTACAGGAAATAGGCTCGACCAAATACTTATATGATATGTCAGGAAATATTGTCATATTTTGGGAGAAATATCAGAAGCAACAGATCTAAAGCACATAAAAAAAAGAGTGGAATACAGCAAAAATATGAATACTTAGATCTTGAAAAGGTTGTAACATACCCAGCTAGTGAGTTCTTTAACGACACGCTTACAAACATCACGAATAGCCACAAGAATTGCTAGGTTAGCACTGACGTGAAGGTTACTTGATGCGTTCTCATAAAGAGCCTTGAAAGCTTTTTGAGCGACAGCCAAAGCTGCTTCATCTCTGCTTATACATCTGAGGATGATTTCAGGAACTTCAGAAACTACAGCCTGAAAAATCAATGAGATCTGCAGTAGTTATTAAATTGATATCGGATGAAACCAGATAGGCATCAATTGGGAAAAAACACAAAAACAATTTGCCGAAATTAAGAAACGTTTTCAAAATTAGCTATAATTCCATTAATTAACCGCTTAGGCACTAGGAAATCAAGTACCTGAATTTCATCATCTCCTGCATTATTAGCCACTAAGTCCTCCATCTGAAAGAGTTTCAAGAAGTCAACTACATATGATTTGGATCAGCCAAAATAAATGTACCAATGAAAAAACAGAATAGCCGCTTGACTAACCTTCTGAGTAACAATTTCATACTTATCCAATGCATCTCTCGTGGACAGAGAAGGCTGAGTGATATTATTTCCACCAAGACGCTCCATGGTAGCAGTTGAAGTCAGTGTCTGCAATGATGTTCCAGTTTCCTTGTATATAAATAAGAAGCACAAATTAGTAATTCAATATAAACCTAAGCGAGTCAAAATTTTAAACACAGTAATCTCACTTTCATAGCAGCATCAGAGGATTCAACCAGGCTCAATTCAGAGGTCGAAAGGGGTTTAGAGAACTGAAGACCGGCTGTGTCACCAGCTGGATCAACTTGTGAGCTTTGAACACAGGCAAGATGAAATGTCAGCATGTCAGATGTAAAATAATACGAGGGAAGAAATGCAAAGAGTATTATCAATCTGTGACAGCAAAGAACCTCAAAAGTGAAACTGGAGAAGAATCAAAACCCTCCGCAGTAATATCTGATGGCCGGGAGACCATATCCATTCGAGCGTTTCCAGCACTAGACAAAAAGTCAGAAGCAATTTTTACTAATACTGGACCATAACCATTACCAAGCCCAACATCCCCAGATGAGTTCGCAGCAGCAGATAGACCGTTTGGAGTTTGGGCTGACTGCTTTTGCCAAGGAAGTTGAACGAAGTCCTGAAATGCACACGTATCGGTTAGTCATACAAACACGAAGCATACCAGAGGCAACTACCTTTTAAAAACAGCACCTCATAAACTCGCTGCTGAGACAAGGACAGCTGTCCCGGTTTTGGGCGGAGGGACTCTGGTATAAAACTGACAGAATTTTGCGATAGCATGTTTGGATCAAAAGAGGAGGATCCAGCACCATCTCTATGCTTTCTCCGTAACAACAATTGCTGGGCAATGTCCGCATCAATAGTTTGTATTGCCTGTAGGAAAACGGACATAAATATATACCCGGACTTTATAGCGAGGCTCAATCAAAAAAAAATAGTACCAAGAAGGAAGCATCTCTAGTAAGGGAAAGAGCCTACAATCAATTCTAAACCTATTCCCGTTTTTTGTTTTCAATCAGTAAAACTAAACGCTGGAACAGAAATAAAAAGCGGGAATTAATATTCTAACACAAACCTTCTCAGTAGCCGCCTGTTCAATGGCAGCACAGCCCAAATCAAGGTTGTCATTGGTGACAAGTTGCACAATTTGTTCAAGAGCTTCATTTGCAATACTCAGACCCTGGAGCGAATTCCGTAGATGACCTGATATTGAAGTGCGCAGGGGTTCCTACAAATACCAGAGTATGCACAATAAACCATATAGGAAAAATATAGATGGTTGGTTTAGACTTTAGTGTAACATGGCAGAAATATAATAGCATAATGTAAACGAGATGAAAAACCTTGCATGTCACATGTGCCAAACTCCCAGCTAAACTCGCAACCATCAAGTGAGCTGCATTATATATACGTGTCTCATCTGGTTCCAAGGCATAATCCTGTAGTCGAAAAAAATAAAAATGAATCAATAAATAAGATCAAAACCCTCAAGATTTTCTAATCACAAAACCAAAAAGAAATGCAGCAAAATATAAATGAATACTGCATATCTGAGCTAAAGGCTGACGCTTGTGATAAATGGGAATAAAATAGTTTTAGTTGTGGAGTGAAAAGTGATGGAAAACTAATGAGAGATAAGGAAAGGATTTGAGACAGGAAACTCAAAAAACAAGCGTGCAAAAAAAAAAAAACAGACGAGCATAGATTGGCCAACCTTCAGCACAAGCTCTTTTGTTGTTTGGCAAGCAATACAAACACTTCGCTGAACAATACCAGACACAATCTCCTTGATAGCTCTGTCCATGGCAAGTGGTACCACTCTGATAATGGATAAAAGTTTTTAGTGTCAAAGAAAATACCTTCAATGACAAACATAATGATTTTACCAGTAGGAGACCATCAGTCACAAACCTCTGAAATGGAAAGTGCATACTAAATCCGCTTAATTTCTGATTGATAACAACATGATTTCCAATGTTGGGAAGTGCTGCTGACAGCTGCTGGCCATCACATTAACAGTAGAAAGGGTATGAACCAACCATATATATAATAACTTCGAACAAGATTCTTAAAATGAATATCGTACCTGGCTAATAGAAAACGATGGGGATGGAGTAGACTGGAACAGTCCTTGAGGTGACGGGAGCTGATCAGACATGCCTAGAGTTGCCACTTTTTCGTCTTCCATCAAAGCATTAGTATAAACACGTTGAGGGGCTACATACTGAAAAGAAAAAGCAAGGGGCTAAATATTGTTGATAACTAGAAACTGACACTGTAGGTCAATAACAAAAATTACACGTAATAAATAACCTGTGGTAATAACTTCGAGGGAGCGTCTGTATTAGGTGAATTTGCAACATCAAGGGGTAGATCTATTGGCTTAAGAGGAGAAACTGTTTTAGGCTCCGGAATCATTTGTGGTTGAGATATATGTGTTACTCCAAGATCTTTGTTGCTAAAATCAGGATTCCCATCTATTTCTCTCTTCCGATCCTTTAGAAGGGAAGTTGGCGATACTTCCTTCAGATCAACACCAAGGTTCTTAAATAAAACCTGAAGAACAAGACGTGATGAGCACAAACATTGAATACGCTTAGAGAAAAGATGTATAACATTTATTGATTCTCAAACTGAACAATCATCTTTCCAAAATCCTTATTAAAACTGGATACCTCTATTTCAAACTTCAGATTCATTTTTAGGTTTGGCATTGAATAGATCTCAGCTATCAACCCGAGTATAGCCATGGTCCAAGGATTGGGAGGCTGATACGCAATACTGTTTTGGCATGGCTCCAGAACCTGCAGTGTCCACAAATTAGAACTCAGGACATGAAGCCTGGAACAGCTAGGAAAACTAATCAACCATCACCAACCTTTGAAGTGAATGGAATGACTGCTATCATCAACCCTTTTTCATATGCCTGCAAATGGAGAAGAAAAACAAAGTTTACTATCTACAAATTGACACAGTTTTTACAAAAGAATGAGATCAATTGTGAAGGAAATAGCAGAAAATACCTCCACAATCAAGGATTTTGGATCTATTTCTCGCGCCCTTAAAACATAATTCCTTCCAATTGTCAACTTTCCCAGCCAGCTGCCTAAATTTTTAAGCAGAGATCGCTCTTCCGAACTTGACTTTATGAGCTCTGAACCCAAAAGAACCTTCAAACCCAAAGAAATTAAGGATATAAAAATTTGCAAAACTAAAAGAACACCCATGGCAGCAAATCATTTTCGCGAAGAAATATTTTACCTTGCAATTTTCGTAAGTATTTTGAAGTATCTCCTTAAACAACAGCTTGGAATCAACTTTGTCCAAGAACTTCAAGTACAAATCATGAAAATTGGGCTCGATGCTCGCTCTATCAGGTATATAACACATGCCGGAAAAACAATAAGAAGAGCAGACGGGAAACCTCACGTAAATTGTAAACATGAAAACACAACTATTCGTACCTTTTCATAACCATATACTGTGCGAACCAAGGATAGTACTGTTGAGGCAAAATCTCAGCAAACTCTTTCCCTTTAGATTCAATGTTCGCTGTAGAGATATTATTGATTATGAAAGAAATTTTGTCCTGAACATCTGAAGGTGGAGCCTGGGATAAAAGAAGACTTATTCTTGTCATTCATACTAAACAGTTGACAGTTGGTATATTGACAATTCATTATTCAATGTAACCAATAGCAAATAAGTCCAAATGTAAATGCACAACACAGCAAAGTACCTCTATTGCGTTTTCCCTTCTCTCAGCTGCTGCAACCAGGGTTTCTATGTTCAAAGCAGAGCCAAACCCTGTGATAATCGAATATTAGTAACATTTCTTCTCTTCATAAGAACGAACTATATAATCTATCATAATTCAAAAAATAGTTATAAAACTAAGTAGACTGGAGATTACTCGTCGAAGTGGCTCCACGAGCTGGACGAACAAAACCAGCTGAGGTTGATGAAGAAGTTGAAATGCCGGGATTCTGCAAGAATAACTAGCGAGATGAAATGGAAATTCCTCCCACCGCCAGAAAAGAAAATACAAGAAAAAAGTCACCACCTTAGGAATGACAGAAACATCAACGGAAGTGGTAGATGACGAGGGCAGAAGTGGCTTTGCCTCGTTTGATGGTACACTGGGCATTTTGATGCGGTCATCAATCTGCACTTCATTTTTATGTTGAGGTTGTACAGGAGAAGGAAGATGTACTACAGCTTGGCCAGTTCCAGAACCACTCAACTGCACACGTAAGGAACCAGAAACAATGTGTTAACTTCCTTCTCGCCTTAAATATCCGGAGAGATATTTGATGGTCAGAAAAGATATAGCCCAACCCAGACCACGAGAAGCTTACAGTATTTACATAACGGCTAAAAAGCTAAAAAAACTTAAGGCATCAGACTAGAAACAGACAGGATCAAGCACTTTTCTTTCCTCTTTTCAATACATAACTTTAGCGAATCTGATCTCAAGTTTGAAACAACCGCAGAATCAAATTATAAGAAGATATAAAATAGCTAAAAACGGCAAGACAAGTACTGATAAGGAGATATCACGATAGAATGCAAGACAACAATGGCAAGACGAGTAGCGCAGTCAGTCAAAAGAAAACTTTCATATCAACACTACCTCTCCATTTCCAGGGAAAGACTGTGAGGGACCAGGGTGCGAAACAGAGGCATCTGATTCTAAATTACCAGATGATATTCTTGAAAGTGCTTGTTCAATAACCGTGACTAACTCAGGGTGAGTGCTACGCAGATGAGATATTTGCAAAATGTGATTGCAGTATTGAGGCAACTCAACCAAACGATTCACAAACTGTTCCAGAGCTTTGCTTCCAAACAGAAACATCTGCATGAATCAGGAAAGAAAGAACATGACATCTCACAGTAAAAAACCGGGAGACAGAAATTAATCACAAAAGAATCCATACTTTTGAATCTGCAGGTTTACGCAAGGAATCCAAGACTAGACGCAGGGCCATCCCCAGTGTGAGAGAACTTATAAGCTGGTGCTTGATAACAGAACCTGAAATTAGTACAAGTCGCAACAGATTAAAGAGAATGTATCGACAACAATACAAAATTGAAGAAGAAGTACTCAAACAACATGTCACAGGTAAATTTCAAATTCAAGAAATCCCTCTGAAACACCATTATCTTGCATGACAAACTTGCCAAGAGGTTGCCCCAGTTATAGTAATAAATGTTGAGAACTAGACACAATAGCATGAATGGTTAAATAATATCATGGTATCCTCACTCATAGTAAAACATCCTTTAGAAGACCCACTCACCAAAGAGGATGGAGGCAATTTTCAGCTGTCTCTCGGGATACTTGGGGAAAAACCGATATTCCTCGAACAGATTGGCAATCATGCATTCAAAAATTGATTTTTCCCTGTCAAAAAAAAAGGACAACGTCGTGATTTTGTTTATGCACGAGGAGCCTGGCAAACATGATAAGATAAATTGAATTTCTCAAATAGGTATAGTTTGTCATAATCAAACCTTTGAACCAAAGAGTCCTTGTATCGGGAAAGCATTTGAACCATTGCATCAACACTCAACTGACCAGAAAACATTTGATGGAAATAAGCGTTTGCCTCTGCCTCAACATCATCACCATATGCATTGGAAGTTGATGAATCTTTAGCCTCGCCATTCTGCAGTTTCGAATTACAATCCAAAATTGCTGAATTGACCTTTTCTATCTCTTCGACCAGTTGAGATGAGGTAATCACATTATCATGAGCTTTTAAAACCTGCAATACATGTTCAAACAAATTAATCTCAATAAATATGAAGCAATAGACGAGTCAAATACGAAACAAAATGAGGAAACTAACTTTCAAAAGGGAAGCCGTTGCATCCAAATGAAGATCTGATAAAGGATCAGAGGGATGAAAATGTTTGGAAGTAAAATCCTCTGATTCGCTGAAATGCACATTCTTGACAAATTTGAGACACTCCTGAAATATTGAAAACATAAATGTTAGATACCACCTTCTCATCTCTAAGGAACTAAAGTAATCGAACTTTATTTGTGAAAAAAAAAAAAAAGTTACCTCAGCAAAGAGGTCCTTATACACATATAGACAGCTTGGCAACCAGTTCTCAATGTCCAAAAAGCCTCTCAGTGAGGCAAGGACTGCCAATCTGATGCTGAATGGGACTGGAACTGATTCTAAAACAACAGAGAGAATCTGAAATAAATAGATAAAAATATCAAATGGTTAATTCAAAGACACAGAGAAGCTGTTTTAAGAAACTAAACATATTAAGGAAATCAATTGAGCCACCGTCGTAGATTTTAAATACAACATACTCACCTTAAGCTCATGGCAGATTTCAATTATTCTGAGTATGCTGTCTGCTTTAAGATTTTGGGTATTTAAAATCCCCCACAGAACAAGTTCAGCATTCTGATGCCAGAGATTAAGAATAAAACCACTATCCTGGGAATTCGTTATTATCACTGGAAGAATAGCAGAAACCACCTCTCGCTGAATGAGATTATAGGGAGTCTGCAACAACAGAGTTAACATGCTTAGCCAAACAAAAAGGTCAGATTTAGAGCATAGATCATCAAAGACCAGTCATGGAGAATTACTTTGATGTGTGTCATCCCAAGGACCAAGGTTTTAGGACAATGTGTGAGTGGATACTGGAGCAACGAACTAACTATAACAGTGTGCCCTCTCTCGGCCAGTTGGCATAGCACATCTAAGAGATCGAGAGATAGCCATGCTTGATTGGAAAGTCCTAATTGTTGCTCATGGCTGTGCAAGTTATTATCTATATATACCTGGAAAACAGATGGTCAGAATAGTGACAGTATCAAGGAAGAACAGCTCTAAAGACAGACTTGTGGTATCTCACCAGCTTCCTTGGAGAATGCATAAAGGTGAATACTTCTGGTGGGGCTGCTATTGCATGCTTAAGAAAGGATAATTGACCTTTTACATTTTTCCAGACAGAAGCGCATACAGCATCAAGGGGAAACGGCTCCTACAAGAATCAGTTTAACACCCTCAAACACAGTGGAAGTGGAAACAACATAATGAAGTAAACATATTCAACAGCCAAAGTAGACAGTATGAGAACACACCTTGCAGGCAGTTTTATATAGCCGCATGAAAAACGAGAAAGACTCCATATTAGGGATGTCAAATCCATCATGGTCGAGATTCTCAATTACTTTCCTCCAGCTTGTGCCAGGAGCCTGCTTTAGCAGGAAAAATTAAGAGCATGAACCAAATAACACTTAATAAATAAGCTAGATTATTCATTAAATACATTGATAAAAGAAAGATAATTATGCACACTAGTCACACACAAAAAAAAAAGATTAATACAAAGGCTGAAATGAAGTTTTGAAGCTATCGATGATGTTGATTAGACAAAGTATAAGGGTCTTAGATAACTTACGAGCTGCTTGATTGTTTCAATTAGAACGTCAAGATTCCATGACCTTGGCGTGGGAACTTCAGTTGGAATGCAGCAACCAAGGGCCAGACTGAATGTTGAAAAGGTGGTTTGGTTATCTTCAAGATCAGCAAATGTACGAACAACATTACCAATAATTCTTGAGATAGTAGCCTCTCTTAATGGTGCAAAACTAGACAAGATCTCCTTGCATTGTTGGGCATCAGCAGTGAACCCACAACCTAATTCTCCCATGAGATCTCCAACAGCAATTTCCTTGTCAATTTCAGCTAAGATAGCATCAATCTCGTTTTCAGCAGAATCACTGTGAAAATCCATGCTCCTACAGCAGAAGAGGAAAACCGTTGAGAGTCACAAACAGTACGTATGGATGGAAAAGGGATAAGAGATGAGAGCAACTCATAAGCAGCACCTGAAAACATCAGCTTCGTGAACTTCTTGAGAAAGGATAGGCGATAGAGCAAAAGATAACTCATCTCTAGGTCGAGCAGAAGGCAGAATCTGTACGAAGGAATCCAAATGCCTGGAAAGGTCCTCAGATTTCTGGAGAAACAAAAGAAGATTTTGAATTTGCTCAGTTGACTCAATATGGCCAGTATTGGCACACAGTTCCTCAATCTCGGCCAATAATAAGTTTCGTCCTACAAAAAGGAAAAGACCAAGAAGCTATGATCAGAGACAAAAACCTAAGAGATGTGAGAAGTGAGAAACGGGAAGAAACAACCTTACCAATAGTCTTTGCATCAGAACTTTCAAAATCGGCAAGGGCCAAACCAAAGCTAATTTTCTCAGAGAGTGAAAAGTTCAATGCATTTGTCAAATCATCCACAGATTCTTGAGTGACCTCAACATCATTGAGTGCGTGGGAAAGCAGGGTTCCGAGATTTGACTTTTTCATCAC